>CM068373.1:421417822-421987822 GCA_034769895.1 Magicicada septendecula | reverse complement strand
ACACGTTTATTCCTCAGAAGACACATTTGAGGCTACTAATCTCACCTACCTTATATTGAAGCGAGTTCTCAGTTTTAAGTCGACCGTTTAGCATTTGTCTGTCTGTCTGTCTGTATGTCTCTCGATAACTTTTTAACGCATCAACAGATTTTCGTAAAACCTGGCATACATGTCTAGATCTTTTTCCTACAGAACCCTAATGTTTCTGAGATTGATCCCCCAAAAATAAGAGGGCGGGAGGCAAAAATTTAAGTTGGAAAAATTATGAAAAACTCGCAGAGGTAAAGGGAATTTTAACAAAAATTTGAAAATATTGTTCATTTTTAAAAATTAAAAATGTTTGGTCAGAGCCCAGAAAGTGGGTGAATTTTCTTTAAATAGCAAACATTTGTGTGCGGCATCAAATTAAGAAGTATTTTGTCTAACATCTGAATGTAGTGTTAAATTTTGGAAATTTTTAAATTTTGGGACTGTAGGCCCCAAAAAAAGAGATTAGAAATTGTAAAAATCTAACAGAGTGTCAAGCTAAAAGTAATGGTAAACCAAATTCGAATGTTTTCAATTTTTAGTGTTTATTGCATTATAGTGTGGTGTACAATGTTGTTAAATAATTAACGAAATAGTAGAGAAATCAAAATTATATCAGGGTCCCACATCTTTTGGATACGGGTTTGGCAATCCCGATGTGCTATAGGTAGATTCTGACTTTTCTTCAACTTGTCTTGGGCTACGGTGTCTTCCTTTTTCAATTCTAATTTCTTAATTTTGGGTGGTTTAGGATCTTAGAGTGCTCACTGATGCCGATAGGTGAGAACTGGAAATACTAAGAAACGTTCAGTATCAGAATAAGTGATACAAAGCCACCAAATCCTATCTGAGAAAGAGAAGGGTAAGGGCTAATCTCCTGCGCCCCAAAACAGGGGCCTTCGGCTAAGGTATGGCAACCCTGACAGAAGAGTCTCTGGTCCTCCTGGTAGGGGGTTGTGCAACAGACCAGTAACCTGTTCATGTAAAACTTTGAAATACTTTTAGTATCTCAAGCAGCTTTGGAGTAAGGACTGGAAGAGATGTGGGTCGTCCAAGGATGAGATGGGTGCCGGAACAGGTTTATATAACCTAATCCTTGAAGAAGAAGAAGAAGAAGAAGAAGAAGAAGAAGAAGAAGAAGAAGAGGAAGAAGAAGAAGAATAAGAAGAGAAGAAGAAGAAGAAGAAGAAGAAGAAGAAGAAGAAGAAGAAGAAGAAGAAGAAGAAGAAGAAGAGAAATCGGAGTTTTTGTACTTTTCCCCACAATTAAAATCTTATCTATGTATAGAATTTAAGTTCAATATATAGTTTTACTACTTTCTTCAAAACAGTGAACGAGTTCTGCAGCTCAGGGAGCATACTGCTAGTCAACCTAAAAATGTGTACGCACTATGAGGAATTTTATTGATAATAGTTGACCTCTCCATATTGGTAAAAAACTCACGTAGCTGTTCGGCGTACAGAATCTTCATAGGAGATCGTTGTTTCGTTGAATTTAAAAGAGGAACCAGTGATTTAAAGTGGATAAGTTAATAAGCGTTTACTTTAAAAGAAATTTTGATTTAGGAAAAAATACAAAGTCCAAGAAAGACGTTATTGGATTAAGTGGATCCAGGAACGGGTTTGGAGTGTTTCATGGCTTTGACCAGAAAGCAGACAACAAACTGACTTGGCAACTGCTTTCAAATAACCAAATTTAGGGTAGGCCTATAAGAAAAAGAAATTGTAAAGCTTCGTGGAAAAAACCACATTTCCTAAAGTGTGTAAGAGGATGGTGGTTTGCGGGGTTAAAAAAAAACTTCACTTGCCCTACAAGAGGAATTTAGTTATTAAACTGACTTTAAACTCAACAGAAAATAATAATGATACATTTTATTTAAAATAGTATGATATGATTAAATACAAAATAAATGATATTTTAAAAATATATTATTCTTATAGGTCTACTATATTTCATTCATTGTTATACTATTCCTTTTATAATACTTAATTTAATAATAATTTATTAATAAAAATTCCTTTTAAAATTTTTACTAGGTTGACCTAGCACAATTTAGAGGAATGTCTTTTAATTACACTCAAGTGCAAATAGTTGATTCATCGCCCTGAATTTACGCGTTCTTGGTTTAGGAAAGCACGATGTTACTTTTATAAACTCTGTCAAGACGAACAACGGTTAAAAATCCGGAAAGTTTCATTTAAGTAGACTACACGTGTTATATATTATGCAGAATATAATTATAAGTCAAATACAATGTCGTTTTAGTGGATTGAGTGAAGTAGCATAAAAATTCAATGTTATTGGACCTTATATTTTGAAAACTTTTAATGCCATTGATCTCCTACTGAAAAGTTTCGCAGACACATTGACCTACAGCAATGACATTTCCCCGGCATTTGCACGTGAGATTTTGAGCTAACGATCGGCATTTCGTGATGGGATCTCAGAAATGACAACAATAAGTGAACTCGTTTTTCTTACTGTAGTGAAAAGTCACTTTCTTGTTTCCAGTTTTCCAGAAGTTCAGACAGTTTTGATGTTGTTTCTGACCATTCCTGTCACAACTGCCAGTGCGGAGCGTTTATTTTCAAAAATTGCATGATTTAGCTGTTCTATCAATCGAGCAGTCAGCAGCTAGTAAGCTGGGCTTCGAGAAAGTTATAAATAACTTTGCCGAGATCAAATCAAAGCCAGACGATAGGGCTTTTAAAATATGTCATGAAAAATGTTACAGAATTTAACTAAAAATAAATAAGATTACGAATTTCCGTTTCCATATAACATTGTTTTCATTTGTTATGTATTTCAAATATTACTCACACGTCTATTACTCCAGAGGAGGGCGATAGGTCTCGCCTGTTGTCAGATTTCATTATCTCGGCGCTAGCTTGGTGCTTCATTCCTGACCACGGAGATTTTGGCTAGTAACAGGCCAATATATTTAGTAGGTATGGAAATCATTCGAACGTTATAAAACATGTAAGGAGAACAATCTATAGAAGTCGAAGGGGGGCTCTTGGGACTTTGCCAGGGGCCCCTGAGCCTATAGTTACGCCACTGCCTATGAAAACAGTTCCCAAGATAAGGCCTGAATATTAATGCGGGATAAAGCGTAGTGTTGACAAAAAATTGCCCACCTTGTATGCCATACGGCTCAAGCTGGCAGATTGTCCTGCTTCTCCCATACCACTGACGGAACAATAATGAGTCTACTGTTATTAATTTATTATTTTTTTGTTTGTTTGAGAAGACTAAAAGTTAAAAGTGATTAATGGGCTAGACTTAACCAATTACAGGGAAATACTAGATGTCTGTAAGGTGCTACGCTATAAGGTAGCGTAGCGGAATAGTCTATGTGTACTTGTCAATTTTTAAAATATGATTCAAATTTAAATCAAAATACGAATCCCAGTCTACCGTCCGAGGAAGCGCTGGAGTGACCAGCTTTAATCTTTGTCTATTTGAGGCCGGAACAAACCATCCTTGGATTAATCCTTGAAGCTGATGATGATGATGATGATGATTAATTTAGGAATTCAAAAACTTCGTACAGCTAAAATAGTTAGACATGAAACGTTTGTCTGCTTGCGGTGTGCCAAAAGAGCTTATCGCGCATGCGTAGCTTTGACGCGTTGTTTTCGGAACAACTATTTTGTGTTCCCAACAGGTGAATGGTTGATGTGTTTCATGGTTGGTCACTTCATGTGTTCCACATACTGCATTTCTTTGCCCTCCCACTACGATCTGCGCGAACCGTTTCACGTCTTACTATTCCATCTGTATATTTATAGCGTAGCACTTTACAGACATCTAGTAGCCTATTGTACTATAATTGGTCCTATAATTTAAGTCTAGCACATTAACCACTTTTACGTTTTAGTCTTCTCAAACAAATACATTCTGTTGGGACAATAATTCCCGTAGGTAAATTTTAGTGTTCGGAATAGTACTTGTCAACGTTTAAATTATGATTCAAATTGAAATCAAAATACAAATCCCAGTCTACCATGATATTTTCAATCTTATCTGTCACACAGATAATAATGTTGTCTATACACGTTTCACTCAAATTATTTCTCTCATTATCGTATCTTTATAATTTATTATTCATGTAGAGGAAATATATAGTCTAGTTATTAAATAAAAAAGTAATCCTATGTATGATATGATTTGATAGTATAGAGAAAACATAAAAAAGCGGTATAGGTTTAGAATATTGTAATAAAGAATACAGCAGTGATAACGATAATAATAGTAATATAAAAATTTAAAAAATGTTTACTAATAATTATTAATTACATGAAATACGACATTAAAATTATGTTTTATTAGGAGGTTTTAAAAGTAAGGTATCTGTTATAGTGTAAACACGGTTAATGTATTCTGCTTACAGCTTGGATGTCTTTAAAACGGTTTTTTAAAGCTCAGTTGGGTCGGTTTATGATTTGACGAAACGATGACGCATGCGTAGTTAACGCGCCAATCAGAGCGCGCCGTTTGCTGTGTGATAAATAACGTTAGCTAGTGAGAATATGAAGCGTCGCTAACACCTGTTTAGCAGAGATTGCCGACGGAGTTAGCAACCCTTGTTAAAATCTCTTTAGCTCTTTCCACCTCGTTCGCCTAACCACAATTAACCACCCCCTTTCCATCGCCGCCACCACCACGGCGCTCAATGTTTATCGTCTTCACAGTCTATTAACGCCGCGGTACAGTCGATTCCATTTGCAACCTGCCATAAAAAATTCTTTTTAAGTTTTTGTTATTTTAAATTAAAATTAATTTTAACAGAACTTACTCTTTCCTTTAAAAACGTGTATTAATATTTTATACGATTATGTGACAGTTTAAATCGAGTGACATTATAAGTGAATTATGTAGGCCTACCATTTTAAATTATTATTTTCCCAAGTAATTAATGCTTAATTAAGATAAATTAGTTTAAAGCTTGATGATTATTATTAAATATGTAGAACTAAAAAACTTTTTATTTTGGTAACTCCAATATAACATTTCAGAGCAACTTATCGATAACTGTATTTCTTTTGTTGTTTTGTATGTGGCAGGTTGGTTGGTAACGCCCTGTGTTATCAATAAACTCATTAACAACCGAGCTTTCCCAATTCATCATCATCATCATCATCATCTTTTTTGACAAGGAATAAACCCAAAATGGTTTGTTCCGGTCCCATGCAAACAGACTAGAGCGGTTTACGCCCACACTTCTCCGTACTTTCGTCTTACAATTTCATAATTGAGGATGCGGCAGTCATTCATTCGGTTAAGATGTTCCAGTCATTTTAACTGATATCGGGCAATTCTATCAAGTAAACTCATAGGCTAATACTCAGTTGCAGTGGCGAAGTTACATGGAGGCAATTGAGGCAACGCCTACCCTAAAAAATTCTGTAGAATAAAAATTATAAATACGTATGAACTACATAACGTAAAGATTATACGTACATTGTTACCGCGACTGTCGAATTTATTAAGCCGAAACGTGCTTTACTGAGCGACCGCTAGATGGTGATAGGTGAGATTCGGCATAGCTCGTTTAAATCAAATGAGGCAACCTGAACTTGCCTCAGCGTTTTTTGTATACATCGTGTGTAAGCAATGTGCTGGTGCGATAGGGAAGTGAAGGGAGGGGGGATTGTCCCGCGCTGTACACATAGAGCGTTGAGGCATGTCTCACTTCTGTGGTCCAAACAGTTAAGTTAAATCGCGCTGTGTTGTTTATGAGTGTGTTTATTTTATGCGGTTATTAAAAGTGTCCCTGTTATTCCGCTGAACTAACGGATGATCAAGATTGTTATTTGAATTATTTGTAACATTAAACATATATATAGAAATTAATCAAGTTTAAAAATTTGAAGTTCAATCAGTTGTATTATTGTGTATGACTAATTCAAGGATTGTTCAATAGAAACACGTATAGAGCTGTAAAGCATTTTTTATTCAACGATTTTAAAAGAAGTCTCCATTAACATTAAGACATGAGTTCCACTGTTGCACTAACCTGTAGATTCCCTGCTAGTAAAATTCTTACGGCTGTTTGTGGAACCATTCGCTTACAGCAAACTCTACCTACCTCAGCGTCCGATTGAACTACCATCCTTTTAGTGATTCCTTAAAAAAAATTTAAGTTAGGATTTTTGCCTACCCATTCATTAACTACTAGCTTCGCCACTGCTCAGTTCCAGACGTATATCGACATTCCTTTTGCGATCTTGAAGAGTACGTATATCCTGCCAGGTGTCTGAAAAATCTCATTTGGGCCGCTTTAATACGACTGGTTTGGGATAACGTTACAGTCCAAATCTCAGACCCATAGAGAAGTAAGTACGTGGAGGGCCATCATCTTGTAGAACTTCAAGCGTGTTTCTTTACTCCACATTCCAGTCAGTGTCAACTGTAAGTGGTACTCCCTACTTACTCAAAAACGTTTTGACAACGGAATGACTCAGTGAATAAAGAGCTCCAACGTTCGCACAGAGTTGACGACTGGGTAGAAGCAAAGAGCACTCACATGTCATAATTAATTGACAATGAGAGAGGATATGCTACTACTTGAACAGTGGTTCAGAGTGTAGTAAGCAAAGGGAAGTCTTTGCAAACTTTCTTCAATAACAAATGTAGGCCTACTTTATTCAAAACAGTGAGCGAGTTCTGCAGCTCAATGAGCATAGCCTAGGCCTACTAGTTATTATTAATAACTATAAAACTAGAATAATTGTGAGGAAAGATGAATAGGCCTACAGGCTAATTGTAATTAAGTACATAGTGCATAGTTTTAAACTTAGGAATTCATGCTCTAGGTTAATACGTAATACTTGTAATGTAATTAGTAGCCTATACGATTATCTTGAAGTAAAGAAATGTCAGTGCATATTTAGTAATGTAACATCGTGTTGAGTTTTGCATAAAATCACTTTACTACACTGGAAGAATAATTTTTTAAATCTGTTAAATAGTCGATCATATTAATCACGATATTAATTGATGATTCATTGAAGGCACTTGGTGAAACAAATTAATACAAAGGTTTTTGTATATAACAGATCATATTAGTGTTTCTGTTTGTTTGAATCGATGCGCACAATTATGTATTTTTTAGTTTGCAGAAAAATATTGACAATCTCGAGTACCTTACTATTTTTTTGTTCCACAAAGTAACAATTGTTGAGCAATCATAAAACACACGCTAAAAATTCCAAATTATTCCGTGTTAAAATTCCTTTTAATTTAGACCCAGTTGAATTTACGAATTTTTTTAAATTTTGCATCCCATTTTTGAGCCCTGGTGTCAAAAAATTTTGAAATTGCGAAAACTGTACACTATATTTATATTTTGGTTGAAATTTGTTTAATTTGTAATTTTACATGGGCTTTTGCAATTACTTTAAAATTACTTAAATTTTTGCCTCTCGCCCCTTATTTCTTGGGGGTCAATCTCAAAATCAACAGGATTTTACAGGGTAAAAGAGTGGACCACAAGCCAAGTTTTACGAAAATCGGTTGATGTATGCAAAAGTTATTGTGAGACATACCCAAAATAGTCAGACAGACGCGTAGATAGACAAATGCTATAGACATAACCATCTAGTTAAAACTAAGAATTCGTTTCTATCGTTCCAATAATTTTTTTTTCACAAAAATACAGATTATTTCTGAATTTGTTTTGTAATTTCAGAGATATACAATGAAATAATTAACGATACTTCAAGTTAATTGTTACTAACAGCTGTTTTATATAGGCCTATATAGCAAGGAAACAGGTTAGAAGCTGACTGCACTTGCAGAAATAAATTTTGATTGAATGAATTAATACATTTATTTGGTATTCCTTTATTATATACAGCATATAAGCTTACAAATATATCTGAAAATCCCGTGTTTAAAAATTATAAATTTTGAAATATTTGACAGTTAAAAAATTAAAAAGAGACTTTAATTTTTTTATATTTTATAGTTTTTATATTTTTACTTCCCCGGATTTGCTAGGATTAAGTTGGACCAGTCCGGACGATCTCACGGGACTGATCACACTCCTCCTGCTTTCACACCGGCCGATGTCGATCCTCATTTCCTCGTGGGCGTTGTGTCCGAGCAAGTAGCTCCTGATTCAGTCCTCGTTGACAGTCATCGGTCGTTGAAGATCTCGAACCCCGTGCCTGACTTCATGATTCAGCCGCTCCCTCGATGATACACTCCGACTTCCCAAAGACTGCGAGATACTTTTTATTAGATACTATTAGGGACTGCCATATGAAAGACCTAAATCATGTAAGTGAACAGGTAAATATAATGTAAAAATGTATTATTTTATTAAATTAGTAATTTTGAAAGCTATACCTTCGTTGACGTTAATTTTTATTTACTCAGCTATTACTTTCTTATTTACTTTATGATTAAATATTTCAATATTTTTTTAAAGGTTTATTTTTTGACTTTTGATATGTTTTAATGAAGTAACATTTTATTTAAATTTGGGAATGTATGATTATTTTTAATTGTATAGGTAGCTAAATTTTAATATAATTGTAAGTATGTACCGCATGTCTAATTATAGCTTTTTTCGAACTATTGTTTCTAACTTTGACCATATGACATTACACTGCTTATCTATGGATCTCGTCCCTTTCACTGTTCCGAACAACTAGAGCCTGAGCGTATATAGCATACAGATAATGGACACCTATATGCTTGGGGCTCTTATGTTTCCTCTGTAATCTATAGATTTGTTACAAAACATCTCCCTTCCTTACTCGTAAACTGAATTTAATTAAAAATTTATAGTTGTTCCAGACTGTACTGTTTTTCAACATAAAAAAGTCTTAGTATGTGATTAATGCGGGTGTAACGAAAAAGTAATCGGCAGACACAGAAAAATAACATGAAATAATTTTTCAAGGAATAGAGAAATGGAATGACTAAGACTAAGACAATGTACAATGTAGCAAGTAGAATATGACTTATGTTAGAACAAAACATAAAAACCTGATGACAGATACTTTACTCTAATATTAAAATCATCTCTGGGAATCAAAAATGAACCAATGGTATTTACAAATGGAATATTAAGAGAAAGACAGGAATGACATCCCTTTCCATGGAGATAAAAATCTAGAAGGATCACCAGATAAAATAGTACACAAGATACAGTTCGTAGTAGTAAAGGCAACATCTGAGTAGGATAGGCTACAGGCATCGGAGATGTGATTCTTGTAACCTGTTAAAGGGCGCACAAAAAGAAATAGACTCTACAATAAAGACATTTGCAAAGAGTTGAACGTTTTTAATATCCAAGATCGTAATGCAGAAAACAAAGAGATGGACTGCCCATCTGAAGAGAATGCCGGATAGAATGATGCCTAAGGAAGTTTGGCAATACAACTGCTCATCTGAAGAGAATGCCGGATATAGCATGATGCCTAAGGAAGTTTGGCAATACAACTGCTCATCTGAAGAGAATGCCGGATATAGCATGATGCCTAAGGAAGTTTGGCAATACAAGCGTATTGGATAAAGAAGTGTAGGAAGACGTAGGAAGCGTTTGTGAAGTTGACGTATTTCTTTAGGGACCAGTTATTCCCTGATAGAACAACAACAACAACAACAACAACGACGACGACGACGACGACAGCAGCAGTAGCAGCAGCAACAACAACAACAACAACAACAAGAAGAAGAAGAAGAAGAAGAAGAAGAAGAAGAAGAAGTTGTCTTGTCTTGTCTTATTCTTTCAAATAAGACTTGTCTTGTCTTATTCTTTCAAATTACAAGGTACGGATTTTAAAACATGACACTCAGTGCAGGCTAAGTAAAAAGGTGGAACGTTCTGAAACGACCGGCTGTCGCAGGACGATAAGGCTTCTATAAATCGCGCACACGCCAATTGTCTCGACATTAGAAGAATTACACGCCAACGATAAGAGACGGTAACTGTCAATTCTACAGCAAGATTTAACCTATGTGTACAAATCATTTTACATAGTGGTTAGGAAGGAAGCATTCAAGAAAGGAAAAAGAAGACGTAGGTCCGTTTACCAGATTCCCTGACCAGTATCAAACCTCACGAGACTCCCAAAATTTGAACTCGTCAGAAGTGGTGAAGACAGTATTGTGTAATGTCTAATACTACCTTTCTAACGTCTTAAGCCCTAAGTTACGACGTTCGGAACAAACACCCGAATAAGAAACAAAACAATACAAAAAACGCGGTTTATAAATTTTTAAGAAGAAAGAAAAAGATGGAGCCCGCACTATTAAAAAGAGTTTGAAGCTACGCCGGGATTCGAATTCGAATGATCTCCGATATTTTATTAATCATCCAAGCACTGTACACTGTACGTTCTGATCGATCTGCAACCTTCTCTCTCTCTGTGTGTGTGTGTGTGTGTGTGTGTGTGTGTGTGTGTGTGTGTGTGTGTGTGTGTGTGTGTGTGTGTGTGTGTGTGTGTGTGTGTGTGTGTGTGGTCTAAATGCGAGTTCAGTTCGGTATAATAAGAGTGAAAAAACATCTAATGAATGGATATTAAAAGCGCTTGTATATTTTAAAAAATGTAAACACGGGTTTCGTGGCAAGGGGCGGAAAGGTTGTATGCGGGGTGCAAAGGATATTACAATTATTGCCGTGAATGGAACACAGAGGGATGGTACTTAGCGAAGAGGGCGCACCGACAATAGACCAGTGTTACCCACTTAGCGCTCTCTCTCTCTCTCTCTCTCTCTCTCTCTCTCTCTCTCTCTCTTCGCGGTATGAAATACGATATAAACCATGTGAAGCACATTAGTGAACAATAGAACACACTTTGAGCGGCTAATATTTCACACTTGCGTCATTTTTATACCACCTTTACAAGGGGTTTTAGACAGGTGGCAAATCTCTCACCGCCCTGCCACCCCTTCCCGTCACCCGCGGCTGCTGCTGATGCTAACACGCTCAGCAATACCATTCGCCCACCCTCGTATTCTTGTAGACGCTTTCGTAATAAACATCATTTTACTTTTTTTTTCACTGTAAAGCGTGCGTATTATCTCGTTTTGTTTTATACCTCAATTATATGTTTTTATCTTATATTCATTTGCAGATAATTGATTTATCATAAATTTAGTATAATTCTGATGACGATATAACACGTACTTACTAAAAACTAATTCATAAGAACCTAAAACTTAATTACCTTACTGGAGACCTATTGCATAATGACTAAGATAAAGATTTATAACGTTAGGAACGTAACCTAGTGACACACGGTGTTCCCCTTGGGTGATAAAAAAAAAACACACACACACATGAAACAGAAATATTTCGTATGGAGAATATGTAGCGTTACATGAACGGTATAAATTACCATAAGAAAGATAAATGAAGAATGGGAACATAGAAATACATACTAGATTGTTTAGGATAAAAACGTCTAATGTGGTGTGAACATGTAGGAATAGCAGTCTTAGACGATGCCAACGAATGTAACAGATTGGAGACCTAAGAGGAGGAGAAAGGGGTAGAAAATACTGCAGAAATGAAGTTGATGAAACGATGAAAGGTTGACAACTGGAAGCTGGAGATGAACGCAGCAAATGGATGAGAAAAGAAGACGTCAACCGTTGAAAATCTTATGTGTTAAACACGTGGCCATTAAAATAACAAATTTAAAATAATCTCAACATCTTCACAGCACTGGATAGGCAAGGTGCCTTGAGAGACCTCGTCCGCGGTCTACCCACACAAGTGGGTCCTATAGGTTTGTATTTCCGACCTTGTTTGGCCAGTCTGGAATCTGACATTCTTTCTAAGTGTTCTTTCCACCGTTGTTTGTAATATTTTTAAATATTTTATTAAAGCGCAAACTTATAATTTTTCTCTTATGAATTTAGTCTTTATACGATCAAGTTTAGAACATCTTTTACATCCTCTTAAGAATGCCATTTCCAAGGCAAGTACTTTTTTTTTTCTTGGTTGTCGTCCATAATTCACATCCATAGGGCAGTAAGCCTGCAGGGACTGCCATAACTTTGTAAAAATTTAACTACGTATTTCAACGTAGACCAAGAACCTTTTGGAACTTACCGACATTAAAATCACTATCATAATTCTTATCATAGCCAAAATAATTTCCCAAATAGTTAAATTGGCTCACCAGTTATATAATTTGATCATTAATTATTATTTCTACAGTAGACTCAATAAATATACAATACAAAATTATAGGCTACAGCAGACATTAATGATGGTGGCAATAAAGAGGAGCGCACGAAAGGAGATCTTATCTACTCGCACTAGTGTAGGCCTACAGTTTGCAACGTCGGGTAGCCTACTAAGGCAGAGACATTTTAAAAATCTCTCTCTCCCCCCCCCACCTGACTCCATCCCCTTGAATCTATTTTATATTTGACTGGTTGGCAGCTATTCACCATTTTTTGTTGAAATGCAATTTCATTTTGTTTCATGAGAACTTTGTTATGCCAACGTTAGTCACATCTTTCATGTAACACAAAATGTGCTTTCTTAATGCTGCTCTCGCTTATCTGTAAATTTCAGCATATTTACAATAAAGTTATTTTAACTAATATACATTCTCTACCAACATGGTCGTCTCCTAGAATTTTTCATCGTCATCATCTCCAACAAGGGTTAAACCAAAAATTGTTGGTCCGGTTCTAAGCAGATAAGAGTAGCGCTGGTCGCTCCAAAGCTTTTTCCGGACGTCCCACACTTCTCCATCCTTACGGCTTATAATATAGTAGTTATTTGGGGATCCATTAGGTTACGATGTTCCAACGATTTCAGCCGCTTCATAGAATTTTTAATAGCTTAATTCTTTTCTCGCCGAATATTTAAAGATTCTTTGTGTTTAAGGGCAGGAAACACAAAGTAGCCTAATAGAAACAATCAACGTCATAGGACGCTTTAAGAAATAGAAATATAATCGGGGCTTAATAGCTCCTTAATTCTTGTGTGGACGCCGCTCCAAATCGAGCAATCTACAAAGGAGAAGAAAAAAAAAAAGAAGAAGAAGAAAAAGAAGAAGAAGAAGAAGAAGAAGAAAAGAAGAAGAAGAAGAAGAAGAAGAAGAAGAAGAAGAAGAAGAAGAAGACATTTAAATGTTTTAGTTCGGTAAACTTAACGGCTACAGAGACTGTTCAAAGTAATCTAGATGGCAGGAGGACAGAAAAAGACACGCGAACAACGGTTAACACTAATTAAGTCAGCTGAAGAGACAAGGGGCTGCTGTGATCAGAGCCATGACGCCTGGAGTCAGCGAAGCGAAGTGTCATGTCCGCTGTGAATTATTTTAATTGTTATTGTCAGCGCCGTTGTAGCTTAGTTTAGTCAAGCTGCTGGCCGCACTACAATGTTGCTTCGATTACGTGAAAAATAACGCAGAAAATAAGTTGTAGGAAGAGGAAGAATTGTTCGCGAAATTGTAGGAAGAATTTTGCACAAAATGAAATACGGAACCATATACTCGTCCGTTTACGTTGTAAACTTTTTGTTCGTAGTAGTTCTGACGAGCGACGAGTTAAAAGTGAACGATATATTGAATCCGCGTCTGCTGCCGGGGACTCTGCTTTTGGAGTCTCCACTGTTGGCCGACGATGACGTAAGCGTCAGCAATTCCTCTTACGACAATGCTACAACAATGGGTGACTTGAAAGACGCCTTCGATACAATGCAGTTTCACAGGTGAGCCAACATGTTAGTACCGAAACAAAGCTTTAATAATGACGATTGTTAAGTTTGTGTAGTTTCTGTTACTAAGAAGAATGCAGTTTCGGCTAAAACCACCACACCCTATTAGCACTAATGGTTTTGTCCGACCCGAAGTGGAGCATTTTCAATAACGGTTAATGCTGACAATTTATTCTCATCAATAACTGATGAGACGATTCATTAAATTTCACATTAAAATATATGAAACTTAAAACTAATTGGTTTATGAAGTTAAGAAAAATTAATTCTTATTAAAAACATTAAAAACCGGTCTGTTGGGCCGCGGTCGATTGCTTGTAATGTTGTTGCTAGACGTTTCGGCCGCACCACCGTAGCACATCGTCAGTGGAAATACGTTTGAAAGATGACAACCCGATCGCACCTCACTTGGAGTAACAAACAAAATTAGTCCGAAACATATAGTAGGCCTAACGACATCAGGCAAACAGTCGGCCCAACAGCCACAACGGCCTGGGTATTAATGTTTTTAATAAGGTTGGCTCCAGCCTTGATAGCCTACAAAATCGATAAAAAACTAATTCTGATTATACAGGTTTCTTCGTATCAAAAATTTTCAAATTCAGTAGTTACAAAATCAAATTTATGACAATTTATTTTACAAATTTTATTTGAAAAACATTGTAACAGGCCTGATGAATTTACGAAATGCGTTTCTTGTTGAAGATTTAAAAAAATATTAATTTGACTAATAAATATAAATAGCAATGATCTTAAAACAAATGTTACTAATATAAAGCGTTTTTTAATTTACAAAAATAAAATTTTAATTTCATTCATAAGTAGGCCCAGTGATTGATTACATTTTACATTTTTTTAAGTTTGTATGTATTTGTCAACCATAGTTTTGTGAGAGTTTTTCAAAGTGAGTCTATATAAATAGTTCCATTCGACACAGAAAACAATACTTAAGAAAAAAACAATACGTTAAAAAACAATACTTTTTGTAGTCTTAATATTTTTATCATTTACGTAATTCACTAGCATATTCAAAAGAGAAATCATCTTACTCTAGATTCTTCACTACGCAATTGTTTACAATAAGTTAGTAGTGTAAATTTTTATTTCATTGTGGGGTTTCATTTGTAAATATATCTATTTTTGTGTTATATCTGTATATTTATTTATTTTGCACGAAAGATGAGGATGGGAACACAATGGTTCCCGAAACATGTTCCTAATAAGGGAAAAATATCTTGTAATATCATTATAAATATTAAATATATTATATACATCAAGAAACGGATTGTAGCAAAAAGTGTTTGAATTGATATAAATAAATGTAATATTATAATTATTTATATATTACTTAATTATTTTTGTTTGCAAATCAACAATTTTTTAAGCTACATCGTTTTCAATTTCAGTCTCTGTGAATCAGATAGCTACAGATTCGCACTGTGTGAAACGTGAGGAGATTGTAAACGGTCATAAATAAAATGTAAACAAATTTTTATGAATATTATATAAAAACTAATTTGGTAACATATTTGTGTATGCATGTAATTTGTTTTTAGTATAAGTTTTAAATTTTAGTTTTCAATTAAATTATAGATCTTCTTCTTCTTTTGTCTGCTCAGTATTAGGCACTTTTGCCTTATTCGGCTTTACCGGCGTATTCTCGGTGTTGCTACACTTTTCTTCCTCGTGTGGCAACACCCAGTGGTTTCCAATGGTCCAGAAGAGCCTAAGGGGCACAATTAAACTCAGGAACATACTGGCGGGGCGCATCGTAAGCGATCAATTTCCCGCAAGTTACGTAAAAATACAAAAAGTTCCGATTATTTAATTGTACATAAGTAAAAAAAAGATAATTTACACTAACATGTCTTTCTACACATCTTTAACGGTAAAATCTTATCACGTCAGTATAAAAATGAATATATAAAAGATATTAAACTTTGTATATTTACATATAACCTTCGATGGGAAAAAGAGTTCGATTTGCGGCAGCCGTTAAATTAGGAACGTCCACATCCAGCTAAAATTACCTAAAAAAACGTAAAGTTAACTTTGACTAACAGATACGACCAATTACGGACCAAGGACGAAACACAGAACGAGCGCGTCTGTTTTGTCTAGCCGAGGGACGGAAAGAAGTTGACTGAATCTTGTATTGTCATGAAAATAAATGGGGACTAGAGGAAATACACTTTACAGACTAAACAGACTAATCAGATAATGCGGAATCTATTGTACGTTTATTAATGAATCAGTGAAAAAAATTGGATATATTTCTCCTGCAAGACTCTGTTAAAACAATATAATTTATTATTCATTTACTCATTAAGATGAATAGAGTAATCAACAAGTTGTTTGCTCAAGATTAGGCCGCGAACAGACAGTCGGAAATCGTTGGTCTATAAGCTACCGTTTCCCGCGGTATAATTACTACTGTCGGTGGGACCTGTCCTGAGCTCCGCAGTGGGATACCGAAGAACTGATAATATGCCTTTGATTTAACATATGGCTCAGTAGATCGTATACTTAATATTGTACCACCTAAAAAATCAATCATGATGTTGATACAATACATCTGCATGGTTGGAAAGAACTGTTAGGAATTATTAAAATTTTTACTAGGCGCAATCATGAATCAACTGAACATCATAAGTAAATGCCAGAATGTTAACTGAATCCAATTACTAAAACATGAACACAGTTATTAAAGTTTAACTGTGATAGGTTTCTCATTATTTCATTATTTTAATGCAACTGTCTCTTTCGTATTTTTGCTAAGATTTAGCTTTTTTAATCCACTAATATACACATTTTTGCATTAACCATGATTTTGTATTAATTTCATCTTATCTATATGTCTAATGCCTTAAAGATCATTAGTACACATAAGTGAGTGCTATCTGTATGTTTTTTACAAACAAAAATATCAGACATGAAAATCATGAAGAAAAGCTCCTAAATACCACCTGTCTGTATATTCATATTGTTAATGGAATAAATCCGCTTATAGTCCAAGCCACGTATTTTATAATCAACTACACGCTATGTAACTCACCGTCTGTGGCTTAAGTAAATGTCTTTATACAATTGACATGTTTCGGGACACTTGTCCCATCCTCAGAATATTTAAAAAAGTCTCTTCATACCATCATACGATGGCACAGTCGTCAATATATTAAAAATATTAAAATCCACATAACACAAAACACAATTACACAACACAAAGTACGCACACAACAATTTTCGGTGTACACCACACGGTAACCGACAGCGCACACACGCCGTCTGTATATTTGTCTGTGGTGTGTTTGTCTGTATATTGTTTTTACCTGTCTGTCCTGTGTATTCATTATTTTATGCATACAAAAATTAAATGCAAATGTGTCATAATTGTTTTTATATTTTAAAACTGCAGTCCTATACTTGTGAACTGCATAGTTGAGTGCTTGGGTAAATGTCCAGTGCGCACGTCTACTGAGCATTTTCACATCTAATACTTTCTATAGGTAAGTGTAGAGTGCAGGTAAGTAGTCAAGTGGCACCAACTGGGCATTTTTGAATGATAGTGTGCAGAGAGCTATCAGCCACCAGCACACGTTCTCAGGTAGTCAGATAGATTACCAGAAGAGAATGTTCACTACTGCGACCAGCAAGAGTTGGAGCATTCTAAACATGTTTGTATTATTCGTTTGTGACATACTTATTGTACATTTTATATTTTCCTGTAGTATTTATTCATGTGATTTTATTGACTCTTATGTAACTATAATGGACATGGAAACGGTTAATCAAAAGTTTTGATCAAACCTGAAGTTTGGTAGAACAGACTGTGTGAGTATTCCCAACTGGGTCTTTGTTGTTTGACCAGCCTATTTTTAGTTTTCTTTAACACTTTCAACCCTGGCCATTTCAGCATAGACATGTCCCAGCAGCCTGGCTGATTTCCATATTTTTCCCTATTTTCTTTTAAGTAGTAAGATTTGTTAAAAACAACATAAATTACATGTCAAATTAAAGATTTGACCTTCAGTTTTCATAAAATGGTACACTAATCTCTTCTGTAAGTGAAATTAATTTTTAGTATCCAGATCAGAAGCATGTTTTTAAAAAATAAAAAAAGTTTTACAAGGTACTGTAGACCGCCCATCAATCTTCTAGTGGATTGCTGTGTATGGTATTGGTGTTACTCGTAAGTGTAGTTTTATATCCTTACCTCTTATGAATTTTAATGTTTACGGCATTTTGTAATTGATAATGATTCCATTTATCTTATGCTCTATTTCCCCGTTTCTCATTGTTTAGATCGCTACAATAAACTGGAACCCACCGACGCCTCAAACAATTTTATTATAGTATTTCTCATGGTTGGAAATTACCGATTCACAATAATAGTATTTTTTTTACGGCATATAACATTAAAATTGTAAGTATTCTCCAAAATATGAATTAATATTGAAACCGAACGTTACGTAAAAGTGACTAAAAGAAACAAAAAATTTTTTGAGCAAGTAAAATATGACTAACAACTCTAGTCGGAATCAAAGTAGGCCTACTGAAAAAACTGACAGCTGTGGTTTGGCGAGACTATCACTTCCCCGAACGTCATTATTTGACTGCCCGTTTCGGCTAAGTTTTACCCCACTAGACAGGGAGGAGAGTCTTATATATTATGTATAAATTAAGTCTTATAAAGTCTTATATATTGCTACGACATTGCAGAACGTTCTACAAGTGTCTCGAAAATTCCAGCTGTAATGTGTGTGTGTGTGTGTGTGCGCGTACACAATGCTGCTACTTTGCGGATAAAGACAATTACGGGTCAACTATCGGGTCTATACCACGCCATACAGGTCCGCGCCTGCTGTGTTCAAGGCCGCAATGAATTACGTTCTGGTGTTTTCTAGTAGACGCCTATTAGCGAATATTCTGCAATCTCGGCGTGGTATAAATACAAGTACACGGCGACGTTCAGTTTCAGTTTGAGTTGCCAGTTATTGGAGTGCGGTTTGTAGTACTGTGACGAAGTGTTATGTGTTTTATAATTGTGCGGGACGATCGTGATAAAATTGTGTTTTATATCAGTTAACATTTTTATTGCACGTGAATAATTTTTAATTGATCTTTTGTGAGAGATTGTCTTGTTAATTACAAACCGTTTAATTATGATAATTAAAGCTGGTGATTGTGATTAGTGACTTAATAGGCGTCTTGTATTTTGTTTTCTACTGTACCATACGACGATCAAGTAGACCGTCGTAACAATATTAAAAGTAATGCGCTTGGGTAATGTACCCCAGTAAATAATCTTCATAATTTTTCTTCTGCATATGCTAGTGAATTAAATAAATAATAATAATAAGATTGCAAATAAAACATTATTTTATTACAACTCTTTTGTGTCGAGTGGAAGTTCGTTACATACGGTCACTTTGAAAAACTCTTAGGAAACCATGGTTGACAAAATGTTGTTACGACGGTCTCACTGATGGTATGACGGACGACGGTCTCACTGATGGCATGACGGACGACGGTCTCACTGATGGCATGACGGACGACGGTCTCACTGATGGTATGACGGATGACGGCCTCGTGTGGCACAGTGCAAACAAAATACAAGACACCAATAAAATCACTAATTACCAGTTTTAATGCGTCATAAATAACAATGTGAAATTAACAAAGTAATCTCGCACAATAATTCAAGTTAAATTTGTCCACACGCAATACTAATGTGAACTAATAGAGTGCCAACAACAGTCCGAATCCGAACTAATTTGTCCGAAGAATAATCACATTAAAAAACAACCACATGAGACGCACTGAGCAAATCGTCCAACGTAACTAATACCTAAGCGGCAGCTGTCGGTATATATTGTTACGACATTACAGAACAATCTACGTGTTTCTCGAACGATCCAGTGGAATACGGCAGTAATGTTATGGCGTACGTGTGATTCTCGACATGCGTTGGGAGTTTGTTCCGGGACTCACCGGTCCGCGCCTGCTGTGTGTAAGGCCGCAACCAATTATGCTCTGCTGTTTTCTAGTAGCATTCATGACGCGCAGTTAGCGAATAATCTAGATTTTCGGCGGGGTACAAATACAAGTACCCAGCGGACGCTCAGTCGGTTTTGAGTTGCAATATATCTCAGTGCGGTTCGAGTTACTGTCGGCGATTACTCTGTGCGTTCAAGTGGTTATTAGTGAAGTGTTGTGTTTTATAATCGGGCTGGACAATTTGAATACAATTGTGTTTTATATCAGTTAACATTTTTATTGCGTGTGCAGTTTTCTCTGATTTGTTGTAAGACACTGTCTTGTTAATTACTAACTGTTTAATTGTGATAATTAAAGCTGGTGATTAGTGATTTAATTGGTGTCTTGTATTTAGTTTTCCACTGTTCCATGCGACAATCAGTAGACCGTCGTAACAATATATAGCCTGCAATGTTCCATAATATGCGTCAACAAACACTTATTGACGAACAAACAAGCATTTTAGATGTTATTTGAATGTGGCCTTGGTAGAAACACGAACCCGCTCGGCAAGCCGAGAAACGTGTAGAAGGACGCTCGAGAGGGTTCCATCGTTACAATATGTACAACTGTAGAAACTGTGAAATGTAATATTTGGGCCTAATTTCTGAGTTTAGCTTATATTGTATGCAATGTATACAATTACTTCGAAAAATTCTTAAGAACTCGTGATTCACAAAATATGTTCAGATGTAAAAAAATGTTAGGCCTACTTACTTATTTTGCTTTATATATAATTAAAATAAATGTTTAGAAATTTTTATTTTTAGAAATTAAAAGACGCTTTGTAGCAGTAAGTAGAATTTCTCACATTTTTTTGTTGGGACCACTAATAAAAAAAAATTTCTGATAGCTCGCTTGCTCTACAGTTTTTCCTTCCAAGGTCATTCTAAAGAACTTTTATTCTTGCTAATTCTCATCAGTTTAGTTTCTTCTGACATTTACGTCATTACGAAATCTTTCCTCGTTCTTACAATATTCTCGATCTTAAATTGTAGTTCCTTTTCTAATTCCGCCAACACTGCTCGATCTTCCGCGTATGTAATGGCCTTTATTCTTTCTCCGACCACTACAATTCTTCTTGATTTTTTAAGGCTTTCTGTAACACATTCTCGGCGTAGACATTGAATAGCGTTGGTGAATAACAGCACCCTTGTGTAACACCACTTCCAATGTTAATCTCTGTCGTTTCGCCCTAACCTACCCTTATTACTACTTTCTGTTTTGTGCGCAACTTCTTTATTATTCTTCTATCTTTCCGATCTATACCAATATTTTCCAAAATCTTTATAAGAATATTCCAGTAATCTCTGTCAAAGCTGCCTCACATCGATAAAGCAAACATTTATTTATTCTTACGTAGGCTTCCGCGGCCGGTGCCCATTATGTTTTTGAAGTCTTCTTTCCTTATGGACCGCGCCAAAAAAGTCTCGTATGACAACGTTTCACTCATATTACAATGAGTATTCTCTGGTCTGTGATTCTTACATAGACCTGAGGATACTCATTGTAATATGAGTGAAACACGTTGTCATACAAGATATGACGCGGAATGACGATGTCCATACAGAAGGAGACTTCAAAAACATAATAGACATACATTTCTCTATTCATTTCTAACATTATTTCTCCAAACATCCTCAGGCATCCAGTTGCATCTCTTGTGCCTTTATTTTTTCTAAATGAAACTTGTCTTCCAACTTATTGTCCTCAATTCTTCTCACCATTCTCCTTAGGAACAGCCTTGTGATACCCTTTGTAACGTCATAGATAAAATATATATGAATTTATATTTACATTTAAATTGAATAAATAAAAAATTGCGTCAGTTCTACAGATACATTAGATTTGTATTTTTGATACATTTAAAAATTTGTTAAATGTAACGCAGGTTTTGCTGAAGATTGAGTATTGAAAAAAAACACATGACATAGGAAAATGTAAAATTATTACACTGAGACGGTAAAGATAAAGTTATAAGTCTTCTAGAAACAACAGAAATAGAAAAAGCTGAAACGCATAAGAAAAAAGTTACTAGTGAATATATAGATTTTAAAATATCTCCATTAATTCAAACAATAGTTTAAATTTGTTTTATTTATACATTGTTTTATACAGAGGACAGTTTCAGTCAATCATTTAAATCCGTTTTATTATACTTGTTTAATATTATGCAAATTTTTTATATATTTTACACTATACTGGGAATCACATATTGTTTTAATTGTAAATTATTTACTGTTAATTACCTTGGGTACAGAAGTCACTGGCTAAACACACTGACTGACATGAGACATTGAAAGGCACGTTTCAACATGGAACTGTAATTCAGTAGCCACCTGACCCGTTTCGTGTAAATTTCAGATGAAATTTTTCCTTCCATAAGGCACTACTGTTTTCGTGTATTAAACTTCAATATAACTTACATTTGTAAGCCAAAATACATTTGTTATGCAAAATAAATAAACAATTCTATCAGATACCAAACTTATGCATACACTGTACAAAAACAACATTGTTTTTTAATTTAACCAACGAAGTACTTTATTTATTGTAATATAAACCATATTCCACCCATTTTACGCTGCTCTTAATATACAGGCAATGTACGGGATGCCTTTAGCAGAACGGCTGGAAATGTTCTATGTTATAAAAAAACTCCGACGTGTGTTAAGCTTGCTTGGAATTATGAAAACCACAACAGTTTACGCGTATTTTTCTAATTACAGTACATTTAGTGTGGTTATGTGGTGTCATTTCATGCGCTACATTATCAACGGTTGTCATAAAAGATAATGAAAATCTAAAGTCACTCATTTATTAATTAAATATCAACAGAAAGTTGTATTATAAATGAATTTCGGAATCCCGGTGCGCAGTGATCAGTGCACCAGCTGCCAAAGCGAAGCATCCCAGTTCAAATCTATCTCCGAGTGTATCGTTTGACTAAATCGTTCATGTGCCTCAACGGGAAGTAGCTGACGTTTAATAATAATAATAATAATAGTAGTAGTAGTAGTAGTAGGCCTAGTCTTAGTTTAGTAAAGACTGTTGATCAATAAATTTTAATGATGGAATGTTTAGCGAGGGTCGGTCAATTATAACACAAATTTGTGTAGAAGTACAAATTATTTGTGTCGCCACATACTATTAGACTATTAGACATATATTACATTATCGACATATACTAAATTTTACAATATTTTAGAGTCCTCTGTATAGATTAAGTTCTCTGTAAATAATATTTTACATCATGATTTTAAGTAATAACCATTTTCACATGATATATTGGTTTACCATAAATTTGTGTTTGTAATATTTTGTAGTTCTCTGATGTAAGTATGTAATTTTCTACTGTAATTTTGTACGGAATTTTCTGAATTATGGACAGCGTTTTCAGTACCAATCTTGAGCGAAATATGATAATAATAACTTTTAATATTACACATAATTGAACATCCCTGCAATCGGTATTCAGCTATATTATATTTTACTATGCTATATGTAGACATGTGATTGTAGACATGTGTATATGTAGAAATGATATCTGTAGCCTACCAATTATAATATACATTTCATGATTACTGTTTTTATAATTACTTATAAATATTATTAAAAAATTATTGCATTATCAGTGATTTAAATTGTAATATTGTAAGAATCATGTTCTGGGGTGTTATAATTTTCTCGATGTATTTAATGAAAACGATATATAAAGAAAATGTTATTCCTTATGTATTTCAATTATTTTGACGATGTAAAACAAACTGTTTCAACTCCCCCCCCACACACACACACACACACACACTTAATTAATTGATTTGTTAAGTTTGATATTTCCTCTTGTATTCGTACACAGATCGTGATGATGACAACAAATATTATCGAAACGTTTACACAAATAATACAAAATTTGTGTTATACTTATTAACCGCTAAACCTACCATCATTAAAATAATAATAATAATAATATTTTTTTTACGAGGGAGACTGTGGAAAACTAATGTTTGCCGCAGGAGGGTCCGCACTCCTACGGTGTGTGGGACTTGCACCCACCAAAACCACAAACCCTGTTATCCACGGCATGGATCCACATTTGGACTCAGCTTTCGCAATACTTCAAGGTGTTGCCATTTGTACTTCGTCCTGTGGACGTTCATCTGTTTTAAACCTTCAGCGGGTCCACGTTACCTATTTTCTGCTATTCTGTCGGCGACCCTAGCAAGATCATCATCGGATTCCTTCTTTTGCCTTAGTACCTTCTCTGTGTAATCTGCTACCTGCTCCCAATAGTGTTCGGTCTCCAGCATTATTCCGATAATATTTTCAGGCGAGATCTGTACCACTACATTTTCCAGTGTTTGCCTCTCTTCTTTCCATCTATCACAGGTAAAACGTGTGATTCACATCGTCTAATTCCTGTTTATAGAAAATGCAGTCTGGTCTGTCTACTTTCTCCATCCTATATAGGTATGCTCGTAACAGGCTGTAGCCAGTTAGAAACTGCGTTATGAAATAATTAATCTCGCCATGTTTGCGATCAGTGCACTCAGCTAACTGTAATAATAATAATAATTTTTTTTTGCGGGGGAGGAAAAATGCATTATGCACCATCAGGAGACACCCGACTGGTCTCCCGGTTTGTGGGACTCGCACCCACTAAAAAACCTCCACTTTACAGGCTTGGAACCCCCCCTGGAACAACTATTCGTATGGCTTCAGGGTGGCACCTCGTATTGCGCCTACTAGGCTTCTACAGCTTTATCTATATCATCGACCTGTGAGACGGTCCAGTTCAGGCTTCTTCTGCCGCAGGACCATCCTCACGAAGGTCACAACCATGTCCCAGTTCTCTTTGCTGTTGACCATGACGCCTATGATGTTATCAGGCGTCATGGGGCCAATCTCCGATTCCAGTCCTCGCCTCTCCAGCAGCCACCGTTGACACTCGAAAAAAGTATGATGAGCGTCATCAGAGTTTAAGTCGCCATACACGCACGACGGATCCTCCATCTTACCCATCCTTCGCAGGTATGCACAGAAATAACCATGCCCTGTCAGGAATTGAGTAAGGTAAATAATAATAATAATAATAATAATAATAATAATAATAATAATAATAATAATCATCATAATAATAAGAAGAAGAAAAAGAAGAACAGTAACAATGTTATTTTATCATCTTTTCAGATCAATGATGAACGAGTACTTGTGCCACAGCTACGTGGCTGACGAGATACTCTCTCATCTGAGCAAGAAGTCAGCTGATCAGCTGGAGAGCAGACTGGGCGAGCAACCGTCTGGCTTTCGTCCTAGTCCGACGGATAAAACGCCAACACAGAATCCACTGTTTCCACATAAATTGGACCACACAAACGCCAAGAGCAACTTACTTTCTGACCCAGGCTCTAAAGGTTACAAGGACTGGTTAGCACGGTAAGTTCTCCGGTTAAAGTTACATTCTAAAGATATATGCAGTGTCTAAAAGCCAGAAATTACTTTAAATTGTAACCGTACCTTACCGTCATGTTAATTTTTGTTCGGTACATACCATAAATGAGTAGTGTGTATTTTATTAAGACCATTACATACGCAAAATACGTATATAATACGTGAATATTATTAAGAGAACTATGAACTGACAAACACAGATATGATTTTACTCTTGAACGTCAATAAACATATTGTGTTGATAATAACAAACTCTATTTGAATCTTAACTCATTCCTGTCATTTATATTTTAGGTAAGTAAAGATTGGTCCAACTTTCCACAATTTCCCGCTGTAAAAATGGTTGCTGAATCCGCCCCTGTCATTATCATAATCATATAATTTGTTCTAATGTTTCATTTATTTGCTGATGTTTTGTACATGTTTTAGCAAATATTCCGAATAATTTTTACTTTATTGCAATTCTCTTGTTTTCAATGTTTCCGTTTGATAGTATTGGTTTTAATTCTGTCAAAACATTTCTTTCATAGAAATTGTCATCATCTTGTAGGTTTTACAGTTTCGATTAATCATAAAAATGTAGCAGACCAGAATAGACTGTGAATCCAGAAAGTTTTAAGGAAAATGTTTGAGCCTGTAAATGAAGAATTTAATAGAAAATATATGGAAATCAAAATACCTATATGGTATACAGTGGCATTAACTGTAAGTCGAACTTTGACGTAGGTGAAAGATAAAAATGATAAAGAAAGCCTTTGAAAGGAAACCCGATTAACTCTTTGCAGCACGGGGGTCAGCTGAAACTTGTAGCCCCTTGTAACTGCACGAAATGGTTGTTGTTTCAAATTCAAACAAAATTTGCTTTTTTCTATATTTCAGACATAAACAAATGTAAATATAATAATTTTAACAAAATTTACTCCATGGCTTGTGTAGAACTGGATGATGAAAATGTTAAATCACTATGCAAAACCGAATAATTTTTTATAGAGATTGTGCAATATTTACAACTAAACGTATTTGCTATCTTTACAAAAAAAAAAAAAAAAAAATACGTTAGGGATGGTTTATTTTAACAAATAATCAAGTTTAAAATATTTAGAACTTTTTATTTGTAACAACATAAACCATATGATAATAATCACTAATGTTGTGTTAGAAAAATATATATTGATAGTGTTACAATAATTACAATATTGTTTATTTAGTAATTAACTTCTTACTTACGTTTGAAATTTTTGAAAACATTCTTTAGTTTTACCCAAAGACAAAGGAACGCTGCAAATATTACACATCCAGTTGGTTTGAACAGGTTTTTTCGTTGTGCTCCAGAGGCGGCAGCGTCTTCTTGTGGTCCGCGCTGGCTGGTGGCTGGTACCTGGACCACAGAGTGCCTTATTTCTACAGGAATAGTTTGGCTTGCAGTATGACCATGATGTGTTGAGGTATACAGAATCTTCAACTAGCCTGTCACTAACAAGTCTGGTGACAACTTGTCGGCGAAATGTTTACAAGTTCAGGCGGCTAACTGCCAATTGCCGCGTCGATGAAATAAAAGATCCCGTGCTACCATTTTTTGCTTTTCCTGTCTATTTCATACAAGGATTTTAGTTGATAAAATCTATCAACACAATTCATGTGTTGATTGTAATCACTGATTGCTACAGGGCTGCACAAGTTGAGTCTTTCTCCATCTTTCTGCCTTCTTTTTATTTGAACAACTTCTCGCGGATCATGAAAGTTCGATAGGCCTTATTATCTATGCACTTTATTGCTGCAACAGTGTTAGTACTTGTAAACCACTGGTGTTTACCTCGAGACATGGTTTTGGTATCTTTAAAATTTGGCAGATTTTTTCGATCAATATTTACTGTGCCACATGCGTTAACCACGTCTTTTTTTACCTTCAATTAAATTGTAGTTGACAAAGTAATTAGTCAGATCAACACTGTTATGAGACGTATCTTGTTCATTCCCATCCAAGTCATTATCATGGGGTTTCATTGTCATCAGGAAGTTCCTCAAATATTCCGTATGAAATTTTATTTGGGACCCAACACTTCAGTGTCATCTTCGTTCTCGTTCTCCAAAACATCCGCTGATTCCACGTCTGATGGTTCTGAATCATACATAACGTATCCTCAATTTCTTGTTCAGCTAGATAGTTTTTGGCATTTTTTACGCGTAGAAAAATAACTTTCTAAAAATAGTAACTATTTAAAAAATTTCAAATAGCACATTCAGTAGCACATTTTTATAAAAATTATACATTATGATATATTTCCGACACAGTGCACATTATTATCATACAGTTTTGTCACAGTATTTCTTTGTGTACATACAAAATAACTTTATGTAAGGAAATGTAGTCAGTCATCCTACGAAAACATAAAACCATATGTTTGGTTTATTTGCTTCACCATAGTACGGTATGCTTAGTGATGCAAATTTTGCACTTGAACTAAACTGTAAATTACTTATAACACCAAGAAATACTCTTTTCACTCTGAGTTCATTATATAAAGAAACAATGACAAATTATGCACAAACAGCCAAATATAAATAATAGATGCACTTACCAAAATAATACAAAAAAGTTCAGGAGGTTAGAAAAACGTGATGCACTACTACAGAAAACAACCAATTCGGCAAGAAATCTTGCTCAGATCTACAGTTTAATAGCTAATCCGATCTAGTGGAGAACTACGAAACCTCTTGGAAGTGGTGATACTCAAAACACACCACTATGCAAGCTAAAATAAAATGATAGAAAAGTCGATGCATTTTTTGCATCACCGTGCAGCAAGGGATACTTTGGAGGTGATGCAATAATTAAATCACTATGCCGCAAAGAGTACGACTGATGAGACAAACCAGGTGTGATGAGGTTGAAGAGGATCTGAGAACTTTGGATATGAGGAGATTGTAGGAAGTTATAGAGCGAGCCATGGTTTCTAAAGGGCTGTACTCCCATAAGAAAAAACTAAAAAAAAAACTAAAAGCGATTAATTTCTTAATGTTTTATACATATTCTAAATTTTGTGTCTAAATGATACAAACAATTTTGGCCAAACATTGTATATTAAAATTATTTATGACAAGCTGGGTTTTGAAAAAGGACGATTGTAGTTTGATGACATATTTCCTTTGCAACAGGTAATAACCCAGGGAATTTAATTTTGAAACTAACTTGGCTTTCTCAGACTATTACAAGCCGTATCACTTCAACATTAAGGGTAAGCTTTGGTCTCTACTGGAGAAAACAGGGGTATCCAACGCATTTAGTTAAACTATATAAATCCTCGGAAATTTTTATTTCGGTATACCTTACCTTAACTCTATTTGATGTAAACTCTATTTGACTCAATTTTTAGGTAACGTAACGACACTATAAATTAGAATATACTGAAGACAGCCCTGCGCTTTATCTGTCACATTGTTCATTGTCTAACGGTCTGCTAAGAGAATGGGGAAACAGAATTCCTTTGTTAAAGTATCAACAAGAGCCCTTAAAGACTGTATTTATTCCACATTTACAAGTGGTAAACCAAGACAGTGAAGAAAAACCATAAAAAGCATTAGTGAGGTATAGCTTATAAGGTAAACATATTACTTAATACGCTGACTACATAACAATAGTTTGTTTAAGAATCTACTAATAACATCTTCATCTTCACATCATTGCATAGACAAGGTGCTGCCTGTTCCGTCTTCAAAGATCCTCCAGCCATCTCTTACTAGGTCTACCCAGACACCTGTGTCCTATACGTTTATAATTCCAGACTTGTTTGATCAGTCTTGAATCTGACATTCTTTCTAAAGCGTTCTTTCCACCGTTGTTTATAATCTTTTAGTCTTCTATTCAAGCTAAAAACTTGTAATTCTTCTCTTGCGGTATCACTATTTATACGGCCAAGTTTGGAACACATTTAACTCCTCTTAAGAACACCATTCCCGAGGCCTGTATTTTCCTTTCTTGTCTCTTCGTTGCTGTCCACAATTCTCACCCACAGGACAGTATAGAGACCTCTATAACTGTGTAAAACTTTAATTTTGTATTTCGATTACCTTGATTCTAAAAATACAGTCGATTGTCCCATCAACGTCTGTAACTTGCCTAACTTAACATCAATATCATAATTTCTATCACAGCCCATATCATTTGGCAAATAGTCAAAACGGCTCACACAGTCTACAATTTGATCATTAATTATTAATTTTGTTATAATTGTTTCATTACCTCGAAATTCCATTACCTTTGTTTTGTATTGGAGCTGTTCGTATTGTATTGTTTCCAAATCTGATGAAGCTTTCCAAACAGATTTTCGGAAAGCAGATTCTGCGTTTTGAATTACAAGCAAGTCCTCAGAAAACAACACCACATTCATGAATACCAGGATTTACTAGATGTTTCAATCTTCTAATACTTTAGGAATCTAACTTTTATTGTCGATGAAAATTTATCAACAACAATGCGTTTTTTTTCAGATCGACGTTGTTTGACGACATATACAAACACTACGACCAGATGGCGTCCGCGGACGGTTCACAGACGAACGCCAACGTTAACGGCAACAGCAACAGCTACGCCAACAGTAACGCTAACACTGACTACGAAGGCGGTCAGATTACGGGGTACGCTGTTCAAGCTGACAAGAATATAGACGGCGCGAAACACAGCGGGAGCGGCGGCGGTGGAGGATACAGTCATCATCCTCCGCCGCCCAGCGGAGGATCTTCTAGCGGACACAGTGGTATGTATCGCTCAGTGATCGTGATTACGTGAGCATGCGAGTATGTGGCTTAAATCATTTTGTAATATTTTCGGTTATAACAACGATCATAAAAATCAGATTTGTGGCCGTGGTCGCATTTGCATGTAAATAAATTTTATTGGTACTTTTACATTTAGTAAAAGATATTGGCCATAACGACAAACCGACTCTAGTGAATCCATGTTGCTGCTGATAAATCATTTTTCATCGTTACAACGTCTACACATAATGACAAACAATCTTGCAGTCTCCTCTACGCCTGCCTCTTGTGGAGAAAAGGTACCGTATCGTACTGTAATGTACGATAGCATTGTATAGTCAAACGCTGACAAAACGAAGAATGTTTTAGTGATAAATGATGAAGATTGTTTCAGTGATATGATCGGGGTATATCTAACAGATAGTGTATATACTTAGGCTATACACAAGATAAGCAACACAGTATAAGTCAGACAGTAAATAAAGGCTCCCACAAATTTTTAGTTCAGATTTTTTAGTTAAAACTGCTTAAATTAACTTACTGAAAATATTTCTCTGTAATAGACAAGAAATTAATACATTTGCATTATTATTATTATTATTATTTTAAGTTTTAAGGGCTCGGCAACTTAGGTCTTTAGACCAGCGACGTCGATCAGGAGAGTTGCTCGATTGTATGTTTTCTTCTCACCCACATTCTAGTTGACTCAGCGAAAGTGAAGTTTTCATTTTCGTACACACTAAAACGCAAAACGACATTTTCATAGCCTATACAGTAATTTTGTCGCTTTTAGGAAGGACAGAGTTTTGTCTATCGCTAGCTACCTATTCGTTCCCAAGGTTTTCTTTCAGGTTACATTTTACTCTGTGCCTTTGTCTGAGAAGTGAAAACGGTCTACGTGTTCCGCTACAAGTGTTCCGCTTGGAGGTACGAAGGTGTCTAGTTCGTATTCCCAATTCGCAATGTGGTGATGCAAGCTTGTTCACTACGACCTCGATCACCTCCCATTTGCATTTACGGACCCTCTTCACGGCAAAAAGATTGCTCTGCCATGTGTGTGTTCCACAGATTCTAAGATTATTGTCATTATTATTATTATTATTATTGCTGTTTTATTATTATTTTCAATATTTCTATAACGATTTTTAGTAATATTTCATTAATTTCAGAACATACTAGCGCTAAAACAAACGAAAAACAGTGTAAAAGTAAGTAACACAAGAGTAGTTACGGCTTTTAATGACCACGAGGGGTTACACACTATGAGAGCAACGGAAAAGATGATTTAGTAAAAAGAGATTGAAAAGAATTTAATTTAAGGACGTAAAAATTAGGAATCATTTAACGGGAATTTTTTTAAGAAGAAGAAGAAAATGAAAAAAAAACTCGAAAAACTGAAGAAGAAGAAGAAGAAGAAGAAGAAGAAGAAGAAGAAGAAGAAGAAGAAGAAGAAGAAGAAGAAGAAGAGACTAAGAGGACTGGATGGTAATATGGGATGTGGCAATGCAATGGCGATTGGGATTTTGGAAGCCATAAAAGGTTATAAACAGATTTTGTAGTAACAGTATCAAAGTTTTTTGTTTGAAGCGTAATTATGTGTAGCTCTAGTAACAAATAGAGCTTTCAAAGAGCGACGTCAAAAGAGGGGATTGAATCTCAGCGTTGAGGCTGAGGAGAATGAAAGGTCACGGCATTACGGTAATCAACCAAATTCATAACAGGGGTTGCAGCCATGATCTCCACTCTGACCTCTTTGCTTGTTGAGAGACATAAGTCTACCTAATTACAACAATGCTGTCGGGTAAAACTAAGTATACGCTTGGTATAGACCTGAGGATGGAAAGATTTAGGATTCCATATCTATATTCCATTGTAGGATTAGAATACGTTTAACTGTTTAGGAGGTTGACCTGATACGTCAGAGAGATTCACAGTAAACTGTCAGTTTTACGATAATGTATGCTACCATACGAAGGAAAATAAAACAATATGAGAAAGAGATTAAATTTGACAAATCTGTGTCCGTAATATCATTGCTGTTTTGAAGTAAGCTTTGGGCCTGGAAAACAAATGGCGCCCTGTTAGACCGTGGTCCAACATCAATGAAGCTATGGTTGTTATCGGAAAGCTGATTCACGATAACAACACTGTCACATAAACTGTATATAAAACTTTAAAAAGTCTCAATAAAAACGAAACCAGACGATTCGGCCGTGCCTTGACGGCCTTGTTCAGTGGTGGAGGAAAGAGGTAACAGGTTCCGTGAAAGACTGAGATTTTCATAGAGTTTATGTAACAGTGTTGAATCATGAAGTAGCTTTTCGATAACAACCATAATTTCAACGATGTTGGACCACGGCCTAACAGGCCGGCGTTTGTCACATACCGTTCGTGAAAGCCATTCGTGAAAGTCTTCGTTAAGCCTTGTGAGCTTATAAAACAAGACTATGGTTGAATCTACTCGGAGGAAGTAAAATGCCTGCAGGATATAGTCTATATGACTAGACTATAATGAAAATGTTAACGGCACACACAAGAACTCAACTGTTGTCAGTTCAAGCGATAGACCAAAATAACACCGCAAACACCTTGACTTCGACAAGAAAAAACAGAATGGTTGACTACAGTGGCGTATCTAGAATTTGGTCTTGGGGGAAAGGTCCGGGGGTCGGATCGGCTTCATGCAAAAGAAAAAACAAGTTGAGACTAATCAACATTACTATCTTTAAAGTGGCTGAATTTAGTCCCATTAAAGTAAACTGTAATAACACAATAAACATACGCGTTATTGAAACATTATTTAGAAGATACTTATTGACTGAACTGATTTTCCTATAGGCCTATTTCATATTTTAAACGTATACGCTAATGCTGTGTAATAAACCTGTTTGTATATTTAAAAAAAGTTGCTACTATATTAGCGTACACTACTAAAAAAAAAAAAATAATAAAGCAGCCTAAAAATCAAGAGATTAACTAAAGTCGTCAACTTTTTCAACCCTGGGGGGGGGGTCCGGTCCCGTTAATACGCTCCTGGTTGACTGGTGTATCCAAGCCGGCTTAGTAATATAAACGTTGAACATGGAAATGTGATGCTACCTGCTAAGAGGTAGACTCCAAATGAGAACAGGCTGTAAACTAGACCCTTTAAGCAGACGACGACGATCAAAACGTGCTGAAAGCGAGAAAAATTAGGAAAAGATAACGAGCCGGTTCGTGTCATCACAGCTGAAGCGTGGGTGACTACGAACCGTGACACTAAGTGGCGTAACCGAAACTGTCGGCAAGCAACGTTGTTACGCTTTACTATTGTAACGTTACGTTCGCGCCTACAAGTAGGCCTATACTGTTTTGTAGCCAGTGTACATACGCTAACAACTATAATGATTAAAACAAAACCCCGTATTTGACAATTGAAGCTCGTATGATGAAAAGAAAACATTCATAAAAATCAACAAAAGAATAATTCCAAACAGAAATAGGCCTAACATTGTTGCTCACCATTATAGATAAAAATTCCCGATTAGCGCTTTCAAGCTTCACAGCTCATCATCGGATCGGAAACCTGATTCCGATCTGATGATGATTTCCCACCTGATGATGTGCTGTCAGACCTGATGCTTGAGAGCGCTAATCAGGAATTTTTATCTATAGTGATGTGGAACGGTGTTATTTCTGTTCGTAATTATAACAACTGACACAACTTTATTAATAAAAAGAATAATTGTTTAGCATCACAGTCACACAAATAACTAAATAAAGGCCGAGAAACGAAAAAAGAATTCACGATATTAATTGAAGACTCGTTGGGCACTTGGTAAAACATACCACTTGAAAAGGTTTAAAAAAAAAACACACAAACCTTTGGTAGTTTCACAGTTTATTATTAAACTCTGACAATTGTTTCAGCCGATTTCGCTATTCTCACAGAGCTAGTAAGAACAACTAGATACAAAGAATGTGTTAGAGGGTAAACTGTGTTAAGGGTGTGTACAGAAGTAAAGGGTAGTGTAGGGAAGGTAAGTGACTGTAAAATCTAAGTATACAAATTGTGAAACTAACTAAATGTCTGATTTCAACAAAGCAGAAACAAAGAATTCTGTCAATGAACATAAGCATGCAATTTTAAGTAATACAGCAATACAGGTTTCACAGATCATTTTTTAAAATACAATCACTTTTTACGCACAAAATACATAATATAACTGCAAAACATGTAAAATGTTAAAAGTGGATTTATTGAAAATTTTAGAATTTAGGAAATAATTTAAAATAACAAAATGTAACGAATAAACAGAGAATTCTCTGCATTTCCTCTGATAAAGCATCCATTTAGTTCAATTAATTTTAGAATTTGTATACTTGGGTTCTGCATTCACTTGACCTTCCTTGTACTACTGTTAACTTATATACACACCCTTCAGACATGTTTACCCTCTAACAAATTCTTTGTATTTCCTTGTTCTTACCAGCTCTTTGAGAGTAGCCTAATAGGTTGAAACAATTGTCAGAATTTACGAATAAATTGTAAAACTGAAAAAAAGATTACTACCTTTTATATGAAATTACAGCAGTTTGTGTCTAGCGTTCTCCGTTTTTAATTTTCTGATGTCGTATTGACAGTGTTACACTCATCATACAAAATAATGGAATGTAATAACTCGTATTAATTCTATTCAGTTTTTACGTTACAGAGACATCACCAAACATACACTTTTGTATAAGACAGGCACACATAATCTACCTCCTTATGTAGGTTCGTATCAGGCGAAATCAAGACGAATAATTTCGATTAAATTTAACTACCTCTTAGACGTTTTCTAACCGAGCTACTGGAGTTCAAGACACATCCTTGTCTTCCTTTGAGTGTGATGTCTTCCTTGACGTCTACGTAATTGTGACTGTAAATGTGACGGTTACTAATTCTCCCAACAAAGAAGGTGACTAGCGTGGAACCCACGGAATGAGTATTCAAAAGTTTCAATTTTTTGTGTGGACACATTATCGTCTGACGTCCACCACTAAAAAATGGCTTTAAAATACTTATCGAAGATAAGAATTTCTAAGCCCTATTTTGTCAAAATCAATGCAGTCTTACAGGGCCAGAAACAGACATACAAACGTACACTTCATTTAGTAACAACCCCTTCTTGATAGTCGGGTAAAAATAATTTAATTATATAAATATCAAAGAACAAAATGTGTCAGACTTGTACAGTAGTTCTTAAATGGATTGAGTGCACAGCTTGTTGGAGCAATGTACAGAAAGAAAATAAGAAAAAGTCTGAATGTTCACCAGCACCGAGAGTTTGCACAAATATCAATTTTGCATAAAAAAGAAACAAATATTTTGGGCAATGACTCGATAAACGCGCTAAATATGATAAAGACCTGAAGGACGTAATTAGCACAAGTATTATGCGGAAATGAAGTGACAAGAGTAGGAACAAGAATTTACATGTAATATACGATTTAACTGATTTGGTTAGTCAATGACAGCCAGTGAAATAATTGTAGTATCAACATTCGTGGGCACTTGCACATACACACACTTATGTACACGTCGTTGTAATTAATTACAACAAATTCTGTTTTAAAGAAAAAAAGGTTTCAGGTTTTCGCAATGTATACTTGTTAATGTTATTGCTTATTTTAGAAAATTAAACTGTTTACTTTCCTTTACTTTTAATTTCGCCTATTATTGATTAAAGTATTAAATTACTCCTAACATATTGACATAATAATTGTGTCTTTAAATATCATGATTTAATGTGTTACCTATTAGACCTATATGTTAACTATTCATATGAAAAAAATAGACTAAAACTATTGGCTTTAATAAAATAATTTATATTTTAAAAATTTCGTATTTCTATTTATTTACATTTTTATAGCAAAATGTCCCTTGCGTTGTGTACATAATTAAATAAAAATAAATAATGAAGGCATTCTGCATATTGTGTATGGTTGATGCCTGTTAATTTTTATTTTAATGTAGGATTAGTATATCTACATGGACGACATATTTCGGCAATGGACAGCTAAAATTGACTCGGGAATATCACTTCAGTGAAATATTCATGTGAATCACTGCTTTATGCAGATGACAAGGTAATGATACAAAAAACATAACACCAGTTGCAAAGGGCGATATTTATGTTCAATTACATCATACAAGACTATGGGCTACATATCTCTTATACAAAATCTAAAACGACGGTATTTAAGGGCAGGTATCCTATAAGAACTAAGATAGTCGTGAATAATCAGATTTTGGATCGGGTTAGTCATTTTAATCACTTGGGTTGTGATGTCTCATATTGATTGGGATAGTAAGCTAACAAAATTTAGACGCATCTGTGGAACGATACATAGGTACCTGAAAAATAAAACACGGAAGGGTACCCAACTGAAATTTACAAAACGGTGACTGTCTCTACATTTCTGTATGCTAGTGAGACATGGACTCTTGGTAAAAGGTACAGAGGATTCAGGCAGCTGAAATTAAATTTCGAAGAGGGACGCAAGGTTGTTCCCTCCTGGATCGGAAAAGGAACGATGATATTAGACGCGAATTAAACACTGTATCGTTGCACCAGAAGATTAAAGACCACAGAAGGAAATGGTGTGAACACTTGAATCGCATGCCTGATATCCGTCTACCCTTGGCTGCCTTGATTATCACCCTATCGGGAAGAGAGATGTCGGTAGACCTAGGAGGAGATGGGTTCCGGAACAGGTCTAGGGCCTTATCCTTGGAGTGGTGATGATGATGATGAAATATGTTTACACTAACTCCCGTACACATATGCACGCATATGCTATCTGTCAGAGGTGGCGAAGCAGAACAAAACAAAGCATACAATAAACACAGAAATAATTAATACGAATACGAATATTGCCTTTTGAAGACGCTGTAGTTGAGTATTGTTACCTTCATATCGTTAACAATAATTTTAACCACACGAAATACTGTCATTAACAGAAGTAATTTAATTTGTGTTTGTATTTTATTTGTAAAGAGTATATCTAGATGTTGTTGTGATGTAAAAGTATTCATGATTTGTTTATTACTAAAAATTGTTTAAAATTATCACAATAATTTCATTTAATTTGCAAAGATTATATCAGATATAGTTGAATGTGAAAGTGTATTGCCATGACTGCCAAGTATTAGGTTAATTATTTTATATTATTAATAATAATCGTTAATACTATATCTGAGTTGTAATCATTGATGTGAATTAAGGTTAAAAAGGATTATTTCAGTTGGGATTAATTTTGAAATGTTAGGGATCTATTTTTTAGTATATTTAAAATTTAGTATAGTCTGTGTAAGGTTTCAGTGACTGCACAATAAATATGTGACAAACATGTTGGCGATAAGTGGTAATTGGATCTATGAAAGATTGTTTTTTGTTGAATTAAATATACCGTATAGGAATGACATTAATAAACCCTAAGTTATCACAGTATGTGGGAGCAGGTAATTACTAGTGCTGTGAATGTAATAAACATTGTAACCTTTAATAATGGAAATAAAGATATTAAAATAAATTAACAATCTACTATCGGAATAAAGCTGAGAATTGATAAGCTGTTTGTTGCGCTATCCAATCCCCCATAACGGAACAAGAACAGTCTGTGTCTAAGTTGAGAATGCGTTGTTACGGGTATAGACTAAATGTTGACATCTTTCACAAGACGTCTGATATAATTTTGTCTCATACGCCAAGCGTGTTGTCTACCACGTATTGCTAATTCATCGTATGACAACGCGATCATTAACGCGGCTGTAATTACGCCCAACTCTCTGTCAACGTAGAAGATTGGTAAGTACACACCGAAATGTCGTGAAAGGTTGGAACAAACGGTTTTACGACTTCCCGATTTTACTTTGTTGCTTATCTCAACGACGGGGCGTCTTCAAAAGACAGAACACCAAAGGTAGTTATCGAGCTGTTCTACTACGATCACAGTGCCTCGTATTTAGACAATGTTACAAAAGTCTGAATGATTTTTTTTTTAAATATTGCTCAGCGATTGTACTGAGTTATTTGTCATTTGTTGTGGAAAATGCACAGAAAAATTATTGTACAGCGAGTGAACTTAGGACTATGCTAAGATAGCTATTCAGATAACAATATGAAGGTCAGTAAGCAAATGCCTGGAAAAGATTGAGCTTACATTTTAGAATTTTACGAGGCCAGAACTTGGTATCTTAAAAAAACCACAGATATATAAAAAATAGTGATGTAGACCTATAAATGTGGCCGGAAGCTTTACAGGATAAAATGGGGCCATTTATTTCTGACGGTTTTCTGAGCCTGGTACAGCATTGAAACAGAAATCAATTAGTAATGTTTCCAAGTAAAATTGGCATACAATACTGAAAAAAGGTTCACACTAACGAGAAACCAAAACAAACCAACTCTTAGAACTGATCTGCGTTTTATTTATTATAAAAGCTTGGTTTAAAATATTATTTTAATTGTTATATTCTTACCCCGTTGAACGTGACATTAGCTCATTTATATTGACAATAACTACACTGATACCAACATGATAATATGTGTTATGTGCAATGATGATTTTTAATTTAAAGTTAAATGCATTATCATATGTAAAGGTATTCACACATAAAATATTTGCTGTAATCGTTGGTATTAACATTTATTTGTCTGCCCACACGATATTGATTATTATATAGAGTCTATAGACTTAGTTGGCTGATTTCGCCTGCACATTCAGTGGAGAAAATTAAGAAGATTTAGAAAATGTAGAAGACTTAGGAGACATGAAACAAATTTAGGAGACGTAGTAGTTTTTCTACATGTTGGAATAACATGGCGAATAGTTTTAGTGGATTAGGAGATTTAACAGGCTGAGGAGGTTTAGCATATTTTTGGACTTTTTGCATGTATAAAACGTATGGAGGTGACACGTAGACATTAGCATACAAGGAACAAGAACCACTGAGAAGTTTTGATAGAAAGTTTTACCACGTGTTTATGGTCCGGTAAAGGAAGACGATGAATGGAGAGTAAAAAATAACCAAGAGACAGATGAGCTGATGAAGCATGAGGACATCGTAAGATTCGTAAAAGCTCAACGAATACGATGGCTGCGTCACCTAGAAGGGATGGACTATCAGCGTACGGCAAAGAAAATCCTGAGGACACAGGTGTATAAACACAGAAAGAGGGATAGACTTAAGGTAAGATGGTTGGATGATGTTCTGGAGAAACTCGGAAGAATGGCCGTGAGGGGTTACACTGAGATGGCAACGGATATGAGACGTTGGAGAAGATTGGTGTTGAAGACCAGGGCCCACATTGGGTTGTAGTGCAGAAGAAGAAGAAAAGAAGAAGAAGAAGAAGAAGAAGAAGAAGAAGAAGAAGAAGAAGAAGAAGAAGAAGAAGAAGAAGAAGAAGAAGAAGAAGAGGAAGAAGAAAAGAAAAATAATCAGCAGCACCACGTATAAATAGTGAACTTTCGAACTTTCACTTTATTGCACTTTAGTTTCACTTTATTACATGGACTAGTCGAAAAAAAGCAAACATGAAAAATCGAATATGTATTAAAAAAATTTCATTATTTTCTATAGTACTGTATTACAAACTATACATTTGCTTTTATAAACATGTTTTTTGGTATCTAAGTCGCATAAATGTTAATAATTAAAAATTACCTTAATAAACGTCTTGCGACTTCTCCTTATTTTATCCTTACGCGTTAAGGACGTGATTATCCTCTGAAGACGAAACCTTAGGTTTTGAAACGCGTAAGGACAAAATAAGGAGAAGTCGCAAGACGTTTATTAAGGTAATTTTTAATTATACATTTGCGTTATGTTAATAAGTTGCATTTTCTAACTATAATTACTATTGTTTTGCATTTGTTTGGTTTGTAGGAGAATTACACAATTCCCTGTTACTCCGTTTACTATGTATACTCGTATAAACATTTCGTGCTTGTTTGACCAGGTCCTGAATACGGTTCGACCAGTTACTCAGTCGAGTACGACCACCATCACCACCATCACAGCAAGAGTCTTGCCCTCAAGGATCTATTCGACCTGGCTCTCACAGCTCTGGCGTTTCTTGCATTCGGAATGTTCATACTGAATCTGATCATGCTCTGTATGACTGTAAGTATACACGTACAATATTAGAAATAAAAATTCGGTAGGATTTTCAGCGGAAACAGAATTTTTTACGTGATGGAGCGCCGGCAAACGTCCAACCGGAACCGGGTAATATTTTATCATCGGAACATAAGAGATCAGTCTTTTCCTTTCAAAGATCTTCAGTCTCCAGGATCATTGGATTTGTTGTTCACCTGCTCTTCCCTTCGCTGGCTGTGTCTATAACCCTTGACAAAGATTTTTACAAAAGAGATACACAGCGCATTCAAAAAGTTCCGGGACTAAACTATTAAGGACATAACTTTTCAGGTAAATGAAATTTTATTACTTACTATTGAGCATACATGCCTTCCCTCCCTACACACATTCGTACAACCGTTGGAAGGCATTCGAATAGTCCTCCCTTGAAACTGTGTTTAAAAAAGCTGTCACATTTGGATAGTTAATCACTGTGACTGATTTTCTAGCGAGAAATTGTGAGACAATCAATGATGAGTGTGCTGGAGCATTGTCATGCAGAAGAAACTGTTCCTCTGATTGGTATATGACTGGCCTAACCCTGCTAATTCGTTTTAAAAGGTGATCAAGTACCTCTTTGTAGAATGGCCCAGTTACAGTTTGGCTTGGGGGGGGGGGCACGAATTCGCTGTTGATCAGTCCCCTTGAATCAAAAAACGTGATCAGCATTGTTTTCACTTTAGATTTTGTGGGCCTCACTTTTATCGGTCTGCCATTTCCTGAGTCGCGCCATTCAGCTGTTCGACGTTTGGTAGATGGGTCATACTGGAATCACCAATATTCGTCCTGTGACAATGTTCTGTAAGAAGTTATTGGGTCGGGTTGTCATTCAACGAGACTTTGTGACGCTTCCGCACGTTGTTCCTTTTGCTCTGCTGTTGACGAACCTGGCACATATGTTTCTTTTGTCGAACACATCATGCACTATAGTGTAAACATTACCCACACTGATGCCGAGCTCTTCTGATAAAATTTTGACGCTCAGCCGACGGTTTACGGGCAGTGCAGCACAGACACGCTTGACATTCGTCAGTCATACTTGTGGAGGGGCGTCCATCTGTTGGATCATCTTCCAGAGACGACCATTTTTAAAACGTGCATACCACTCAAACACTTTGGTACAATTTAATAGTCCTTTCCATATGGAATTTGCATAATCTAAAACGTTTTTGTCGCACTTTTTCCACATATAAAACAAAATTTAATTGCATTTCTTTGCTCCATCTCGAAAATTATGACAACGAAAGAAAACGGATAAACTTTACAGTGTCACTGCTTACCATGGAATGAGTCCTCGATAGAGGTGGGCCGATATACCTGTAACAATGGAACGATATTTTTGTGGAACGGATGTAAGAATGACTGAAAAGTTGAAATACCTGTTATTCGCGGCGACGCTGTTCCGAGTCGAGACACGCCGCCCTCGCTGTTCCGAGTCGAGGCACACCCCTACGCTCCTATACAGACACACACACACACACACAAAGTACGCAAGTAACAAGTAAACGATACGCCAAGGCCAAATACTAGGCGTACAAAAATATCGCTGGTACGCAAGGAACAGCCAGTACACGAGTATTTAAAATACTAGGTATTTCAAATACTAGTGGTATCACTAATACACAAGGAACAACAAGTAAACGCGTATTACAAATACTAAGCGTATCAGAGGAACAGTAGTATTTTAGGAACACCTAGTATTTTAGGAACAAGTAGTATCAAGCGTATTTCGAGTATTTCGAGTAGGAACTAGTACGAAGCCACTTTTTCGTCCTGAATACTTCATTCTGCTCAAAGACACGAAGCTGTTTTTAATAAAGGAAAAAATTCATCCTGATGTCACATTTATTCTCGTGTGATATGCAGATACATAATACAGATTATATGCTAATAAATTATATATTATACTAATCACCAACTTGGTAAATTTTGAAATAACGAATTATATTGTGTTATAACCTATAGAGTGGCTGATGTTGATAGGCTATAATATTATACTTTTTATTAATGTGATTTTAACTGCACTACACATCTCACGTAAATGATGAGATTGTTGTAATGGACGTTTATGCACTTTATTAAGTCCTGTTCCTTAAATCTAATTCCTTAAGGGTAATCGGTTTAAATTATGTCCGATGAAAATTTATTATTGTTTTGAACATAAATTTGTATTTATTTATGTTTTAAGTAAATACTTTTTTCCTAGCTAGTTCTTCTTGCTTACCACTGGTGGTATGCCTACCACCAATCGGGAACCCCTCCCCATACTATGGGAAGCCTGTTTAAGTATTGATGTGACAGTTGTGGGTTGTGTTAGGTTAGGTTCGCATACGTTTTATTTTTAAAATTTTGGTGACATGGAGCCAAGAAGAAAAACGAGTGACGTGTGGAGTTTTTTTGAACCAGTTAGTAACTATATTGCATTGTGCAAGATTTGCAAAACAAGTCTGTCGTATAAAAGTTCAGTTAGTAATTTAAAAAACATTTACAAAGAAAGCATCCAACAGTTGCTCTTCCTACTATATCCGCCCAAACTGCTGTGCAATCTTTGCCAAGAACAGAAACTTCTTCAGGTGATATATTGCAAATAGTTCCAGATGTGCAAGAAAACTTAGTAATCTTCCTCCCATTTTTTTAGTCCAGAGAGACCAACCACTTCAAGAGCTACTGACACCTTCCAAAATCAACCGTCTTCATTTCAATTGCCTGTTCCAACAAGTAAAAAACAAATGTCAATATCAACCTACATACCCAAAAATTAGCAGCACCGTATCTGATAAAAACAAAATTGATGAGGCCATAATGAAACTTTTTATTTGGGATCTTCAACCATTTACAGTTGTTGAAGACAGAGGTTTCCAAAATTTGATGAATACTTGTGCCCCTAGTTATCAAATTCCTTCTAGAAAGTATTTCGCTAACACACTGTTACCAGCTTATTATGAAACAAAGGTAAATGAAATGAAAGAATCTATTAAAAAAGATGCACCAAATGTTTGCTTAACAACTGACACATGGTCTTCTTCAATAAATAAAACTTTTAATGCAATTACTGCACATTACATTAATTAGGATTTTGAAATGAAACATATACTATTAGACTGTTCAGTTATCAAAATAAACAAAACATCTCAAAATTTAGCAGATAAAATTTTGCGTATTATAAATGAATGGGACTTGTCTAGAAAAATTTCAATTGTTATTACTGATAATGCCATAAATATTACTAGTGCTATATAAAGCATACTTAAGTGGAAGCATTTTGGATGTTACGCTCACACATTAAATTTAATTGTTCAAAACAGCCTGTTAATTGTAAATGACATAATCAAAAAAGTAAAAACAATTGTAACATTTTTTAAGAGAAGTAATATTGCACATTTAAAACTCACAAAATATCAAGAACAGATAGGTGTTCAGCAACCTAAAAAACTTCTGCAAAATGTAACACGCTGGAATTCTGTTTACTATATTCTTAAACGATTTGTTGAACTGGAGGACGCTGTAAAACACTCTCTGGCATTACTAACAACGGACATAGAAACATTAACAGCTGAAGAATGGGGAATTTGTAAAGAACTGTGTGCTATTTTGCAACCTTGTGAGGAGGTAACAAAAGAAATGAGTGGAGAGAAATATATCACCGCCAGCCAGATAATATCTATAACCAAGGATTAAAATTATCAATACAACAGGTAAGTGTGAAATTAACTAAACCACTTGTCAGAGAAATTGCACTTAAACTTCTAGAAGGAATTTCTGTAAGGTTTGCTAATTTGGAAAAAAGCAAAACAATTTCACTTTGCATGATGCTTGACCCCAGGTACAAACACTACTTTTTTGAAGACAATACTTCCCTAGAAAATACAAAAAAATATGCAGCTGAACTAGTATCTTCACAAATTACAAAAAATTCAAGAACCAATACAAGCATTGAAACCAAAGGAAATCTACAACCTAACATAACAGAGGAGGAAACAGTTTCAATTTGGAACCATTATAAAAACCATATAAGCAAAGTTAAACAAATAGGGACACCTTTATCAATGGCTATACAAGAAGTAGATAAATATCTTCAAGACACACCAATAGAGAGAAGCGAAAATCCCTTACTGTGGTGGAAAGATCACCAACGTGTATACCCTAATCTTGCACATTTGGTCAGAACTAGATGTAACATGGTTGCAACATCCGTTCCCTGTGAAAGGATATTTTCCAGGGTGGGTATAATTTTATCTGAACGAAGAACACGATTAACATCGAGGAAAGTGCAACAGCTGATATTTTTAAATACAAATTTGAAATAGTGTCTGAATAACTGAAAGTCTAGTATTTTAAAAACCATTCAATAGTTTAATTTTACCTATAATGTGTTATTTGAGTGAAACAAATTGTAATGTGAATAGATGTGACAAAGATTAGTTCATGACTTGTATATTCTGTGTACACTGGTGAATGGATCTGAAGATTATCCAGGTGTGTAATGTATTTAATTTACTTTTTTTGTTGCTTATTATTTATAAGTTTTTATTTATTTAATTATATTAATTTTATTACAGTAGTTTTTATTATTTTTATTTGTAAAATTTTGTTTATTCACTCTTGTGGCTTACTGTTATGTTTTTATTATATGTTTCTGATGTTTTTTTTTCACATTATTTGTTGTGGTATTACGTGTACTCTAAATTACTTCATTGCCCTGAGTTTCGAAGCTGATTTGTCTAACCAATATTAGTTTGTTTACTGCTATTACTCCTACTATTTTTTAGTAAAAACTTAAATTGGTATTCCCAAAGGGAGATAGGCCTATAAATTCTCTTGTTTCTTATTTTCTTTTAAACAGTAATAGTTTAATAAATTCACAGTGTAAAGTAACACTGTTAATACTTTTAGTTTCAATTTATTTCTTATAACAAATTATATAGTATGGGTTATATAATATCTTCAAATAAATACACTGCAAGTAGGTTTATTAATACATTAATAGGTTTAGCTAGGTGAAAATAAATCTACTTGCAATGTATTTATTTGAAGATATTACACAGGAGACCTGCAGGAAACTCAAAACGACTTACTTACAAAGGATAATATAGGTTATGTATAATTAGTATGTAATAACAGGTATTTGTACCTGTTATTTTTTGGAACGGTATTTTCATACTTATTATTTTAAAATAACAGTTTAGCCCACCTCTAGTCCTCGACAATGAAATTGTCACAGTGAGTGGAGGGAGATTCATTCTACGTAGTTCCAGCAGTGACACAGAGATGACACCATGTGTACGTCTATAGCATCATCAGTCCCGTAACGTTTTGAATGCACTGTGTAGAATGATGAAAGCAATACAGAGCCATGAATTGGAAAAACGAGACTGGTAAAAATGGAACTATGATGTAAGATACACGTATGCTTCTGAGAATGGTGGATATATTATTTGCACCAGTGGTACTAATTTTAAATATTTACTGGGGGGAGGAGAGAGGGTTTGCGTAAATTTTATACGACTACGTAATGACAATATGTTAGTAAATAAAACAAAAAAGTACAAAAAAGAGAAGAAAATAATGTCGATTATTGGCTAACGGTACGGTTAAATAACAGGATAATAAAAATATCATTATTTACTTTTAAATAGCAGTGTCTTGGATGCGGAAACGTCTGCAACCCTCTCTTCTCAACTATATAATAATGTAAGTTACATCGTTATTTAGAAAGATAAGACAGGAATTCGAGGGTCACGCCCTTACAGATGTGCTTCCGGAAATAAACCAAACTCTATGAGTTTTCTCCACTGATGTAACTTTGCACTTGTGTTAGTACCTACCACCTATTTACTTCATCTGCCAGCATGCCTTAGTCAAAATTTCAGTTTTTTGTTATCTTTACTGTAAATAAATTTTTGTTTTAGTTTTCACCAATTAACAATCAAGTAAGCATTTATTCCTTGCATTTACGGTTTTTGTAATATTTAAATCGAGCATTACCTGCAATACTCATTTTGTTAATAATAATTTTATGGACTTATAAGATTCTGTTCACGTAAGAAGAATACCTATTTCTACAAATATTTTAATTTACAATCAATTTTTTATAACATTTTTTATCATCATTATTGTTAACTTAATAAACTGTAACAAAATAAAAAATAATGAATTGAAATTTTAAAATAATGTTTTAAACCAGATGTACGTTGGATGTTGTCAGGTTCATATTTCAATAGTTCATATAATACAATACAGAGGCTGTCACGTTATCTTGGACCAAATGACTGGTTCGTGCTGCCATCTGTTAACGAACTTTATAACTTATCAATATGTAATCAGACGCTAGATTCTAAATTGACATGGACTTGATTCTTACGCGTTAATGGATTTATAGTTTAACGTGAAATCCAAAAACTAATAATAAAAAGATTATGACAGGAAAATATAGAAATTAATGACGTTTCTGATAACAACAACTTCTGGTAACAAGTTATATGTTAATAATAATAATTATTTTTCACCTTTTTTTTGAAGAGGTGAAAATGCTATTTACGCAACAGCCCATACTCCCATACTCCCATACTGAGGACTCGTTACTTGGACTATCGACTAAAAACTATTCCTCATACTTCTTGATCCCTTGATCGCTAGTCCGCAACCGTTTATCACATTACTTCAGGGTACGATTTGCCTTTCAGTCCTACAACTTCCTTTGGAGGTATTTTTTAAATGTGACTAGGTCTTTTTTTTAATCCGCTGCGACCTAAATCGGCTTTCTTCACTCGTAGGATTGCCTTGACGTAATGCGACACCCGGTCCCAGGAGCTTTCCCGCCTGAGCATGGCGTCAACTATAGTCCCCGGCGTTAGATGACCCAACCTTCCCTCCAATACTATCCGCCTTTGATCCCACCTACCTCAGACAAAAAGGCGTGGTGCAAATCGTTGTTTACCCATTCTGTGAAGACAGATAGGCGCTGAATTATCCGTGTCCACTCAGAATCTGAGTAAGGTAGTACCGTACTTCCCCGTGGGTTTCCTCCATCCGTTTCTAAATTTCTGGGATAAGGATTGCTGCCCGCCTTCCTACAAGCTGCTGAAATAATAATAATAACGACGACAACAACAACAACAACAACAACAACAACAACAACAACAACAACAACAACAACAACAACAACAACAACAACAACAACAACAACAACAACAACAACAACAACAGCAGCAGCAGCAGCAGCATCAGCAGCAACAGCAGCAGCAGCAGCAGCAGCAGCAGCAGCAGCAGCAGCAGCAGCAGCAGCAGCAGCAGAAACAACAACAACAACAACAACAACAACAACAACAACAACAACAACAACAACAACAACAACAACAACAACAACAACAACAACAACAGCAGCAGCAGCAGCAGCAGCAGCAGCAGCAACAGCAGCAGAAACAACAACAACAACAACAACAACAACAACAACAACAACAACAACAACAACAACAACAATAACAACAACAACAACAACAACAACAACAGCAGCAGCAGCAGCAGCGGTAATAATAATAACAATAATAATAATAAATTTATGATTCATAATAATTAAAAATTTAACAATTATTGTAACACTTGTAGTAATTGTACTTTTCCAAATACATATTTTTTAAGCAGACAGTATAAATAAACAAGGCTTTTGGGTGCAAGGATGTATTTTACAAAGTTGAAGCGGCGGTCTGAACCATAAACATCAAAATGGGAAAGTTCAATGATAACATTCTTTTGCAGATTACTATTTACAAACTCCGTTTACGTTAAACAGAGCTGATATGATTATTAAACGGACATATTATAAAAAAGTATATTGTGTTTAATTACTATTATTATAGGTGTTTAATCAGTTTAATAAGGAATTTAGAAACCTTTAATTATCAATGTTAAGTATTTATTAATTTGGACGTGTACCGTATTAATATTTGTGGTAAGTTCATAAGTCGATATTTTTGTCAGCCCTAAATCATATTCTCCAAGACATTTCAGGTTATGTTTTATTGGAATTTATGTTTTGCTAGACATAAGTCACATGTTTTCAGACTCGTATGTATTGCTAAAAGAGTTTCAATAGATAGATGTGTACAAAACAAAAATCCGTACTTGAATATTGCGTATCTTGTTGTTATCAGATGTCTTTTTAATATCCTTACTTAAGGAAATACACTCACACTTTATGTAGTAGGGAAATTTTATTTTGATAACAAATTTTATTTTAGTGGTAATAAATACAGAACTTACTGTAGTGGTAATAACCATTATCTTTAATTAAAAATCTTGTACATTAAAAAAAAAATTAAAACAACAGTTAAAAGAGCTGAATTATTTTAAGTAGAAATAATATATTTGTATCCTCAAAGGCCTATTAATTTTTATTTATTTAAGTTGAATTCTTTAAAAAATTGAATTTAAAAATTTTAAAGTGCTTTAATGTGTGCTTTTAATTTTAACGAGTTTTTAATTCGTTTACTTCTGAGATCCTTCCATACTTACAAATTTTTATAGAATTTAAAATATACAATTTGTATCGGATTACAAATATCCACACTTAAGACCAAGGTGATGGCTTTTTGTGGGACTGATCCCATACGGGCAAAAATTGTTATTGGTCTACTGTCCTGGAACAAGTCAGGAATTTGGAATACCCGGCCTACAGTGTGTTTATAATACAAGCAACGACGTTGTGAATAAGTTGCCTAAGTTCAACCTTATGTGCGGGACCATTAGGCGAACGCTTAAGTCAGCAAGTAAAGAAACACGACTAAACTTCTACAAGGTGATGGCCCTTCCCACACTTCTTTATGGGTCTGAGAATTGGACTTTAACTAAAGGCCAGGCCAGTGGTATCCAAGCGGCTGAAAAGAGATTTCTTAGGTACGTGGCTGGGTATACTCTCCATATTCACAGAATAAACACAGATATACCGGCAGGAACTGAATATTATGAGTCTACTCGAAAGGATCGCTCAGTATCGGCTGAATTGGTGGGAACATCTTTGCCGAATGGATGACTTCCGCATCCCCAAACAACTATGGAACTATAAGCCGAAGGGACGAAGAGGTGTGGGACGTCCGAGGAAGCGCTGCAGTGACCAGCTCTAGACTTTGCCTGTTTGAGGCCCGAACAAACCGTCCTTGGTTTAATCTTACAGATGTTGATGATGATGACAATTTATATTGGAAATATTTTTTTAAACTAATGGAATATGTTTGATTATAGACATATCTAAGCGAAGCTACAAGAGATAGATTTATAAAAATGCCAAAATTCTTATGCAAAACCATAGTTAACTTATGGTTTATTTTAACACTAGTATCTTAATACGCAGTCTCTCATGTAAACCCTACCAAAAGATTATTAATTCATTGTTCGGGTATAGCATAAGAAACTACAGAAGTAGCCCAAATTGTCAGTTGTACCCCAATGATTTTTTTTAGGAACAAATAAACAACTTGTTTCAACGTTAATATAAAAACATTGATTTAGGAATATAAAATCACCCAATGGTTTGCATTTTAAACTTAATATCCTGGAGTGTAAAGTTTTCGAGACTGACTCAGATATAACCTTGTTTTTGCGGTCTTGTTTTTGACATACTAATTAGACAATCTCAAGTTTTATGAGTTACTTATAGACTTGTATAGGTACAACTTTTTCTTTTATATATTTTCTTTATTTAATCTTTTCTGAATTGAATTACAGTTTCCTCCTTTTCGTAGAGATATGAAAAAATAAGGAGTTGTTAGATTAGCTAACAGATGGCAGCACTGCCTTATACCAGGTGAATAAATAGATATTAATAGTGTAGCATGGCAGAAAATCCACCTTGTTATAATTCAAAAAATAAGCAAGAATAGAATAAAAACAAACTGGCATAAAGAATAATTACTATAATAATTAATCAAGAACAACAGTAAACTGAAATCCTAGATTCAAAGAAGTCAAGTTCATTAAAACCAACTTAAGTGATAGTCCAACTTATATAGTAGATATACCCAGGTAGAATAGGAGCAGGTAAGGAAAAACCATGTATAAACAAAACCACCGACTAAAGAAATAACTATGGAAAAAACCAGTACCAAATTATAAAAATAAAACCCCCAAAAAGTGTAACATAGGAAAAGTACAATACAGTAAAATCAAAACAATGTAAATTAAATAAGTAAAAATATTAGATATATGATTAAAGGGGTACAAGGGTAATTTATTTTGATTGTGAAAAGTGACTAATAATAATCCCATTTAAGTGATGTTCCTTATTCCCCAAGAATAGACAAAATTACTAGAAATCAGATTCGGGAATATAGTGAATAGTGAGGGGAACCAGGGTAAATCCCTAAATCAAAACAAAAACAGCAATAGACTGAATAATAATTAACTTTAATAAACTGTTTAAATAAAAACAGATTTGTTTTGTAGTGTTAGAAGTTCATTGAACTCATAGCATTGAATGCTTGAGATTAAATTTATTTTTCAGATAATATCTTTATTATGTTTTAATAATGTCAATTAATCAAAAACAATGTTGTAATTAAGTAAGGGCAATTTAGTTGTTAAGATTTTATTAGAATTGTATGTCAGAAAGGGTATTAGCAAGCTGAAATAATAGTAAACTTTGTAATTGAACTAGCATAAAAATATAGGCCAAATTGTTAATCTCACCATTATAAATTATTAGAAAATACGTTAGTGAAACTAATTAAATGAATGAAAATTGTTGAGTGTAACTCACTAACCATTTATAATAAATGTAACAACACTTTGTGAAAGTAATTAAGGATTGTATAGAATATTATTAGAAAAAATGCAAGTGTAATAAACACTGGAGCCTAGAGAAAAGCCTAAATTGAAGATAGTGTTCCAATTAGCTAAGTAAATCATCAAATTACTGAGAATTAAAGAAACCAAATCATAATAATTCAATCAATGATCTTGTTTAATGATAATTGGAATCTAACATAGATAGTAAACCATTTAATGTTGGAGGAAGTAAAGTAATTAAGGCCTACAACCAAATATACTGTAAATATGGCTTTTGAGTTAAAAAATACCATAAAATATATCATGTATGATATTAAATTATTCAGAATTAAATAAGGAGTTGATTATGTATTTAGAATTTAATAAGAATAGATAATGAGCAAAATGTAATTTATAATATAATGTAAAATTCAATTCTTTTGTACAAAATCAAACTTAAGACTTAGTATCAGCTGACTGAAACAATGTAAATTTACTAATAAATCAGCCAGGACCTTTCGTATGATGAAGAAAAAACTGGGAGTTGATTGTTAAACGTCAAGGTGAACACATCAGAACGATATAACTCAGAAAGATAAAAAGTAATTTGACATGAACAAAGCCTAAGAAAAGGAAATTGAATTTATGAGTTGTTAATACTAAAGTCAAATAAAAGAAATCCAACTATTACTTTTATGAAGATTGGAATTTGTAAACCAGATATAGGAACAGTCCAGGCACCAATCGAGAAGTTTCTAATGTGAATATCATCCCGACATTCTGGATAACTAATTGAACGAATACACTATTAACCAACACCTATTGCCGAACCAAAAAACGGATCACTAATACGGAATAATCACACTACAACGAAGAAAATTAATCACTACTACTCTGATGAGGAACAATTAAAGAATAAACATTTATTGGGAGGCGAATCGTCGAGAAGATCTTGGTGGAATTACGCAGCAAGAAGGCGGCCATCTTTGATTAAATCATCTGCCTACCGGCTTCAATCAGCTGTGATGACGTCAGTCCATGAATAGCCTGTGGTTCGAACAATTTAATTTTTACTAACATTTTATCATAAATATTATTTCTATTTTATTAATTAAGAATCTTTAGTTGTAAGTATTGTACTTTTCAGCATTGCCCTTTCCTGACTTTTGATAACAGTTAAAAGAACCTATGAATTTTAAAATGTTAATAATTTAAATAAAAGAAACCAAAACGACCTGAGATAAGAGTTTTCGAGCTGTGAATCAGTATTTCGACTCAAAGTCGATTAATCGCAACGAGATTAATAAATTCATTTAAACATTCCATTTTTGAGTTTTATTTCTTTGCAAAACATATATTTAAAAGAATTTCAGGTAGCACTTGAAACCTGGACGTCAAGGAGGAAGAGAATAACATCGCAAAGGAGTAAAATCACCGAATATCCAAATACAACAAATCGATTATTCAATTTCATAATCTATTTAACGCGTTAAACAAAAATTATTCATAAACAACCAAAGAAAATAAAATAAGGAAGGAATTAATATAACAACGAGGAGTAATATAATAAATAATAAACTAATAAATAATTAATAAATAAATAAATTAACAAACAATTTTTTTTTCAATAAATTAAATTTAAACAAAATTTTCATATTTATTTTTGTAACATAAATAACCGTATCGTTACAATAGTTGTAGATTAACTGTATTGACACTGTAATGTGAGGATATTGTTTTGCTGCACATAAGACAAATTAATATTATTATTGTTGCATTTTGTTTTCCTGCAACTGCTATTTCATTTACTTCTGCTATTGGTACTATTATTACCATATAAAATCTACTACTACTACTACTACTACTACTACTACTACTACTACTACTACTACTACTACTACTACTACTACTACTACTACTACTACCAATGCCGGATTTAAGCAGGGCTTACACAGGCTGCAGCTAGGGGCACGCACTACAAGCTAAAAAGAGAAAAGTCAACTTGTATAAAAATTATTTGGTTCGTGTTTCAGAGAACTACTATTCTGCTCTGATATTATAGGTGATATTATAGGTTACGGTGGTATTTTGTATAATGGTGAAAGATCAAAGATCATTTTCGCAGTTTAAACTTATTAAAAATAGGCTCCGGACAACCATGTAAGAAGATAGGCTGAACTTTTTATTTTTTATGAGCCTAGAGAGGATATTTTGAAACAGTTATCGCATGAAGGTGTCAAAAGTAAATATGTTAATGTTGAGTGTGGGTAAGTGCCAATAAATAAAACCAAATCCTAATAAAAATATACCTTTATGTTCTTTTTAAAAATATGCTTAATTTGTGATCCTTACAATGATATTGATTTACTTTCTTTAGGAAATCAGTTGTTTTTATTTTTCCTATATTTTTATCTGTTTAGGGTTTTTTGAGTGCAATACAAAACCTAGTGCAATCTTTCATTATTATTTTCATAGATTACAGAATGCCGTTGTACACTGAGGTAAGTACCATTGAAACAGTTAAATTGTTTAACGTAGTATTGAAAATTTACAAAAATCAATGTATTCCAACTTAACTTGTACAGTTGAAAATGATTTTGTTTGCAGTTCTGGAAGATACATTTTTCAACATTGTCTTGGGGTGCAACCCAACCCACCCCCACGGTAGTTGGGGGGGACGCACCATGTGTTCAACTTAGGTCCCCACTAACTCTAACTCAGGCCCTGACTGTTATTGCTACTACTACTACTACTACTGCTGCTGCTGCTGGTACTACTACTACTGCTGCTGCTGCTGGTACTACTGCTACTACTACTACTACTACTACTACTACTACTACTACTACTACTGTTGCTTTCAGCCGGCTCCACAGATGACGGTGATGATGATGCCAACGACGGCGGAACCGGCCAGAGGACGCCGTCACGACGCGGTGGATACCACAGTGGACGACATGGCGTACCGTGTGCTGCTCTCCATCGACAGCCTGCTGCAGGAGGAGGAGGAGGAGGGACACTGCTTCCGGTACACACTGTGCGACAATAACCGCTACTCCCGCCGACTGGACGTCAGGTACAAGGTCTGGCTGCCTGTCTGGAGGTAAACTAATTTCTACGCTTTCTTTTATTGGTTCCTTCGCTCCATCAGTTTTATGGCCTTTTCTTTACGTACCGTAGTGGATCGACGACATTCTACTTGATCTTCTCAACACCATACAGCCTGGTTGTCTGCTGCAATTCGTACAGAGACGTTTCCAGGATATTAATTTTTATTGTGTCCTATTATGACCTGATCGTCAGCAAACATCGAGTTTTGAAAAAATTACGTTCACTGAAACTGTCGCACTGAAGTTCAGTATTTCTAGCCTCTGCTTTTCTTCTGTTACAGTATTGTCCAAATATAAATTAAAAAGTGTGGGTGAAATGCCCATTGTCTAACTCTTTATTTATACCTTCATTGAGGACTTCACCAGATTCAGTTTGTACAATGATCTCTGTGTTTTTTGTACATGCTTCTAATGACATCTATTTAAAAATAGCGTGTTTGGTTTAATTGTAATTTATTTCATTTTAAGTTTAAATAGGTGTAATTGGGACTTGAGTGCGTAATGTTCAAACAAAAACATTTACAAACAAGTTTGTCACATTTAGTAGTGCGTGTAATGCGTTTCAGATTAATTTTAATACATTTGTTGTTGATTTTTTTACGTTTGATAGTAAATAATTTAATTACTAAATTTGCGATAGTGGTTAAATTCATAAACAGAAATAAAACTGTTTCACACAACTATAGAGATAATTCTCGATTAGGAGTTTCAGCTCATCATCAGTAGTGCGAAACAATTTAATATATTTAAAAAATAATATAAAAGATTATTTATGCAATTATATAAAATATTAGATTTAAAAACAATTTAACAGATAATATATTTAAGCTGAGTGTAATAGAATAAATAATGAGAGTAATAATTTATAATTAACTTCAATACATTTCATGTAGATTATTATAGGCCTACTTAGCGTTTAGTCTAGTAGAAATGATATAGCGTGCAATATATTTATTTAATGTTCAGTGTGATACATTAGCGTCCATTTTAGCACATTTAACGATCATTCTAATAAATTCGTTATTGTATTAATTACATTTAATTTTGAATGTAGTAATTTAATATTTAGTGCAATAAATTTAATTTTTACGTACAACTTTACGTTCAATTTTAATTGTTATTTTCAGTTTCGGTATGAGTTGGCTGGAAGGGAAACTACGGAATCCAGACTCGATGCTGGAAAACATCAAAGCGTCAGTGTTGGGTCTGGGGAACGGAAGCTGTGACAATCTGTACGCGTCTTGTAAGAAAGTGAAAAGAAGATTGTGAGGTTTATCAAAACTGAATTTTTTTTTAATAACTTGACCCAACGCAAGTTGACTAGCTGAAGATCACCAACGTTTCTTTTCAAAAAACATTTTTTTTTTAGCAGTCAGTAAAGTTATTGACCTGAATTTCAAAACGAGATACGTTTCTCCAGGTGATGGTAGACTTGTGTTTCCTGAGCTGGATTCAAAATGAAAAATATTAGCCTTACACGGACGGTAAAGGTTTTGGTATGAGAGACTTTTGTGTACTCATATTTCGTTAATTTTTTTATGGGCTTCTCTATTGACATATTTTTCTAAAACATTTTTCCCGATATTTCCTTAATAAATAATAAGCATAAATATACATTCAGACAATACATTGTATTTATGTATAATATTGACCACCTTCATCGAATTAAATGTAAGATTAACCTATTTGATCAGTTAATGGAGTGCAACATATATTAATCAGAGTATAAGATTAAATAAATAGAATATATAGACGGGTACAAAACAGACAAACACAAAATTATTTCAGTTAACAAATAACATATAAAATGGCCAAACGTACGTCGACGGAGGATAACAACAATAATGACAATATTCCTCATAATAAATACTTTATTAGTACTTCTAGGTTTTTTTAGATTCCAACACAAATATATATTTTGATCATAGATTAATGAAACATTTCGTAAGGAAAGTTTCATCAATAGGCCTAGTCATCAAAGAGCGATTAGTTAAGAAAAACAATTGAAGAAAAATCATGTTCTCCGGACACAATTTTTAAATACTTGAATTCCAACTGTTACTGGAATTGGTCATGTAAATTAAACTTTGACGTTAGTTTAATCCGCTGTTTTGAGGTCAGTAACTTTCCAAACCGTGTTTGGAGAAAAATTTTAAATTGTGTTCGCTTCTCAGATGGCCGAAGAAATGGATTTTGAAAATAAAGTACCCCAGAGAAATATTAGAAAATAGTTTAGCACCATTTTACATAACTTCCATAATCACCTGTTTACTATATATGATATAGGCTATGTAACATCAGCAAGTAATAAAATATAAGGTATAAGTTACGTGTAAATATAACAACATTTAAAAGTACAAAATTTGTGTTTTTGAGTTCTCGTCACCGCATAATTTCCCCAAACCCTTACCACGATATTACACTATATTGAGAGGATATAGAGTACGATATTTACAGTGTGAGTAAATCCTTAAGTTCGTAGTGACCGTCAATCAATGAATTTTTTCAGTGAAGGGTTAGTGAGAATCGGTCAAAATTATAACACAAATTTTAACTTATTTGTGTCGACGTTTCGACAACGTTTATTGTCATCATCAGGACCTGTGTATGAATACAAAAAAATGTCAAACACAACAGAACAATTATTTGAGTGAACGTGTTCGTGTATGTGAGTGTGTGCGTGTGTGCGTGCGTATGAATGTATCATTGTATATGTGAAGGAGACATTTGAAGAAATCATGTCTTAAAGAAAACATTTGAAGATGTAAAGAAGTCTCAACTCCTTCACATATACAATGATACATTCATACGTACGCACACGCGTGTGCGCACACCCACGCACACACACGCACACACTCACATACACGAACACGTTCACCCAAATAATTGTTCTGTTGTGTTTGACATTTCTTTTGTTTTCATACAATGGTCCTAATGATAACAATAAACATTGTCGAAACGTCGACACAAATAACTTAAAATTTGTGTTATGTTTGACCGATCCTCACTAACCCTTCACTAAAAAAAAGTGTGAGTAAAGTTAGACTGTTGAAGAAATCACAATCGAAGCTGTCGCAGAAAGTGTGATTGTAACAAATCTGCAAATTGGTCAGTGAAAAGTGAGGTAAGTGAACGGTTATTAACGTCGTAAGATGTTCTATAATGAATATAAGAAATAATAGAAAACTTATTACAAAATTGCTGTAAATATGATTGTCAATTTTATTACTTTATGACTGTAAAACAATGTCTTAGTGTTAGCAGTCTTGTAAACCGAAAATTTATTTAAACCAGTTTATGAAACTATTCTGAACCTTCGCTTCATTATTTACTGTAGACTGACGAGTGGCGCTACCTAGCGTGAATATGTAGTACCAAAATGAAAGGGTTAACGCGTCAACAGTTATTTTCAGCGTGACGGTCGCAGGTTTGCTTGGCTGGTAATTGATAAGTTAATAAATAATGGAGACTCGCTAATGGCTGCATGAAAAATGTACAGCAGGGAGGCAAAACTGCGACGCGTGATTTTACCCACAACTGTATCCAGAGGTGCATAGAGATTGATTACAAGTAGGTCTAGTCTCTACACCACATTTTTGTAAAGGTTTACACTTTTTTTAATAAGTAATAAACACTGGTAAATAACCAGTGGCGGCTCGTCCATAAGGTTCAGTGGTTCAGTGAACACCTTAAATAATTTAAATATGTTTAAGGATTTGTTGAGAGAATTGTTTCATATTTAAATAACGAGATTTGTAAGACTAATCTTGTCGGCTGAACAATAATCGATTTGCGTAATAGGCGAATTGCTGGCTACTACTGCTAGAGGTGCAAAGCAGCTCTCAGCACCTCCTAGACTGTGTAGACAGCTTTGGAGGAAGAAATCCTTATATCCAAAATTACATTCGACTGTCGCTAAACCGGACTGTTAGCAACAGAAACCAATAGTTCTGACGATGGACAAACCATCCAAAACGGGAATGTCAACATTTTTATAAAAACGCCATTCGCCACTATTAAGATTTTACCACATGATTTGTCCGTTTACCTTCAGTTTTCTGACAGATATTTACCACATGATTTGTTTGTTTATTTGCATACTTGCATATTTTCAGTTTTGTGTCAGATTAGTATGCAATAAAAATGTGTGTATTAAAGTCTTAAAAAAAAAAAAAAAAAAGATACACAGAATATTAAGTGTGTTTAATGTAGTCATTACACAATTATAGTAACGTTAAGCTGATCGGAGCATGTATAACCTCCAAAGTGCTTGCTGGTGTTTTTTATGTATTCAATGTTCAGGTATTTCTTATTTTTGTGTTCAGTTCATTGATTTGGTAAAATGAATAGTGTTAAATATATTTTAAAAAGAAATTTTTCTTCTCTCTCTATTGAAAATAAATGCAAAATTAAGGAACTCGATAGGCCTTATTAAACAAAAGCAGACTGTAAAAGGAAAGGAATATTTACGTTCCTTTAATTCACTAATGTAATTTTATTGTCATGTAACTTACGTATAACTGCTATTAGTCACTATTACTAGATATTGTAGCTTTTCCTAGAATTAGAAATATAATAGAAGTCGATACATATTAGTTGGATTATTGTATTAGCCTACATGTATAAAGATATCGAGGGGTTAGAAGTAAAACTACCCAAAACCAAGTTTTTATGATATTTCAAGATGATTCAAAAACAACATTATTTATGCAATTGTCTTTTTCTTTTTTAGTAGTTATGTAATCAATAAAAACCCTATTAATAATAAAAATTAACTTTGAAAATCAGTTTTATAATTTATAATTGCAAAACCTGTAGGTGCAATTTCTGTAAATTCACATGTGTGGCCTTGGGTACATTTACCAGTACCCCACAATATATTAGTTAAATATTTTAGAGTTTACATGAATCAACTCTTTGACGTAATAAATAAATCAAGAGCTCGTTTGTCCGAATCACGTTTATCCGTAAAATCGTTTTATCCGATACGATATTTGGTAGACACGCAGAGCTATTTCCTGTCGCCCGGCCCCGCACAATGGTAACGTCCGAGACTGACGGTTTCAACGGCTGCGCTGCAATCGTGGGATAGTCACAGTCAAGGTCACGACCCTTTCGGCCTGCCCATCCCTATCGGTGGGAATGGATAATACAGCGCTCTCGCCTGACCGCCTGGCAGCGATCTCGTCGTCGTCGTCATCCTTTACGGCTCAGGCTAGTAGCCTGTTCCAGTTTCAATGAAAGTCATCCAACCATCGCTTGTCGGGTCTTCCCACACTTCTCTTTCCCCTTGGAGGATAGTCAAGGGCTCTTCTTGAAAATCTAGTTGGATCCATTATCTTTACGTGTAACCGCCACTCCGTTTTGTGCCGGGAAATTTTCTGATTTAAGCTTTCAGCCATGCCTAGCTCCATTCTAATATGATAATTTCTGATAAGAGGTCTTCTGGTACAACCCTTTACAGCCCTCAAGAAACTCATTTCCGCTCCTTGAATTCTAGATATATCTTTGGCCTTTGTAATCCAATTCGTCTCACTAACCCAGGAAACTGTGGCTCTCCAAAAGGGCCTGCAAAACGTTTTTCCCCGAGGTTCCATCGTGCTTTGTTACGTTTTGCCTACGTTCGCCGATTGAACGCTAAAGCTTTCACACGTACGTTGTTGTTCTCGTATGATCCTGCATATCGCTTTGATGTGTGTCAGAAAAAACGCTAACAGAAGAACGGTCGCGAAACGAACTGAAACGGAGCAGGCGGTGGTGAAGCCTCTTCCACACAAGCGTCTTAATAATCTGCCGTAATTCCCGTTTCGCCTCCATTGTGGGACGGGCTTTACTCGTACGTCGTACTGCCCAAGGTCAAGATGGTAGCTCTCTTTTGGATCAATTGGATGGTTCAAACAAGGAATCTACTGGGAAGAACCTGATTAAACTCCGGGCTACTGGGCCGTGGTCCACTCCTGTTGTTACTAACAGACGTGTCGGCCTCTCCTCTGGAGGCCATCTTCTGTGTATGAAAACGATTCACCAACTGACACGGTCTTCACCAGGTAACCACAGTACTGTGACAAAAGGATTCTGAGGTACTACTGTGATACTTTTGCCACAGTAATGCGGTTAACTGACGAAGACCGTGTCAGTTGATTTATATACACTGAATTGCTTTTTATATACTGAAGATGCCTCCAGATGATAGGCTGGATGAATGGATGATGAATGGACCACGGTCAAGTAGCCCGGAGTTTAATAAGCTTTTTCTCAACACTGATGCCGCCGGCCGTGAAAACCTTAGATAGAATAAGGAATCTATTGTTATTAATAGTAATATTAATATTAATAAATAACAGTTAATATTAATCACCAACAATTAAGTCACGGTAGATGGACCCGAGCAAGCTGGACGGAGGGTAACGTCAATCCAGCATCCAGGGTCGCATACAAATTTTTATGGGGACTCACGGTCGCCAATAAGAATTTGTTTTACTGAATTATTAAACAATTGAAGAATAAATTACTAACTGAAGAATATATGAATAGGTTACCAAAACATCACGCAATTTAATATAGATTAAAACCTTAGTATGAGACAAACAGGGATATTTCTATGATGATTACAAGTATGCTAAATATCAATGCGAAATAAAGATATAGAGAGACAATTATATCTAAAGTAATGAATATTGTTACGGCATCACGAACGATCTACGCGTTTATCGAACGTTCCAGAGAGATCCAGAATATAAGCGTACTACTAGACGCATTTTGGGAGAATCTTCTCGACTGTGCCGGGCTTCGCTCGGCCGCTCGGCCTGTGTCAAGGCCGCAGTTAATTACGTAGTTGATACGCACGCTACGACACAATTAGGAATCGTCTAGATATTCGACTAGCTATAAATACCGGTACTCAAACGACGTTCAGTTTAGTATTAGGCGAATTTTTGACTGTGCGGTTCGAGAGTATTAGTGAGATATATTTACAGAGCGGTTCGAGTTATTACTGTGTACGTCAAGTAGTTATTAGTGAAGTGTTGCGTTTTATATTCGGACGGTATAATTGTAATACAATTGAGTTTTAATATTAGTGGACATTTTATTGCGTGTGAACAATTTTGATTTGATTTGTTGTAGACACTGTGTTGTTAATTACGAACTGTTTAACTGTAAAAATTAAAGGTGTGATTAGTGACTTAATTGTTGTCTTGTACTTATTTTGTTTCCACTGTACCTACGACGATCGAGTAGACCGTCGTAACAGTGGTGTCAGAACTGGGATAGAACGGTTAACAGTGGAAACAGTGGATACTTTGTACAAGACGAGTGTGATTCGTAATTAATCGGTAAACATGGATCCCAGTCAGATGATGGAAGCTTTACAAACACTGCTGCGGCAGACACAGGAAGAAGCAGAAAAACGACAGGATGAGAAACGCAGACAAAATGCAGAGAAAGCGGAAAAGAGACAGAAAACCCTCCTGCTGGAAGCAGAGGGAAGACGCAGACAGGAGGCGGAAGAAGCAGAAAGACGACAAAAGGAAGAACGAAGACAGGAAAGAGAAGAGGCTGAGGAACGTCAGAAAGCACTAATGCTAGAAACAGAAGAAAGGCAAAAAGATAAAACGGAAGCTCTCTTTGAAACTATGCAGAAACAGTTGCAAGAACATAGTACCGCAGAATTGGGTCTCCTACGAGGTAAGCTTAATAAACAAGTTACTAAATTATCAGAGGTACAGGAATCAATGACATTAAAAATAGCTGAAGTAGAAAATCTCTCTCGAGTGTTGAAGAATCGATGTCTATATCTGAAGTAGAAAAATCTGTCTTGACTGTGGAAGAAACTATGTCAACAAAAATATCTGCAGTAGAAGACTCGATTACAAATATAAAAGAGCAGATTAAAAATGAAGTCGAGCAGTGTCTGAAATTACAACCAAAACAACTTTGTGAACAGACTGTACCAATGATAAAGACAGAAAAAGACGAAGAAAATAAGTCAATAGAGAAAGTAATTTTGCCTGAGTTCATGTCAAAAACTCTGACGGAAGCAGTCACTGGGCAACGTATCTCCGCCAATTTGAAGCTGCTGCATGCGCAAATAATTGGACAGAGAAAGACAAGGCAGTCTCACTCGTTCTCGCATTAAAAGAACCCGCGGCATAATTACTACAGAAAGTGCCACCTGACAGCCAGAACATCTATGCCGAGTTGATAAAAGCTCTAGAATTACGGTATGGTGATAAACATTTGCGAGATGTGTACTGCACCCAGTTGAGAGCAAGGCGACAGCATGCCGGGGAGAGCCTTCAAGAGTTTGAAGCAAGTATCGACAGACTAATTAGACTGGCCTATCCTGAAGCGCCAGAAGATTTTCGAACGAGTTTTGCGATGCAGGCATTTACTGCCGGTGTCCGAGATAACGAACTACAGCAAGTGTTACGAATGGCAAGACACCTGAACAGTGCGGACGCCCTGGTACATGCTTTGCAATTTGAGGCCGCCAAATCAGCGTCTGGTTGGACAAGTCATAAAGTGCGCGCGCTAAAAGATCGCGACGGCACAGACGATGAGGAAGAAGAACTAGGAACAGAGACTCGACGGTCGGCGCCACAGAATAAAATAAGAAAGGATGGAAGACCGAAGTGTTATAAATGTGGGAAACCTGGACATCTACAACGAGATTGTCGGGTTAGAGTTCAGAAGCAGGGAAACGAGCAGTAGTCGGTACAACGGGGCGTGTGGTAACTAACTGGAGGAACGAAGCCCATAGACAAACGCAATTTCTACACTTCACAAAAACAGTGGGAGCTTGGCAGTTACCGGATTTGTTCAAGAAAGGCCAACCTCGATTACAGTTGACACAGGCGCAACAGTTTCTATTGTGCGCCCCGACGTGGTGAAAGATCTCAAGCCAATCTGGTGCTCTTGCAGCTTGCGAACAGCTACTGGACGGCCTGTCTAAGTGTATGGAAAAGTGAAGATACACGTACGCCTCGGTAGACTTGAGTTTAATCATCAAGTACTTGTTGCAGACATTGTGGATGAAGCAATTCTTGGTTTGGACGTTATGAACGCATACGGATTTATAGTCGACTTCAAAAACAATGTCTTGAGAATCGGAGGCGAAGAGGTAATGCTATCAACAATGACGACAGTAGAAAAATCGATGGACGTCATAAACCAAGTGGCCGTAACTGTTCCGCCAAACTCCGAAAAGATCATCATGGTTAGAACTGCGGTAGATACTAAGGGCAATCAGTGCTCTATATTTGAACCCCAGGTAGTCAGCACACCGGGCATACTAATTGCCAGAAGTTTAGTAAAACCTGACGAAACCGGAAATGTACCTATTAGAGTGGCGAATATTTTGGATCAAGCTATCACTTTACAAAGCAATACTCTCCTAGGCAAATTGACTCCTGTGGCCTGGGTAGCTGGAATAACGCAACGTAGATCCAGTTCTTCGGATACTTTCAAATTACCAGAGGAAATGCAAGAATTATTGAAAGATCTTCTAACGACCTCTCAAGTGGTGAGGTAAAGGAACTCAGACAGTTTTTACACGAATTCAAAGATTGTTTTGCAGTTCGGGGACAGTCACTGGGCAGAACCTCTCTTGTGCAACATCGAATCAATACCGGGGACACAACATCGATACGCCAACCTCCTCGAAGGCCTCCATTATCTAAACAAGAGGAAGTGTCTCGGTTAGTACAGGACATGTTGACAGAGGGAGTAATCGAACCTTCGTCAAGTGCTTGGTCTTCCCCTGTAGTGCTGGTAGCGAAGAAGGATGGTGGATTGCGTTTCTGCGTAGACTACCGGAGGTTAAATGACGTTACAAAGAAAGACTGCTATCCATTACCTTGCGTTGACGATACACTCGACACGTTGTCCGGAGCACAGTGGTTTTCCACATTGGACCTGAAGAGTGGATATTGGCAAGTGGGTCTTCATCAAGAAGACAAGGAAAAGACCGTTTTCTCGACCCCAAGTGGCTTATTCCAATTTAACGTCATGCCATTTGGACTCTGTAATGCACCGGCAACCTTTGAGAGACTGATGGACCTGATACTCCGAGGCCTGACGTGGAAAACTTGCCTTGTTTACTTAGACGACATTATAGTGGTCGGGAAGGTTTTCGAAGACCATTTGGAAAACCTTAAGGAAGTTCTAACTAGAATTCACGGTGCACAACTGAAGCTGAGCCCGAAGAAGTGTTCGCTATTCCAGAAGGAAGTACAGTATCTGGGCCATCTGGTTTCGGCATCGGGTGTTAGCATGGATCCTAATAAAGTAGACACAGTAAGAGACTGGCCAGTTCCGAAGAGTAAACACGAAGTTCGGAGTTTCCTGGGGTTATGCTCATATTACCGACGTTTTGTGAAAGGCTTCGCTACTATTGCTAAACCACTACATGAGCTAACGGAAAATATACGAAACTTCCAGTGGTCGAGAGAGTGTGACCAAGCATTTAGCACTTTGAAGATTGCATTATGTTCCCAGCCAATTCTCGCTTTTCCAGTTCCGAAGGGAAGTACATCGTAGACACAGACGCAAGCAATACTGGTCTAGGAGCAGTTTTGTCTCAAGTGCAGAACGGTGAAGAACGAGTAATAGCGTATTATAGCAAGACGCTTTCTAAACCAGAGAGAAATTATTGTGTTACAAGAAGAGAGTTGTTGGCAATTGTCAGAGCTTTGGAGCACTTCCATAAATACCTCTACGGGAGAGAGTTTTCACTACGTACCGACCATGCCGCGCTTGCATGGCTCTTGAGATTTAAAAATCCGGAAGGACAGTTGGCAAGGTGGCTCGAACGTCTGCAAGAGTACAACTTCAAGGTACAACATCGGCGGGGGCGCCTCCATGGTAATGCAGATGGCTTATCACGAAGACCGTGCCCGGAAGACTGCCGACATTGTCACAGAAAGGAAGAACAAAACTCAAGCGAACATGTTCAAGCCATCACTGTAGATTTCCTGGCTGACGGCTGGACAACACAAGACTGTCGACAAGAACAGATGACTGATTGACGACGGCTGGACAATGATTGATGACATTGGACCGATCTTGACAGCAAAAGAGGAAGGTCGCCGCCCGGATTGGCAAGATATCTGCAATGGTACCGAAGTGCTGAAGGGCTACTGGGCACAATGGGAATCTCTCAGCTTAGAAAACGGATTGCTGAAAAGGGCTTGGGAAAGTGCAGATGGACGAGACGTGGTCATGCAGTTAATAGTTCCCCGAAGTAAAGTGCAGTCTGTTTTGAAGGAGATGCATGATGGAACATCTGGAGGCCATCTTGGCGTTAACAAAACCCTTGACAACATACGGAAGCGATTCTATTGGCTTCATCTTCGCCACGACGTAGAGGAATGGGTTCGGACGTGTGAAATATGTGCTGCAAGCAAGGGCCCACAAACCAGAAGCAGGGGAAAAATGAGACAGTATAACGTTGGACTACCTTTCGAGAGAATTGCCATAGACATTGCTGGACCATTCCCAGTTACAGACGATGGAAACCGGTACATCATGGTTGTAGATGACTACTTTACTAAGTGGGTGGAAGCCTACGCAATTCCAAATCAGGAGGTTACCACTGTGGCGAAGCAGTTAGTTCACAACTTCTGTTGCCGTTATGGAGCCCCTATGGAAATCCATACGGATCAAGGGAGAAATTTCGAATCAGGAGTGTTTAAAGAATTATGCCGTCTACTCGGAATTCGCAAGACCAGGACAACGCCTCTGCATCCTCAGTCGGACGGGATGGTTGAGAGATTCAACAGGAGACTTGAGCAGCATCTTTCGAAAGTTGTTGACGAGCACCATACAGACTGGGACCAACGTATACCACTATTCCTTATGGCGTATATGTCATCAGTACACGACACAACCGGCATGACTCCAGCAAAATTGGTGTTTGGGCGGGAGATTCGTTTTCCTGGGGACTTGATGTTTGGATCACCTGAGATTCAGCCCCAAGAGCCAAAGAACTATTCCTCGCAATTAGAAAACCAACTGCGAGAAATGAATCGCTTGGTAAGAGGACGACTGGAGATTGCCAGTGATAAAATGAAAACTCGGTATGACATTCGCAGCAATAGTGTTGGTTTCCAAGAAGGAGATCAGGTCTGGTTGTTCAATCCAAAGCGCCGACGTGGTCGCTCACCTAAGCTTCAGTCTAACTGGGAAGGACACTACACTGTAAAAAAAAGAATTAACGATGTTGTTTATCGGATTCAACAGGAAGGACAGCGAAATTTCAAGGTCGTCCACTTAGATCGCCTGGCTAAGTATAACTTTAGAGACGGTTTGCCAGTTCGGGACGAACAGGCTTAAGGAGGAGGCAGTGTTACGGCATCACGAACAATCTACACGTTTATCGTACGTTCCAGAGAGATCCAGAATATAAGCATGCTACTAGACGCATTTTGCGAGAATCTTCTCGACTGTTCTGGGCTTCGCTCGGGCGCTCGGCCTGTGTCAAGGCCGCAGTTAATTACGTAGTTCATACGCACGGTACGACGCAATTATGAATTCGACTAGCTATAAATACCGGTACTCAAACGACGTTCAGTTTAGTATTAGGCGAATTTTTGACTGTGCGGTTTATATACTGGAGTAGCGGCCTTAGTTTTCAGTTCAATGCGATATATTTACAGAGCGGTTCGAGTTATTACTGTGTACGTTCAAGTAGTTATTAGTGAAGTGTTGCGTTTTATATTCGGACGGTATAATTGTAATACAATTGAGTTTTAATATTAGTGGACATTTTATTGCGTGTGAACAATTTTCATTTGATTTGTTGTAGACACTGTGTTGTTAATTACGAACTGTTTAACTGTAAAAATTAAATGTGTGATTAGTGACTTAATTGTTGTCTTGTACTTATTTTATTTCCACTGTATCTACGGCGATCGAGTAGACCGTCGTAACGATATACACTGCAATGAGAGAAACATTCACACTATGTATATAGGTACGGTACATATTTACAGTAAGCCTTAGTTGGTGTCATGTACAAAGGGCTGTGAATTCCATAAGACACTATTGTTATTAGCATAAGTACTGCATGTTAACGTAGTTTAAAACGATAATAAACAACAAAAAACCAGTGCAGTGTAGACTGAAAGTGAATAAGTGTTGTGCGCGTAACGAATTGTGTGAAGGTAATTAAGAGTATGCCAATTTGAATAGCATTTATTCAACAGACAAAGTAATTAGCTATGCAAGAACGTGCAGTTGCAAACTCGTGGTTTGGAAAAGTCTAGAAACCGGAAGTTCATGATTTTCTTCATCAATCTAAAACGTTTTAATATGTAAAAATTTCTTCATGTGCGTAGACCTATAAAAACACGGGCGAGCGTCAGTTAGGCAGCTCTCTTGCACTCTCTTAGTCCTTGGGAAGTCTGAGTGTATTATCGAGGGAGCGGCTGAATTAGACCACGAAGACAGACACGGCGTTCGAGATCTTCAACGACAGATGGCCGTCAATCAGGACTGAATCAACTTGGAGGGACACAATGGGCACGAGGAAACCCTAAGAGGAAACCCAGCTTAAGAGAACAACAGCCAGTGAGAAAGGGTAGGAGCAGGCCTGTGAGATCGTCCGGACCGATGCAACTTCACCCCGAAAATCCAGAGAAGTGAAATTATAAAACACTTTATAAAGTATAAAACAATTAAAGAGTCTTTTTAATATGCTAACTGTCAAATATTTTAAAATTTATATATTTTAACTCATAATTTTAGGTTTATTTTTAGGTAACTGTATATGTTTTTATATATAAAAAGGAATAACCAATAAATGTATTAATTCACCCAATCAAACAATTTATTTCTCACGTGCATTCAGTTTCAAAACTGTTACCTTGTCATGTCTTACATAAATATGCAATACATTCAATAAATATTTATTCTATATAAAAAACTCTAAAACGCATAATTGATATGATTTGAAAAATAAAAATTTCTGGACTTTTGAGCCATGATGCAATTTCCGTTTCACTGTGGCTGCAGCTGCGGCACCCGATGAGTGCCGCAGCTGCAGTTAAAACTGACTCATTCGATCACACTCTCGTCAACTGTTTGATGTATCCTCAATTGTGTCGGCGACGTGCCTCGCCCTATCCGCTCCTCTGCTATCCTTCCATCGTCGGTTTGCAGGTTTGGCTATGCTTCTTTTAATCTATCTCCGTTTTCATTCAACAATTACCCTCTTTCAACTCTTATCCTTATCTAGCTTAACCCTTCCACTTCTTAAATACTTTTTGCAATAACTTTATACCACAATATTACTTGGAATTCTGTCTTATCTAGGAATGTTCAGCATGAATCCGTCCACTGTATAGCTACGACAATTATGTACCCTCTCCAAACGTCGGCAGGTGCAGTCTCGTAAACGTTCTATACGCTTCTCGGCGCAGTGTATCTGTCAAGCCCGCACACTCAAGTAGCTTCGAGACTGGTCGAGTAGCCTTAACTACGCAAATTATGCCGCCATGCTGCCAAAAGAATGGAAAATTATTCTGGAACATTTACGAGACCTACTCAAGCAACAGCGTCCGATTTAGAAGTTAGTTAGACCTGGCGAGATTGTAGAGTGAGCAAGAAGTGATTATTGTGTAATAATTAGTGCGGAACTCGATTAGTTGACATTATTATTGCGTGCGGACAAATTTAACATGAATTATTGTATGAGAGTATCTTGTTGATTACAAATCGTTTTTTGTGATTTGTAATGTGCTGGTAATTAGTGACTTCACTGATGTCTGTATTTTGTTTCCACTGTAAAATACGACGATCCGAGACACAGTCGTAACAGTATATTGACTCTCTCAATTCTGTACTGTTTACCTGGCGAGAGTCAGAGTTTCCTGGGAGATACGTTACAACTGGCGTTACACAAATTTATTTCATTTCGCACTTGAAGTTATTTCTTTATTTTAAACGGATGTCCAAGTTGTTTAAAGCAGTTTGTCCTCGACTAACTCGTCTCTAGATCTTGCCTCTGATGATCTTGTTTCGTTCCTCGAAATGTTAGTATTCCTATGTTTACTAGATCGTTTGTCAAGGTGTGATGTCTTTCTTTCTTCACCTGGTACTCGTTTAGTGACGAGTCTGGTATTTCTATGACAAATTTTCTTTACAGATTCGTATATTTACTGACATGTTTCTTTATTGTTGATAAAAGTTAGCCATAAGGACAACGTTGTCTGCAAACATGATGTGACTCGGGTATTCTCTCACATGAGATCTTACCAACATTTTAACAGGTTACAATCAAACCATTTCCTTATCCAAAACAAAAGTTATGGCTTTTTCTGGAGCAAATCATGTTAAAACAAAGATTGTCATACAGGACTCACCAATAGGACAGATGGCAGGTTTCAAGTATCTAGGGTACAGCATATGATCGCAGTTTAGAAGTTTTAAAAGCATACTCCAACGTTGCTGCAAGCAAATCTAGAGGGAATAGTAGGCTATATCCTTCCTCTCAGTTCTAAACCAAGCTCTGTCGATTCACGGAGTTTGAGGCAGATATAGTAGTACAATATACACGATCTATTAGTTATCCGTATCTAAGGTCAACCCTGTGGTTGAAATACGAAGAAAGACGAAGAGGGACAGAATGAGGATAAGGAGTAGGAGAAGGGTAAGAGTGAGTATGAGGGGGAGAAGAAACAGGATGGAGATCAAGAACAGAAGATGTGGATGATAAAGAGGGAAAGAAAGAGGAAAAAATAAAAATAAAAAAGAGAAGTGAAAGGAAACTTTGAGCCGCCTCATTACCCCTTCTCAAGTTTTGGGAAAAATCTTTTTTTTGAAAAAAAAATCTTTTTTTTTTTTTTTTTTGAAAAGGGGAAGGCGACCCGTAATTTTTAGGACTAGGCAGATGGCCTAGATGAAGCCTAAAATGCACCGAGCCCATTGTGACAGGACTTGCAAATAAAAGTCAGGATTAACATAACAACATTTATTTTCGCCTTAGATCTTATAGCACAGTATCCAATAGTTATACATACATTTATTTTAGGACAGTACGGTAATTTTCTATAGTTCAGCTTAAACATTCATGAGACCCTCGGTAATTCAGCATCATACATCAAATTACAATATTATAACAGCCAACCAAATTATTCACTCTTAATTGACAGAACGAGAGGCCAGCAATTAATCATTCTGTTTGTTGCTTTATGGGGACTCAGAATACTGAACCAGTTCAATTACTACGGCACATAACCAGCACCCATACCAAGCCAATGCATGGTTTTGAAAAACCCCTTTTAGGTGACTTTAAACCTTTAATAGTTAGCACTCCTTTTAAATTATAGCAACCACTCCAGGTAATGATTAATCATCACTAAATTAAATTGGCATAATGCCTACTGACAAATAATAATAATCTCACAATGACCCAACGGGTATGCTAACAATTAGTGCTTGTAAATTCTTATATGCTTTCTCAATATTAATCACTATTATATATAAATATACTATAAACTTTATGGAATTCTCAAACAATCAGAACAGCTCGAGTTTCGCCCAGGCTGCAAGCATGGACATCCCGTTTGGACTGAGAAATAGAAAACGCTTAAACGAAACTAAATAAAATATGAGAAAAGAAAGGCAGCAAGGTAACACGCGAATTTACTATTGGAAATGACTTCCAGTTAAATATGGCCGACAGCGTGAGCTGCACTGGCGTGATAATTCATGAACCTGCACAAACAGTTAATCCGACGAAATGAAAGAATTGGAATAAAATAGAAAACGGAATGAAACAATCGCTCTAGTCCGGCATACAATTATTGACTTATTAATAATTTACAGATAAGTACCACTGAATTATAAACGTGCACATAATGAACAGACATGTCAGTTTTGATCATCTACTGTTTAACTGCAATTTAACTCACAAAAACGGAATGTAACTTCTCTATTCTTTTATATTTCACTGCAATAGTGTGGCAAAATGTGTCGCGAGGTCGACTTTACATAATTAGAACTGTTTCACCTGGTGTAAGGCTGTTACCACGTGCTGAGGTAGATGGTCAGGTCATGCCTCGATGTGTAGCGAGTTGCTGGTTCAGGATCCGGGAGATTCATCCTGTATCTACTGCGGGTCCCATCCCTAACGTCCGGCGACGAACGGAGAATTATGCTGCAATGCTCTGGCGGATGGCGACAGATATAGTCATCGCCATCGGTTCTGTCTCAAGTCCCTGGCTGGTTCGGGAACCCTATAAGCACATGTATTTTGTAGCAAACGTCACTAATAATAATTCATAAACAGCCAACTCGACCCTAGTGTCGCACTTACACACTACACTTCAGATACAACAAGTCGCTCGCACAGAGTTTTAACAATTGAACCAATTACATTTTACTAATTAACTGTGCCACAGTAAAAGCTATAATCATTTCTTACTCAAAGAGTTAAGGCTAGTACTTTATAATATCATGTGCTTTCATCTAAAGAATTCACCACGTGGCCTCAATTACACTAAGTTAATCTCGATTGACCGTTGGTTATTTTAATATTCCACTGACACTAATACTTCACAATTTAGTAATTAACAAATGTAATTAGTTTACAAATATATATTTTTGATCAGTTTAAGGCAGTTATAAAATAATTCGCCACGTGGCTTAAATTACGCTAAGTCATTCGATAGATTGCCAGTTTGTGAATATATCAGTGGCACCTTTACGCTACAGTCAATAAGTATCAAATATAATCACTCATCCTGAAGCTGTTTTATTAATTTTAAAGCAGTTATAAAAGATTTTGCCATGTGGCTTCACCATGTTTGCACCAGAGCAGAATCACGCACACACCTTGATCCAATTCCACCAGAATTATAAATATATTTACGCACATTTTCATTTTACTTAATAACAAAGTACACTCAAAAGAAACTCACCAGAGGTCCTTAATAAAATTATTCGCTCATGGCAGAAAGTAGAAGAACAGACAGAAATGTTTTTCGTTGCCGGCGCTGATGATAATTGATTGAGGTACGAGAAGCAACTGGGCGCTTTCCCTCACGTGGAAAGCGTTCAGAGAGACGCAGTTACGGCAACTAATCAACAGATCGCGCGACAATGCAACTGACCGGCTCGCTGCCGAAACTATGTCCAGGCAAAATATAGGCGTAAAATTACAAATAAATAAAACTCGCCGCGATGTTATTTTACTAGTCGCGGCACAACTTCAGCTTTGTAATCGCGAAGTCAACTACTGGTAATCTTTACATTGGAAAGAATTATTACATATTTATTACATTATTAATGTAATAGATGCCGTGCCAAATTGTGTGTAGGGATAACAGAAACTACCGTCGACTTCGCAGAAACTAAGATGGTTCTACAATTTGCGAAAGAAAGACGTGCCATTATTAGTAACAGAATGCTACAAATATCTCTCTAAAAGAACCCGCCGAAATTTCTGACTACAAAAAAATACAAAGTTCGAACATACATATTAAAATACAACACATTATATATTAAGTTCATAGTCTTGAATAAAGCGTTTTGATAGTAAACGCGAAAAGAATTGAACACTGGGAAAGGCAAAGGGGAAAACATTAATCTTATTCGCAACAAAGCGAAATGGAAATATATTTTTCTTAAAGAGAGAAACGGGTCGCGGGAGGACATCAATTACAACGGCGATTTATATAATTTTCTGTGCGCGCAGTATTGTAGCAGCCGGAGATCATTAATATAGCGACGCCCAGCAAGCGCGCGGTAACTGGAGCATAACGGTAGCCGGCAGTCAGCCTGCCTTCTCTCCCTGTACCGTACGTACGAGTATAATAAACTTTGAACCTTTCCTCACCTTTGTTTGTTCTCCCCCGCACAAAGTTAGCACCGTGTCTGTTTTATGCATAGTTTATTAATTTTGACATCCGCCCAGTCTCTGTATTTATCAGAAGTGCACCACAGGATTTCCTTGTGGCGCTGAACGGCACACAAAAATTAAATTTTGGACACACGAAGTGTAACATAGGACGGCCTGTACTTTATATTTTTTATTTAAAAACAGAATAATCAGTGTTTTTATTTATCACAATAATAATGCATTGCTTTAACATTGTGATATAGAATAATTAAAATATTATTGATGTGTGAACTTGATATACGCCACTATTGTCTTATTATCTACAAAAATTTCATAAGTGCGTATGTACAAAATACAAGATTATTCTGGAATTGGGTACATATTTTTGGTATGAGGTGGATCTATCGCAAATACTAGATGCTTCTACTTTAACATCTCACGTATCGTGGTATCACGTAAAAATCAAGGAATTGTTTTCTTCATTTTATACGGTATCAGGGAAGTAAACGTCATTATAATAATCTGTATAATTATATAAAAGCGAAATACCACTCACTTATTCATACATTCACTCATCACAAAATCTCCATAAATATAAAGCCTACAAACTTGAAATTCGGCACGTATGTTCCTCTTGGGTTCTAGGTGCTCGCTAGGAAAGGGTTTTGAAAACTTTAACGCCTAACCGCGAAAAAACGCGAAAACCGCTAAAAACCGTGACACCGATAATGCAGCTTTTTTCAACTGTACGCTTCCTGGAAGTCTAATGTTTATTTTTTTACTTAGCTTTAGGCTTTTGGGGAGTTACTAAACAGTATTTTTTTCATCTAACCTATAACCACGAAGAGGCGCGAAAATAATCGCATCACAGTTCAACCTGTCCCTCTATTCCTTGCTATGTGGCGTTGAGGGTTTATTTTGAGTTGTAAGTTTGGCATATATATATTCCCAACAGGGTACGGAGACACTTAGTCCAGTTGCATATGAAAAATGTTCAAGCGAACCAAATAAATCCTGTTTCGATTGTACTACAAATGGTTCAATGCTGGTGAAACACAGCACTTATATGTAGGCCTATGTATATAAAATATATATAAAAGCGAAATAGCACTCACTTATTCATACACTCACTCATCACGAAATATCCATAACTATAAAGAATACAAACTTGAAATTCGACACGTATGTTCCTCTTGGCTTCTAGGTCCTCGCAAACAAGGGTTATGAAAACTTTAACGCCTAACCGCGAAAAAACGCGAAAAACCGTGACACCGATAATTCAGCTTTTTTTTTAACTGTACGCTTCGTGGAAGTCTGATGTTTATTTTTTTACTTTGCTTTGGGCTTTTGGGGAGTTACTAAACAGTATTTTTTTCATCCAACCTATAACCAACAGGAGGCGCGAAAATAATCTCGACACAGTTCAACCTGTCCCTCTATTCCTTGCTTTGTGGCGTTGAGGGTTTATTTTGAGTTCTAAGTTCGGCACAAATATTCCGAACAGGGTACGGAGACACTTTGTCCAGTTGCATATGAAAAACGTTCAAGCAAACTAAATAAATCCTGTTTCGATTGTACTACAAATGGTTCAATGCTGGTGAAACACATCACTTATGTGTAGGCCTATCTATATCTATATATATAAAAGCGAAATAGCACTCACTTATTCATACACTCACTCATCACGAAATCTCCATAACTATAAAGCCTACAAACTTGAAATTCGGCATGTTTGTTCCTCTTGGCTTCTAGGTGCTCGCTAAGGATGGGTTTTGAAAACTTTAACGCCTACGTTAATACGGCATTATTTTTGATTACTCATTAATTTTCAAGCTTTAATAGTTGATTGATAGAGCTTGATCAAATTGATCATTTTCAAGCTTGATTATCTTCAAATTGATGGAGCTTAAATAGCTTAAATATTTTCTCTTAGTTTCATAATACCAGTATCTAAGCTTCACAAATAACCTATTTTTTTTTTCTGATTTCACATTCCGTTTTTTTCTGATAATCACCGTAGCTAAGCACGGGTATCCAGCTAGTCGTTTTATAAAAGAAATATTCATTTTTTAAGACTATTTTTTAAATATCTACTAAAACCTCATAGAAACCTGAGACAATAAATGTTGAGAAGATAAGCATCTCACTACATAAGAAGATGATATTAAGTTTGATTTTCAATACAAAATATATTCATAATTACCATATTATAGACTTCAACATTGTTATTTATGTACCAATTATAAGTGCAATGTTAAGGGCGTTGTAGTGTGTGTGTGTGTGTGTGTGTGTGTGTGTGTGTGTGTGTGTTTCTTTACGTTTTAGAATTAATTTAATTACTGTCACGTTTAAGGTGTTTAGGTGCTTAGTTTATAAACTAAACGCGTGCACTCGATCAGACGAGCATTGTGGACATGTCCACAACACTCGATACTACGCGTTGTGGACATGATAATATTAAAATATGGTATTTCTCATAGTAAAAAAAATGCATAATACAACACATTTTCTCACATTATTGCATGAACACGTTTCATTTTTATCTTTCTTTTAATGCAGGGATCAAACTGGAGGGATAATAATTATTAGTTATCGGTCGTCACGATTGTCAACTAGATCCGGGGGCCAGTTTACTGGTTCCGATATTGTCTACCGGATGGCGGGAGCAGTACATGTGGAATCTCGAAACTGCTCCTTCGGTGGGGCAAGGTTAAAAATGTGAAAAGAAATCTTGCAGAATTAAAAGCATTAAAACTTTTACATTTTCAAAATTATTATTTTGACTAAATAAACAATACAATTATAAACTATGAGTATAAGAAGTAATTGATATTTTCCTTGTCATCTGATATTTATATCAAGTCAGTTTTAAATATTTTTGGTTTTAATTTTTCAATATATAATTTCAATATTTGAAAATACCAGTTAAAAATTGTCAGGAAACAATAAAATATGTAATCGAATTTTAATAAAAATTAAGTTCCTATTAGAAAGTTTTTTATTTGTATTGCATATTGAGTTACAAAGATGGTCACAAGAATGAAGTGTGTGTGTGTATGTCGTATATAATGTTAGTTATTTGTCGGTTTTTAGGCATTAAGCATTTTATTTTTCACTTAACAAACTTAACATGGTCGTATGGGTATAGAGTCACCTCCCTTTAATTCATGCCACAGTTCCTAAAGCAGCTTTTGAGAATTTTGTAAAGGAAATAGTTATGTTTTTAGCTATAATGTTATAAGGCTCCGTGTTTTTAGGTTTTGAGGATTTGTTTTTAGGCTCCGAGTTATGATGTTTTGGAACTTTGTGATGTTCAAAAATAACATTTTTTAAATAGTATTTTTAACAATATTGTTCTGATTTACGTGTTGCTCCTTTATTTCTCTTCTTGTGTGTTTCTATAACCTATTACTATCTTTTGTTCCTGAAAATACTATTTGCATTACAGACATTTTTTTACGGTATAATTAATTTAAAATGTTTTATTTAAAACTACTAAAAATTTTGTTCATGTGTAGATTTAAACTTTGTTTATATAAATCGTATTTGAAAGATGTGTACTTCCATCACTTTTTACAGGCAGTTTGTTGAATCGATTGCCCTTTTCAAAATGGAACGAGTGAGAGTCAACAGACGAAACCACGTACGTATACAAGGAGGGTAGACGGGGTTAAGTAGGAGGAGTTGCAAAACGTGATGTCTGGTGTACTGAGCCTACTCTAGATTCTGAACTGTACGTATACGCGCGCACTCGCGTATAGAATTGAAGGAGTTGTATACGCGCGCTCGTGAACAGAAGAAGCGAGATATTTCTTCTAATTGCTTCAGATAATTTTGTTGACATTGATTTTTCTACATGAGGCATTTTATTAACTTCTGTATTCAGTTCATGTCGCAGTAGATTCAAGTCTGTAGCTCTTTCATTTGCTTTTTTTCTTGTGTCAGAATTTTTGCTTTCTACTTCACATTTATGTTTCTCATCCATGTCTATGGGAAATGGCAGTCCAACGTTATACTTCTCATTTTCCCGTGTTTCTGGCTTGTGGGCCCTTGCTTGCAGCACATATTTCACATGTCCGACACAATTCCTCTACGTTGTGGCAAAGATGAAGCCAAAAGAATAATTGTTTCCGTATTTTGTCAGTTGTTTTTATTAACTCCAAGATGACCTCCAGACGCAGTATTCATGCAGATTCATCTCCTTCACGCAGGTTGGTTATGTCTATCCCTATTCTTGTACGCTATTCTGGGAACTTGGCTGATTCCAGAAATTTTGGTTCTCGTAGACAACTTTTGACAGATACTGCCATGGTGTTCTGCTAAAAGTTGCCGCGATTTCGTTACACTAGGAAACGGACAGTCATTGGCGTACAAACACACAGGATATAGCTAACTCACTACCTGTAATTTTTCTGCTATTCGTATGGATTTTATTTGAAAGGCAGAACTAAAAGTGATTAATTATCGCTTAAATTATTATAACGACGCTTGTCTTCTTTGTGTTGCAATCTCCACCCGGCTGTATTCTTTGAAAGTTGGGAGTAAATTAAATTAATTTCTCCATTAGTGGGCACCAGCCTTCAGATGGGTTAGTCATGAGGAGGGGCTGTCACTCTTACGGGCCATGGCTCCTGATAATTTCTATTTAGGGTTGTCTTCCCCTAGCCTTTGATGCTCCAACAGCCGACTGCAAGACGGCAGCAAAATATAATCCTATAACAATATAACGCAGTATTAAAGTCGACTAAATCCAACTAGATTATTATATTATATTATATTATATTATATTATATTATATTACTAAATCCCACCTGTAATGCTCCAAAGATAAGCCGGTTCAGGATCATTCCATTACGCCGTAACTTGGTACTGGTCGCTACTGCTGCCCTCCACCAGGAATATTTATCGACTTCCGGTCTAGGTCCATACTATTCGGCATCAACAGCATCGACGTTTTAAAGATACACTATATTTATTAGCAAATTTACGGTTTAAACATTTTTTTTTGAAGTTAACTTTTGACTTTATTATTACAGTAAAGCTTCATTTTTACGTTTTTCAGGGGACTTCGAAGAAAAAACGTTTAAGTGTGAAAAACGTATAAGTGAAGTAGAACACAAATAATATAATTAAATGGTGTAATTTACAATAGAAATAACGTATAATTTACAATTTGGAATAATACAATAGGTATTTATACAACTTAACGTAATGTCACCGAACAAAAGGCTTGCCGCATGACAAATGGCGCCAATCGTACACTCTAGTGTTTTTTGGTGGCTCTAAAAAGGACCTGGTGGCGAGAAAGCTGATGTTGGTCGTGCCGCGCTAAGATGTTCGGCGGCTGCGCCCGCTGATCGTAGCGTACTGCAGTCCTCCTCTACTTTCGGCATCGGTTGTAGAGTCGGCTGCCGGCCCAGCGACGTCCTATCGCTGGCACGGAACTGGAGGGCGAAGACGCAAGAGCGCCGGTTCTATTCTTCGGCCGTTCCTTCCGGCTGACTCCGCGCCGATGTCGTCCGAGAGAGGAGAGGAGATGAAGCGCGTCCGATGGCGTGGCGATAAAGAGTGCGTCAAAAATTTTTTTTTTTTTTCGCTCTGGGCTTTGCGGTTGTGCGTCGCAGAGACGAACCGCACGGTAACTGAGTTCCGAGCTGCCTTCTGGAGCTCCTGCCTCGTGGCCCTGCCCAAGTAGGGCGTGTGCTCTATAGCAGGCCGATTCTCGGCTGTTGTGCTAGCCTACACTAGCGCAGTATACACCGAGGGCGTTTCCACGAATCACCTGGGCGTATACGGTACCTTCCCAGCCTAGTCACTAGAGGATTGCCTGGGAACCTCGCCGCACGTGCATAAAATTTGCGTGCAAGCCGCCTGAATGTGTCGTCTAAGGAGCGGACGCCAAGTCCTCTCCTTAGAAGGCGAGATGAAAAGCGACGGGGGACTTTGGCCGCTAGCCGAAGCCCCCTGTCGAGGACGCTCTGCAACTTCTTTTTATGCATTGCGGCGAGGTAACCCCAGACCGGGCAGGCGTAGGTAATGACCGGCAGCAGATACGCGCCGACGATCACCCTACCCAATTTCCTGGTCATGGCTGAGCTGATCAGGAGTGGAAACAGTGCGCACAGGCGAGTGGATGCTCGCTTAAGAACTGTCTGTGCGTGGGTACGCCAGGTGAGCCGACGGTCAAGGTGTAAGCCGAGGTACTTGACCTCGTTGGACCAGCGCAAGTACGTTCTGCCAATACGTAGCTGCCTAACGGGGTTCTTCCGTCGCTTAGAGAATTCGACGGCTACACTCTTGGTAGCGTTGAGTTGCACTCTCCAACTCTCGGTCCAGTCCACGAGCGTGTCGAGCTGGCGCTGCAGTCGTAGGACGGCCCTTTCCTCATGACGATCGGCCGTAAATACGGCCGTGTCGTCAGCGAAGAGGGCCATCTGGACTCCAGGCTGTCTCGGCACGTCGTTGACGTAGATCGAGAACAGAAGGGGGCCTAGAACACTACCTTGAGGGACGCCGGCTGTGATTCGCCTCTCGGAAGAGACTAAATCGCCAACTCTCACGCAGAAGGTCCTCTCCGTCAGAAAGCTAGCAACCAAATGGAGGTAGCAGTCCGGGAGCTGGACTTCCCTAAGTTTGAATAACAGGCCATCATGCCATACGCTGTCGAAGGCTTTCTCAATATCTAAGAAACAGCCAACGGTCCGTTCTCTCCGACACCCGGCTTCCGTGATGCTTTCCACCAGTCTCATCAGTTGATGAGTGGTCGAATGCCCCACACGAAAGCCGAACTGTTCGGGGACCAGCACGTCAAAGTTGGTTAGATGTTCTCGTACACGACGCTGTACGAGGCGCTCAAAAACCTTGGACGTAGCGGAGAGTAGGCTGATAGGCCGGAGGTTTTTTCCGAGCGGGTGGTATCCTTTCCCTGCTTCGGGATCACGATAACCGTCGCCTTTCTCCATTTCTTGGGAAAGTAGGCCAGTCTAAGACACGCGTTGAACAAATCAGTCAAGAATTGAACTCCAGGCTCGGGAAGAAGTCGTAGGAGCGGTGTTGGTAACACCGTCCGGGCCTGGAGCCTTTCTTGGCTGAAGTTCAGCGACCCGATCTGAGACCTCTTCCAAAGAGATGGGTTCGGGCTCCGCCGTGATCGGAAGAGACAGAAAGTCTTCCACAGCCATCTCGACTTGTTCGTCGAAGTCCCAGTCCATGGGCGGGTTGGGAGCGAACTGTCGCTCGAAACACAAGCCCAAGTACTCGGCCTTCTCCTCCGGGCGACCCAGGAGTCGACCGAACGGTCCAACAATGGCGGGAAGTGGAGGTCGGCGCCTCCGTCCCGTCAATGCGGTAGGTATTCTGTACGGGTGAGATTGCGGGTCCGCATCCCCCGTTCGGGCCACGTCGAGTTCCCAACAGCTACGTCGGAACGCCTTCAGACTGCCGCGCAGTCGTCCGGTGAGCCGATTGTATGCTGCCTTATCGGCCGGATCACGGGTCCTCTGCCAACGTTTCCGGAAGTAATTCCTCTCGCGAGCGAGAAGAGAGACTTCCTCAGGGATGCATTGGTAGTCAGGCGTGAAGCCAGTTCGCGTACGTGAAGACACGCCTATAGCCGAGATGATTGCCTCTTCGATTCCCGCAACTGCTTCGTCTAGGAGGCGAACGGAATCGAGTGGGGCCGCTGGCGGCAATCTACGGCACAAGGCCGGGCCGTAGCGATCCCAATCGATAACCTTCTTCTTGTCAGAACGTGCATAGGCGTGCTGGGTAGCGACGTGGACCAAGATGTGGTCGTGGTCGGATGTCAGCTCCGTAAGTGAGAATACTTCGACCGGACAGACAACTCCTTGGGTCACCGCGATATCCAGAACATCGGGAGCCACGTTAGGCCTTGACGGAAAGAACGTGGGTTGCGCTGGACCAAACACCATCGCCCGGCGCGATTCAACAAAACTGAGCAAGCGCCTCCCGTTCGGAGTAGTCAGGCGACTATTCCAAACGCGATGCTTGCAATTCAGATCGCCGGCCAAAATTACCCTTCGATGGGAATCGAAGATGACGTCCAGGTCGCCGACAAGGAGTTCAGCTTGTGGGGGCTTGTATGCTGAAACCACGAGGACGCCGCCAAGAGCTCCGTGGACCTCAATGGCGGTGGCCTCTAGGTTGGTAAGCTGCGGCAAAGCGACACGATGATGACCTATGGAGGTCCTCACCGCGATCGCCGTGCCGCCTCCTCGTCGGCCAACTCGGTCATCCCGATAGACCACGTAATTTGGTAATCGAAACCGGTTCGCCGGGGTCAGGTGGGTTTCCCCGAGGAGAAGTACGTCGGGTTTGAACCGAGCCAGGAATTCAAGAAGGTCGGAATGCTTGGAACCGATGTTGTTAGCATTCCAGGCTACGAGCGAGAGATCTCGTCTAAGGGATCGGTTCATAGAAGACCTATTACTTCGCAAGCTTCCACCAAGAGCATAAATCTCTCAGTTGGGTCAGTAGTTTCCAGGCGGTCTCGGATGGACCTGAAGGTGGATGCGACTTTCTTGAGGTCGTAGCCAGACAGAAAGTCGCGGACGAACTGTGCGTCATCGGAAATGACGGACTGGGCGGTTTGCCTGGAAACTGAGGCCGCATAAGAGCGACCAGGTTTAACGGCAGATCGGGTCGTGGTGGAAGCCACAGGACCAGGGCCAGACGGTTTTGAATCAGCGGCAGGAAAAGTACGCTGTTGCGCTTCGTCGGACTTATACCGGGAAGCAGGACTTTTCTTGGGCTGTGGGCAGGCAGGAGCTCGGGGCCGAGCATCCGGTGTGGTTGTCCCTTTGTTCCTGGGTTTTGTGATGCCAGTAGTATAGGTATGTATGTGCTGGGACAAGGTCAATGACCCCGGAAGTAAACAAACATGACCTTGACCCCGGAAGTAAACAAAGATGGCCTTGACCGAGACCTTGACCGCCACCCGGAAGTAAACAAAGACGACCTTGACCTAGAACAAGGTCACGGCCAAGGTCAACGTCAATGTCAAGGTCACGTCCAAGGTCAAGGTCACGACGAAGGTCAAGGTATCGGTCAAGGTCAAGGCCGGTTATGACGTAAGCAACAAGATCTCCAATGACTTGTTCAAGGGAATTACGCAATAACATGTGAACGCGCGCGGTTGACCTTTCGATTAAACCACACCCAATAAAATTGTGTAATAACACGCGTTTTCATCATGATAGAAAAGTTGGCGTACGTGTGTTTCGGGTTCGCGTGTTTACATGTAATCGTTTCCAGATAGCGTTTAAAATATGCGTTTTTAATATATTACTTTTTTATATGTGACGATTGTCATTCTGTAGTAAAACGTGACGCGGAAAGTTGGGTTTATTGTATAATGGAGGAAGAGAAGGAGTCAACAGGTGATAATAAGGAGAACGGTCTATTTAAAGAGCACAGTATGACCGATTCTACGTCTACCCACCAAAGAGTGAAATTTGACATTGCAGATTGTGTATCCGCTCCTGATAAATCACATACGGAGTTATATGAGAGGAGGTTATCATTTAGGAATTGGCCTCTATCATATATTTCTCCAACAGCTTTAGCAGCTGCGGGGTTTTATTATTATCCACAAGTTTCTTACGACTGTTGCGATTGTGGTAATAGCAGACCGGACGATAGAGTACGCTGTTATTCCTGCGGGCTCGAATTAGGTCTTTGGAAGGTTGGTGATGATCCGTTCAATGAACATGAGAAGTGGTCGCCGAAATGTGAAGAAGTAAAGAAAAGGAGTGACACATTAAAAAATTAGTTATGTCTGGAAAAATTGTATATTATTTAGATGGGACAGCAGCATGTTTCAAATCAAGCATATTGACAAATCTTTATCAAAATAATGTTTGTTTTACATCCTCATCCGATTTGACTCTGTTGCGAAACGAATTTCCAGAGTTGTATACCCGCACCGATGGAATACAATTTAATACGATTAGTTGGTACTCTATGTATCAGACACAACTATTTTTAAATGGTGAAATTGGAAAAAATTATAAAATAATGTGTTGTGACAGATCGCCCGTAGCACCGTTTGTGTATGGTATAGTTAATAAAAAAGGTGAAAAATTAAGTGTTCCAGAGTTACAGGAAATTATACCTTCGTGGATGTTAGATTATTTTAAATCATCTAATGTGTTGATTTTAATAGATTCAGATATTAAAAGTGTTAAGGAACGATTATTAAAAAGAAACGGTTTTGACACTAATTTAGCAACAGATGAATATTTTTTGTTACAAAATTATTATTTTAAATCTATTGCCGAAATTTGTAATATTATGTGTTTAGATATAAGCGGTAAAACGTTTTCAGATGTTTATACATATATTGAAAACTGGATACTGTATAAATAAAAAAATTGATTATAAAGTTTTTATTTTTTGTTTTTCCTAGATGGCGCCCCGTTTTCCAATGTGTAAATGATGACGTATTATATCAATTAAAAGATTTGATACAGAAGTTAATAATACAAAGGAAAAATTAAAAAATATTTATACCGCGCTAGGCGGTTAGTTGACCTCGATATTGTGTAATAACCAGAAAGTGAATGTGTGTTGCGTAAGTCGGTTAACTACATCCTGCTTGCATTACAAAAAAACAGCACGTGTTCCACTTGCTATATAAACTGTATTTAATTTTACACAAAGCGCGCCGAGGCGTTAACGCTTGCCGGATCAAGAGAACGTAAAACGAAAGCCCACCTCAATGGATCATGAGAACGTAAAACGGAAGGAGGAGGAGCGTCTCCTACATAAATGGTTTTTTTCTCCAAAACGTCTGACGCCTGGGGAAATCACTAAACTAAAATCTATAGCTAACAGGCCAGACTCAACTATAAGACCGTTTATGAAAGAATTAATAAAAGATTTATAGTTTAAAAATTTTTGTTAAATATTTATTTTTAATCTCCTATTTATATATTTTCATCATATGCTTTCTGTCGGAGTATATATATATATCCTCTTTTTATAAGTCACATTCAGTATGGCTTTGCAGAGTGATACGGAAAACGTGCACGCTTTGAATTGGCGCGTTTATTTTGTAGATCACTTAGGTTTAGGAGAGTATTCTTTTAACGATGTGTGTTATCTAATAATTAACGAATTTTCTGAAGCGGATGTTATCAAATTTGAAAGGAAAGAGTGTATAATTAAGATTCATTTTCCAGTATCTTATTCATATACAGATGTTTTGAAAAAATTAGAAAGATGTCGTTACCAAATACTAATAGACATAGACTGTGAAGAAGAAACAAAAGATATAATCGGTTCAAGATGGTGACAATATGCGAAAAGTTTTTATTAGATTTTTTTGAAAATGAGGGTTTTATTCATACACCAGGTTCAAGAATTATTGTTTGTAGCGAGTGCGGATTTAAAACAAAAAATTATTTTACTATCACACATATTCAATTCATACATAAACTTTCACATCCGAAATGTAAAAGAGTTCGTTATTTGCCTTACAAATATGAAAACTATGCAAAATCTAAAAAGTGTATTGCGGATTATTCAGATGCAAAGATGTGTGTTAGTGCAACTGAGGAAATGATGGAAGCTACATTCTGTGCTTGGCCAAAACGTTTACCAGCAGCCGATAAGCTTTTATTAGCGGGATTTTTTTTATACAGGAAATAGCGATGAAGTAATGTGTGTAGAATGTAAAGTTGTTCTTGACGAATGGGAAGCGACCGATGATCCTTGGACTGAACATCAAAAAGCATCACCAGATTGTTTACTAGTAAAATTACATAAATCGCAATTGTAAAATAAAATATGCAACTGTGCAATTGTAAATAAAAAATGTGATAACAGAAATAGTATGCGTTTATTAACTGATTTGTCAACCTATTTAATCACTTTGTTACTGTATTTAGAATAATAATGAGTGTTAGACAGATTATCAGCGATGAACTACACAAACAAGCCAGACGGAATTTTCCAACACGTAATGTAGAGTTGAAAGGCGTTCACGATTTGTACCAAGCCGACCTCGTAGACATGATATCGTTTTCAAAGTTAAATAAAGGTTATAAGTATATATTAACAATAATAAACTGTTTTAGTAAATATGCGTTCGCCATTCCTTTAAAAACAAAATCTTCAAACGATATTGTGGAAGCCCTTTCACCTATCTTACGAGCGAACAAAATGAAACATTTACAAACCGACCACGGAAAAGAGTTCTATAATTTACACGTTCAACGATTGCTTGGTTATTATAATATAAACCATTATTCTACTTATTCTGATAAAAAAGCGTCCATAATCGAACGTTTTAATCGCACATTAAAAAACTATATGTGGAAGTGGTTTACTTCTAGCGGGGAATATACATGGATTGAAATTCTTCCCAACTTATTACATAAATATAATAATAGCGTACACAGAACTATTAAGATGAAACCAATAGATGTGGGCTTACATAATGAAGAGTTAGTCCTATCACAAATAAATAAAAAACGATTACTACTTAATAAGAAACCGCCAAAATTTAAAGTTGGTGATAGAGTAAGAATTAGTAAATATAAGAAAGTATTTACAAAGGGTTATTTACCAAATTGGACAAACGAAATATTTACAGTTGATAGTATTAAACCAACAGCACCCAGGACTTATATTTTAAGAGATGATAAAGGAATCGTATTAGATGGGGGGTTTTACGAACAAGAAATTAGTAAAATAAAATTTGGAGATATATTTTTAATCGAAAAAATATTAAAGCGTAGAGGTAATAAATTATTTGTTAAGTGGTTGGGATATGATAAATCTAGCAATAGCTGGATTGATAAAAATCGTGTTATTTAATCTGTATTAGTTATTATCAAAATGAAGTTTGTACAACAAACAAAGAGACTGCGTATCCGCAACTTTGGTAAATCGATAGAAAAAGAGAACAAAGTTCATAGCGATTTATTACCAAATAATGTCAGATGTCTTATCATAGGCCCCAGTGACACAGGGAAGACAAATTTAATGTTAAATCTGCTGTTTGATCCTAACGGGTTATATTTTGAAAATGTATATATTTTTTCAAAATCGCTCTATCAAACAAAATATAAATTTTTAGATATGGTTTTATCCGATATGTCGGAAATAGATTATTATAAATTTTCTGAAAATGATCAAGTGATTCATCCTGACGATGCTAAATCAAATTCGGTTATTATATTTGACGATGTAGCGTGCGAGCAACAGGACAACATTAGAAACCATTTTACAATGTGTAGACATAAAAAAAACAATGTTATATATATATGTCAAACTTATGTTCGAATACCAAAACATTTGATACGCGATAATGCAAATTTAATAATTATTTTTAAACAGGACGATTTAAATTTAAAACATATATATAGTGATCACGTAAATACAGACATGACGTTTGAAGTGTTTAAAGATATTTGTACAAAAGCGTGGACACGACGGAAAAAGGGTTTCCTTGTAATAGATAAAGAAAGCAATATGAACTGTGGAGGGCGTTACCGTTTTGATTTTGATATCTATATTAACGACTTGTAATTGTTCGTTCAATTATTTTTCATCATGGCACCGAGAAAGTCACGTTCTCTAGATGAGTGTGAGAAGCTCGCTAAAGAGATTGGGAAGATAAGAAAGAATATTCGAAAGAAACATCAGACTTTAACACAAAACATTATTGATGAAGAAGAACTTGCAGAAAAATCGTTAAGGCCCGTTGTCGCTCCATTACAAAAGTTAGTACAAGAAAAGAACACTGTTACACCGCCAAGTAAGGAGAAAGAACGAGATGCGGATGTTGAAATGGACGATATTCAGGAGCGATTAAAAAACAAAAGGTTTTCAGATGAATCTGAAAACAATACATTATCGAATAAACGCCCAGCACCACCAAATACACCGCTTCCGTTACCGCGCGAAGAAGAAAAAACGTATGAAACGCTACCTACAGCAGAAGAATTGATATCAACACCAGAAGGACGAAAATCGATTGATCATTATATTGATATATGGTTTAAAGGACTGCTAGCGAGACAATATATGCGTAAATTTTTTGATGATGATAATCACGATATCGATCACGTTTTTGGTCCGTATTTTACGAATGGTACTACTTTAATGTTGGGTAAATACCCTATGAAAATTGAAGAAAATGATGATATTATAATCAACGGTTTTACATATAAAGGTACGCCTGGTTTGTACGATCTTATTTTCAAAAAACACCCGGACGCATATTTATATTCGGAAGAAGACTTAAACGCATATTCACATATGATAAGTAAAACAGGTGCATATTTAAATTTAACGACAAATAGAGTAAAAAGCAGCGCTAGTTACAAATATAAAAATATAATTAAACCGATTATTTCAACATCTAAACCGGAAAATCGTGGTCGAGGTTTATTAAAATTAAATAACAACAAGCCTAATTATGTCTACTGGGATGATATAAACGAATTATGTAAACGGCTACAATTGTTAATCGCTTCTCAAAGTACCGGTCATTCAGGTCATAGCAATGAGATATTATCAATTATAGAAGAATTGCATGAGGCGGGGATAATAAAAGAAGACGGTGCATCGTTTGAGGCCATATTTTCAAAATGAGCGTTGACAAATTCGGACACTATAGTGGAGAACTGGTGACAGGATCAAAAATTCAACGCGGTCCACCAGGTGAGGGGTTTAAATTAACAAAGGATGGAAATTTTAATATAAATAACAAAAGGCTGTGCAATGTTGGAGACCCGAAAACGGATAATGAAGCTGTGAACGTTAAATATGTGAAACAAAACTCGATTACTTTATCAAATATTGGTAATCATTTCGATGTTAAAATGAAAAAAATTACTAATTTAGCCGATCCGCAAGAACCTTTTGATGCTGCGAATAAAATATATTGTGAAAATACGATGAAAACTTCTTTAGTTAATAGAATTCCGGTTAAGGTGAAAGATGGTTCTGTTTATTCGTTTAAAAATAATCGTGTTACAAATGTTGCTTCACCCATATCTAAACTCGATGTTGTAAATGTGGAATATTTAAGAAACAATACTATTATATTTAATAAAAAAAGAAACTCTTTTGATGCTGAGAATCACGTTATCGAACGACTACAAAATCCTAAAGAACAAGAAGACGCCGCAAATAAATTTTATGTGGATAATAAATTACCCAATTCGCTTGTACAACCTGGGTGTTGCGACTTTAAGAATAATAGATTAATTAATGTGGCTGAACCTGTTGATTTAACTGATGGTATAAATAAACAAACTTTAGACAATACTTTGAACACTTTGAAACACGAGGTTGAAGAATACATAGACAAAAGAGTAGATTTTAATAGTGATGGTGAGCTGGATTTTAAAAAAGCTAAACTTGTTAATGTTAGCGAGCCTGAAAGCGATTATGGTGTTGTAAATAAAAAATACGTATATGATCAGTTTCTCGAATATGATAAAAAATTGCTAAATATATTGTACAAATTATATAAAGAACTTACAACAGACAAACCTATTAAAAGTAGACACGAATTTTATATTATATATATGGTACAGAGTTTGTATGAAGAATCATAAATGCGCGTGTATCGGAACGATAAAGAGGGGAGCGGGCTAGTGGGCGACATTCTTGGTACTGTTATTAACAAATCAATCGACTTATTACCAGTTGAACTTCATATACCGGGTTATCAATATTGTGGACCAGGTACGAAGTTGGCTAAACGCTTGCAACGAGGAGACCCTGGAATTAATAAGCTTGACGCGGCGTGTAAACAACACGATATCGCCTATTCTAAATATTCAGATTCTACAAACCGTGCTAGAGCGGATAAAGACTTAGCTGAAAGAGCTTGGGAACGTGTTAAATCAGAAGACGCTTCGCTCGCGGAGAAAGCCGCTGCGTGGGCTGTAACTAATATTATGAAGGCGAAAAGCAAATTTGGTGGGGGTGTAAAGAAGAAGAAGAAGGTTTCAAAAAAGAAATGTTTGAAAGGTAAAGGATTATAGTAGAGGGAAAATACCGGTTCTGACCAACAAAGGATGCCGCCGTTCCCACGGTCTAGATCAAAGAGATGCCGCCGTTCCCACGGTCCAAGATTTTTTCCCACGCTCTCCCCACCACCGCTGGACCACAGCATCCCAAAGGACCGCGAATTTCCGCGAATAAATTTTTTTATTTTTTTTTAATTTGATATTTTTATTTTTTTAATTAAATTGATTTGCATATCCGCGAATATATGCAGCCTTTCGCGAGCCTAAATCACTTTCACTTTCTAATTTCCGCGAATATAATTTTTTATATGTCGTCTTTCGCGAGCCTAAATCACTTTCACTTTCTACTGGACCGCGAATTTCCGCGAATAAATTTTTTTAATTTGATATTTTTATTTTTTTAATTAAATTGATTTGTATATCCGCGAATATATGCCGCCTTTCGCGAGCCTAGATCACTTTCACTTTCAATCAGCTGGACCTGCAGCATCCGCGAATTTCCACCAATAAAATTTCGCGCGCCAAGTTCAAATATATGCAGCCTTTCGCGAGCCTAGATCAAAGAGATGCCGCCGTTCCCAATTTATTTATTTTTTTTATTTGATATTTTTATAATTAAATTGATTTGCATATCCGTGAATATATGCCGCCTTTCGCGAGCCTAGATCACTTTCACTTTCTACTGGACCACAGCATCCGCGACTTTTTCGCTGATCTGTGTCAAGATCCGCGACTTTTTCGCGTATCTGGACCACAGCATCCGCAATGTATATTAAATCTATATGATCAGGTTTACCAACCTATGTATGGGTTCAAACTTGATATGTGTGTGTATTATAGTGTATATTAAAATATATGATCAGGGTTACCAATCCTGCATTATTGTGTGTGTGTGTATAGAACAGATCTGTCAACATTTTTCTTCGGTGGGAAATTCAAACTATATTATAGTAAATTGTTGACGACGACTTCGATATCAACTCTCTCCCCCCTCCTCTCTCTTTGTCTCTAGACACAGTTGTCATCAGTTTTACATAAGCGTCGTGCTACTTATGGATTATTGTAATTAGCGATACTAAAATGTAATCACCAGGAAATATATATTTATCACCTACCTCGTGGCGTCCTTTTTTGACACATGACAGTCATTGACTACGATTTAGAAATTAATATACTGCCAAGTCTGTGTGTGTGTGTGGTAAAGTGTTACGCATAAAAAAATCTCCTTGAAATAAGGTATTTTCAAAAGTTTTGTGTACACACACATTGTATAATAATTTTCGTAATTGTAAGATACAACCTGCAAATTATTAAAATGTCTCTCTCACACATTTCTGATTACTATACAAATAATTGGATGCATATTCGAAGATTTCCCTTATTCAAACGATTTGTATGTGTGTACACGAACTTAAATACAGACGATTGTAATTTTAAAAATTCATTTTTTGCATTAAATATATATCGTAAACAATGAAATAATAATATTTCGTCATTGTAAGATTTTAATAAAACAATTATCAGTTTAAATAATAATTTTCATGATTGTAAGATACAACCTACAAATTATTAAAATGTCTCTCTCACACACATTTCTGATTACTATACAAATAATTGCATGCATATTCGGAGTACGTTGACAGTGAAACAAGTCTATGCACACACACACACACACACACACACACATACACACAACGATACTGAATTAGATATAGTTATTATTCGCTAAATTAAACCAGAGGTCATTAACCTTGTGCACAACGTCCCACATTCTAATTTCACACCTGCTAGTCATTAGCAGTGATTAGGATTATAAAGTATTTACTCTAAAAACGGACAACTCTACTTTCTAATTTGACACCTGTCAAGCATTAACACCGCTTACAGTAATTACTCTAAAAACGGACACACACACACACACACACACGTGCTTTCCCCACTACAGAGTACACTATATATACGCTAAGTAAATTAGCGGCAATTTCTTATTTGTCGACTTGTACTGCACGTATTACGTGTCTTTCAGTATACACATCTTCTTTTGAAAGACTGTTTGTACGTCTTCAGTGTAGACAACGCACATACTAGTTTGGCTGATACTGTCTTCCAGTATAGACATCTTCTTTTGGTAAGTGTATAGATTTTATTTAAACGTAAAAATTATCAAGTGCATTATTTATTGAATTTAATACATGTGTGTGTGTGTACGCGTGTGTGTATGATCAAATTACAATTTCTGAAAATATATTCTTACTGTATTTTTATAGTGGCAATTTCTCACCAACGTGTGCTGATACATCGTGAAATCTCTACATCTGTTTTTTAATAGTTGAAAGACTGTTTGTACGCCTGTAGACAACTAGACTCTAGACTGTAGACAACGCACATACTAGTTTTTTGGTAAGTTGTACAGATTTTATTTAATTTTAATGTATGTGCAGATTTTTATTTAAACGTAAAAATTATTTGCATTATCAAGCGTGTTATTGAATTTAATACATGTGTGTGTGCGCGTGTATGTGTATGATCAAATTATTATGGAGTGGGTTATACAAATAATAATAAAGTGTGTGTAATATATATACATTTATTAAAATACATACACACAGCTCCAAGATTATATTAAACAGTTTTACAATTAAAAATACATACACAGCTCCAAGATTATATTGTTACAAGTATGAAAATATATCTAAACTAATATTTACAATTTAAAAAAAAAAAAACATACACAGTTCCAAGATTATACTGTTACAAGTATTAAAATATATCTAAACTAGTTTTACAATTAAAAATACATACACACACATAGCTCCAATATTATAATGTTACAAATATGATGAAAATATATATATATTTAAAACTAGTATTTACAAAATATGTATAAAATAAGACTTAAACACGTCTATGTACTGTGTTGGACAATGGTGTATATTCTACAAGCGAATCATGTAGTATCATACAGTAGGCGGTTGTCTGTCTAGGAAAATTCATTGACGATTCAAATTCTAAACGTACATCAACTACTGAAGACTTAAGTGTTTCGTCTTGCTTGCTACAATCGAAAACAACCAGCGGGGCTTTTGATTTGAATAATTCCGGTGTCAGTACTGGGCTAACGTCTAAACGGTGGTAATACGAACTTTGAAAACTGCTGTACATATTGTACAATAATGCAAAACGGTCTTTCCCAATATCCAAGTTTAAATTATCGTAAGGATAATACTTGTCGTTTAGAAACAGTCTCGCATTGATCACGTTACAGTGAACAAATTCATCAGCGTGTGCTGTCAGTACATTTTTTCTTGCTGTCTGAAACGCTAACACAACAAAGCGTGGTTTTTCTAGCTGATTTCTTTCTATAATCAGAAAGAATATCGGTATTACCACACCTACATTTTAACATTAAATTTCGAGTTTCATTATTTAATTTGTCGTCAGCAGGTAATTTGTAATATTCTTGAAATATAAGGAGGGCATTGGAAACATCTGAATCATTTACTAATTGCAATGACGTTTTATCTTTCGTATAAAGATATCCATATTCATATAAGTAACGTTTAACTTGATCCAATTGAAACTGTGTTGTGTTATCCGTTAAACATTTTGTCCATAATGTTAAAAAAAAATATTACCGATTTAAGTGGCGTCATGGTTTCCGATTGTACTTTACAATGACAAATACCAAACAACGTTGTTAATAATTATAAAAGAATATGTTATTATCCCTTCTCCTCAATATTTATAAAAAAGATTTTTAACAAAATATGAATTAACAGGAATCGAACCTACATACTTACCTTCTTACCTTCACATTTACCATTACTAGTCTATCATTTAATCGATTAAGCTAATTCATATCTTATTAACGAACGATTACTCACGAAAGGAAAAACAGTTTACGTGTCAACGAACTCGGAATGTTTATGTTTACATTTTAAGTGTGCAATGTTTACGTGTCAACAAACACCGTCTGTTTATGTTTACATTTTTATGTTTGAGAGTCATTACATCGGCGGAGATGTCAACTAGAGAGAGCTCCCCCCTTTCAAATAGTATTCATCAAAACTTTGTAAATTAGAATCTGCACTACAGTCAAACATACGCACACACAAATAAATTAAAAATAGAAATTAATATCATCATATGTCTGTTGGTTGCTAGTAGTATGGGCCTGTATTTCCTCATATCGTTCTTATTGTATTTTTTCGATAGTTTCATAAACAAAAGTTCATACAGACCAGGTGTACGCTCGTAAATTTTTCCTACACACACATCAACGCATGCACTATATATTGTCACCGGACAATATAGATAGAATGTGTCCACATCGCTATGTCTCCCCATAGCAAAATACTTTCGAATATTGTTTTGTCTTTCACACGATACATCATCGAATACGATAACAGAGTCGAGACCAGTGATTTCACTCGGTAGCGGGACTTCTTCGTTCTCGCTGTATGCATGCACTATCCTGCATTGCAACATCCAGTGAGCGTTACGTGTCGTTCTCTCTGGGTCCCTTGCGTTTCGTAGACTCTTTTCAATTTCTTAATCGCTCTCTGGACACACTCGTTACGTCCGTCCGTCCGACTGTCTATATCTGTCTGTCTGTCTGTCTGTCTGTCTGTCTATCTGTCTCTCTCTCTCTCTCGTTGTCAAACGTTATGTTCAAACCGTTTCTCCTCTCTGTAATCATTACCGCGCATGTATATGATTTTAGAAAGTTTATATATATTCGACAAATATTAACTGTGTACGTACTTACAACGCCCGCTCTCTCTCTCTCTCTCTCACTCATCGTCAAAACGTTGACTTCATTTTTCATTGTATTAAATAATTAACAAATATTAACTATGTGTGCGTGTGTGTTGTCAACTACTTACATGCGCGTTCTCTCTCTCTCTTAACATAACGCTTCGTGTGAAGCGTTTTGTAGAGCAGGTTTCAACTGTGGAAGGTTTCATCTGACAAAAGGCATGACAACTGGCACCAATCGTACACTCTAGTGTTTTTGGTGGTCCTAAAAAGGACCGAGTTGTGAGAACGGCGATGTTGGTAGTGCCGCGCTGAGATGTTCGGCGGCTGCGCCTGCTGTTCACGGCGTACTGCAGTCCTCCTCTTCTTCCGACACTGGTTGTAGAGTCAGCTGCCGACCCAGCGAAATCCATCGCTGACGCGGAACTTTCAAAATTTTCTGTCGGCTCAGGTTTTATTAACTAACTGGCATCGCTGATTGGCTAGCTCCGAACACGAAGTTGGTTACGTCTCGGTGGCTGCTGATGTCTGATTGGCTCGCTGTGTCCACCGCTGGTACCGGAGAGCAGATGTTCGCATACCGCTGCCATCACAATATATAACCGGTGAACTTCACAATCGTTCGTGTTGCTGAACACTACTGTGCTACAAATTGTATGTTACAAATTGATATTCTAATTTACTTTGTGAGATATAAAGCGTTTAAGATACACTAACATAATACCAGCGTTATAACAGTTTCTTTGTTTTTCAGTATTCACTCTCACGTCTGAATATTACCATGTCTGACCTTCAGCAGAATCCAGAACATCAGCAGGAACAGGGACATCCTCAACAAGGTAAAAATTTTTTTAAATACCAATTGTCTCTCTCTATAATTATGCAGCAAACCAAATTTGTTTGATATGAATTAACATGTATAAGATAGTCTCTTGACGTTGTTTAGAAATTGATATGACGGAGAAAATTTTTTATGTTCTGACATAGGTTTGTCACCTTCTCCCCAATGTACTGTCTCTTGACATCGTTTAGAAATTGACATGACGGAGAAAATTTTTCATTTTCCACCATAGGTATGTCACCTTCTCTCCAATGAACTAATTCAATTCCGCAACAAAAGCATTTAACTCTATCGTCTATGAATGACATACTATGTCCACAAACATCATAATTTAGCGGATAGTAGTAAAACCCGGCAAACGCTAACTCGTCGGGACTGACAAACGTCACTTCCCAATACTTGAACGATTTTCTTCTTTCACTTTCAATGCTAAAATCATGAGTAGCTGCCATCTTCACAGTTTGCAATAAACTAACGTATTACTAACGTGTACTATCTATTTATTTACCACAAACATGAATTTGTGTGTGTTATTCATCATTCCTATTAGCTAATACATGTGTTTCTATTGTTTCAGATATGACACGATTTTATATTGTGCGAAACAGTAGTATTAGAGGATGTCTCACAACTTTTAATTACCTGCCTGTGTACACAGAAGAAGAAGATCAAGATATAGTACCGATAATGACCGAGGTGCGACCTTTATTGTGGAAGGATATTCTGGCAGAACAAGCACGTTTACGCAGTATCAAATGGCATATTGCGTGCAGGATACGTTTCACTAAAACTGTGTTAGATGGTGACAGCGGCGAAGAAAAAGTGGTAACCAAAGACGCTGTCTTCCACGGACGTTGTCGTACGTTGCTCACGGACGACAACGACGAGTTGAACTGTCTACTCGATGAATCCTACGATAAAATCATGAATAGCATATCCAATTTTACCCGTGACGGGAGCGGATGGTCGGTGGATGCTGTACTGAAGCTGGAACTAGTTGTTGGACGGTACCGGCCTCTAGCAGCATCCTCCTACCTTCCAACCCCGCGAAAACTTGCACTCACCAAGGCAGTAGTCAACATCAATAACTCCCAAGATGAAATGTGTTTTCTATGGTCCGTACTAGCCCACATACACCCTCAACAAAAGCATAAAGAATTTGTTTCAAACTACATCTTATTCAAAAACACAATAAATATGTCCGGTATCGAGTACCCTGTTTCTATAAACTCACTTTCTAAATTTGAAACACAGAACCCCAATATTTCTATAAACGTTTTCGGCTATGATATAGACGACAATATCAGAAACGAATCAAAAAATGAGGTTTATCCGTTAAGAATTACCCCCAATAAGGACAGATTACATCATGTTAATCTTTTACTTCTGTCCGATACAAATAGCCGAAAACATTACTGTCTTATCAGTAACATGAGTAGATTGTTATCATCCCTAACAAAATTCGAACATAAATCATTTTACTGCGACTACTGCCTGCATCGTTTCTCCACAGAACATGGTCTGTCCGATCATCTCCCCTACTGCACACCTCACGGCGAGCAGAAAACCAAAATGCCCACAGAGGAGGAGAAGTTTATGTCATTTAAAAATTACGCGCACTGTCTTAAAGTACCCTTTACCGTCTACGCTGACTTTGAGTCCCTTATCACTCCGCTTCAATCGTGTTCACCTGGTAACAACGTCCCGACGACAGTGCACGAGTTAGGCGAATTCTACTCAGTTGATAGCAACGGTACCCGTCAGAAAATAACTTCTCCTCCTGTATCGTCCACATCATACGAAGCGATGCATATTCCGTCAGGTTTCTCCTATGCTATCGTCGATCATACACACAGACTCTGGAGAGAGGCTAAAGTTTATCGAGGTGAAAACGTCGTAGACACTTTCTTCTCGTGGTTGATGAAAGACGCCGAGGATATGATGAAGGTAGTACGACATAACGTACAAATAATTATGTCCGATGATGACAATGTTGCGTTCACTAACGCCACCGTTTGTCATTTGTGTGAGCGCCCTTTGACAGACGATGACAAGGTACGCAATCATTGTCATCTTACGGGGAAATTCTTGGGAGCAGCCCACAATAGCTGTAATCTAAGCTACAAGATGCCTCGTCATATCCCCGTCTTCTTTCACAACCTTCGTGGCTACGACTGTCACCATTTAATGCAGGGTTTAGGAAAATATAAGGACCAACACGTATCCTGCATTGCAACATCCAGTGAGCGTTACGTGTCGTTCTCCCTGGGTCCCTTGCGTTTCGTAGACTCCTTTCAATTTCTTAATCGCTCTCTGGACACACTCGTTACCAATCTGTCCACGTCCGGGAGCCAATTTCCTTTGCTCAGAGAGGAAATGCTTAGACGTAGACGGGGTTTCGACGAACAGACCAATCTGCTCGTACGCAAGGGAGTATACCCTTACGAGTACGTTGACAGCATTGATCGGTTCAACGAATCAAGTCTACCTGCTCGTGAACACTTTGATAACCGGTTGTTGGAATCGGCTATTTCGGACGCAGATTACGAGCACGCACAAAACGTGTGGAGTGCATTCAATCTGCGTACGTTTGGAGATTACCACGATTTGTATTTGTTGACAGACGTAATGCTGCTGGCCGATGTCTTTGAAAGTTTCCGAGACATGGCCTTACGCGATTACTGCTTGGACCCGTGTCATTTTTACTCGCTTCCCGGACTCGCTTGGAACGCGATGCTAAAAATGACAGGGGTCGAATTAGAGCTGTTAACAGAGATAAATCTGCATCTGTTCCTTGAGTCTGGGGTCCGCGGAGGCTGCGCGATGATATCCAACCGTCACGCAGTCGCTAACAATCCTCTGATTCCAGATCAGTACGATGTATCGAAACCGACCTCCTTCATTCTGTATACAGACTGTAATAATTTATACGGTGCAGCCATGTCGCAACCACTCCCTTACGCAGACTTCCGATGGCTCGATCGTAACGAAATCGAGTCCTTGGACGTACGTAATGTGAGTGATGATTCCGACATCGGGTACATCCTCGAAGTCGACCTACACTATCCCGATACCTTACACGACCTGCATTCCGACTACCCACTTGCACCTGTGCGCCAGCACGTAACACCCGATATCCTTTCTCCCTTTTCCAAACGTTTACACGAGAGTATATACCGATCATCGTATAACGAATCAGGGTCATCCGTAGAGAAGTTGTTAACAACTTTGGAGGACAAACAAAATTACGTTCTCCATTATCGAAATTTGAAATTGTATTTAAGTCTTGGCTTAGAGCTGAAAGCGACTCATAGGGTGTTGTGTTTTAAGCAAAGCGCTTGGTTGAAACCGTTTATCGATTTCAACACCCGCAAGAGGCAAACAGCCGTCAACAGCTTTGAAAAAGACCTTTTCAAACTGATGAACAACGCCGTATACGGTAAGTCGCTGGAGAACGTACGGAAACATATAGACTTTGAACTAGTCTCGAATGAACGACGGCTTCAAAAACTAGTTTCCACACCTAGGCTAAAACGTATGATTCGTTATACGAACGATCTGGTGGGGCTCTCACTCCGTAAAAAATCCATTGTTCTTTCCCGTCCCGTGTATGTCGGCTTCACGGTGCTTGACGTTAGCAAAACGATAATGTACGACTTTCATTATCGTTATGCTGTCGCCAAGTACGGCCGCAACGTTAAATTATTAATGACAGATACAGACAGTCTGATGTATAGCATTCAAACATCAGACTTGTATGCAGACATGAAGAAGGACCTACACGTTTTTGACACATCGGATTACCCTACGTCTCATCCTTGTTATAGCCTTAAGAACAAAAAGGTTGTCGGCCTGTTCAAGGATGAAACGTGTGGTCGTCCTATTAGAGAATTCGTGGGTCTCCGAGCGAAATGTTATTCGTTCCTTGTGGCCCACGAAGATCCCACCCAAGAGTGTCAAAAACGTGTATGTAAAGGTGTGCCTCGAGTTGCAATTAAGAGGAGTCTGCGACACGATATGTATCGCAAGTGTCTCACTGATCATTGTCAGTTTTCTACCAGTGCGCTTTGTTTACGTAGCGATCATCATACGCTGTACACGATGCGTGTAAATAAGCAAGCGTTGTCACCGTATGATGATAAGCGTTATATATTAGACAATGGTCATGATACACTTGCATACGGTCATTATCGGATACGACAACGCATCAACATGGAGAACGACGACGACGACACCTCCCCACCTACTAAAAAAATTTGTCTCCATGTATAGTAACCCCCCTCAACACTTGTTTCTTTCGTCAGTTGACGTCTCTCGGTGGTTCAGTCCAGACGTCTGTAAACGTAAGTTCACATATTAATATCACAACGATATTTGTATGTTTAAACATAATATATATATATATATACATATATAGAGTTTGTAATGTGTGTGGTTTCTTTGTCTTACAGTATTATGGATAACACTGCGGTTATAATCGACTTCCAGTGCTTTTTCGACGACAACGGAAAATATATTGTGAAGGAACTGTCAATCATGGACGTTCTGAGATTTGCTGGTAGACATTGGATTTTGACACCGCCTGCTACATCCGTTACGAATCCCAAATACGTTAGGACAAACCACTGGTTAACGTCAAATTATCATAGACTTAGATGGAGCGAAGGAGAGACACCATACGACAATCTTGTTTCATTGTTAACATCACATACACGTATATATAAATATGTGTTTGTGAAGGGTTTTGAGAAAAAACGTTTTTTGCAATCAAAGATAATACACAATAATATCATCAATCTCGATGACTTTGGTTGTCCTAAAAACATACCGTATATAATTCATGGAACAGAATGTCTTAGACATTTCAATTCTTCTGACCGTTGTGCCAACTATAAGGTGCATGCTATTCGGGAATGGATGATTCATGATTTTTGCTTTACACAAACATTTTTAATGTAACAAATTTAGAAAGTAGGTCACCGCGAATGATGACATTTATATCTCTCTCTCATTCTGTTGTGGACATGTACATACATGCATAGCTGTAAGCAGTGACTATTTTCTTATGAAAATGGACTTTCCTAATGACATTGTTATATTTTTGGTGTCTCTAATTTCGTCTGTGGGACATGTTCATACATGCAAATGAAAGTGGGACACCGACGTTACCACCACCACCACCACTATCACATTCTACTGTCCTTTTGTGACGAATATTCTTTCATTGTTTGGTTCTCTCTGGTTTGATACAGACGTGTTCACTAGTGTCTTCTAATAATGTCGTTTCTTGTAAAGTTTAATGCTGTAAGTGCTATCGAGTACAAACGATGTTCAGAATTGATAGTGAATAAAAAATATCCCATCATGGTCTTAACAAATGTGGACACAAAATATGGGAACTCTGTGCTTGCTACGTTGGAGGATGGCGACCGTCAGTATCGTGTCTATCTTCCCAAGAGGTATGCAGGTGTCTTCACGAATGAGGAGCTCAGACATATCAAACCTAAAGAACTACATTTAGTGTATCGAGGGACGAGAAATCAAACAACACAAGTAGAGATTGAGTCCTAACGTCGTAAGTAGCAATCGTGTTAACAAACAATTTATTGATGTGTGTGCGTGTGTGTAGTTTCAACTCTCTGTACTTAACACTTTAATAATTGAATTTGTATGTACATGATAAATGTATCATTGATTCTACAAGTTTCGTTGAATAATAGTTGGTTCGATTAGAAATTATTTGAAAGTACATTACCTTTATGCGATAAATGTATCATTGATTCTAAGTAGTATTTACAAATTTCCAGTGAATAATATTTGGTTTGGTTTGATTAGAAATTATTTGAAAGTACATTAACTTATGAAAAATGACATATACTTGAAAAAGTTTACTTACTTAACGCATTTGATTCTTTCCACTAACTGTGTGTGTGTGTGTGTGTGTGTGTGTGTGTGATAATTGAATATTATCGTATCAGTGATTCTAATATCGACTGTATTGTTATGTTACAGATAAACTTCCTTGTGAACTGTATCTACAGCCGTGAAATTATTATTTTAAAATCTTACAATGTCAAAAAATTATTATTAATATTTATTTTATATAACAATGTTTGTTTGTGATATATGTATATTTAATCAATGTAAAATGTATTTTGAATAATTGTATTATAACGGTTTGTAAACTATATTTTAAGTTTGTGTACAGTGCTGTAAATATATATTTAATCAGTTAAAACAATATTATTATTAATATTTTATATATATAACAATGTTTGTGATATATATATTTAATCAATAATTGTATTATAGCGGTTTGTAAACTATATATTTTATGTTTGTGTACAGTGTTGTAAATATATTTAATTATTTAAAACAAATTATGGTTTATTTTAATTTATTTCGTTATAAACCTTCGAATATGCATGCAATTATTTGTATAGTAATCAGAAATGTGTGTGAGAGAGACATTTTAATAATTTGTAGGTTGTATCTTACAATCATGAAAATTATTATTTAAACTGATAATTGTTTTATTAAAATCTTACAATGACGAAATATTATTATTTCATTGTTTACGATATATATTTAATGCAAAAAATTAATTTTTAAAATTACAATCGTCTGTATTTAAGTTCGTGTACACACATACAAATCGTTTGAATAAGGGAAATCTTCGAATATGCATCCAATTATTTGTATAGTAATCAGAAATGTGTGAGAGAGACATTTTAATAATTTGCAGGTTGTATCTTACAATTACGAAAATTATTATACAATGTGTGTGTACACAAAACTTTTGAAAATACCTTATTTCAAGGAGATTTTTTTATGCGTAACACTTTACCACACACACACACACACACACACACACAGACTTGGCAGTATATTAATTTCTAAATCGTAGTCAATGACTGTCATGTGTCAAAAAAGGACGCCACGGGATAGGTGATAAATATATATTTCCTGGTGATTACATTTTAGTATCGCTAATTACAATAATCCATAAGTAGCATGACGCTTATGTAAAACTGATGACAACTGTGTCTAGAGACAAAGAGAGAGGAGGGGAGAGAGAGTTGATATCGAAGTCGTCGTCAACAATTTACTATAATATAGTTTGAATTTCCCACCGAAGAAAAATGTTGACAGATCTGTTCTATACACACACACACAATAATGCAGGATTGGTAACCCTGATCATATATTTTAATATACACTATAATACACACACATATCAAGTTTGAACCCATACATAGGTTGGTAAACCTGATCATATAGATTTAATATACATTGCGGATGCTGTGGTCCAGATACGCGAAAAAGTCGCGGATCTTGACACAGATCAGCGAAAAAGTCGCGGATGCTGTGGTCCAGTAGAAAGTGAAAGTGATCTAGGCTCGCGAAAGGCGGCATATATTCACGGATATGCAAATCAATTTAATTAAAAAAATAAAAATATCAAATAAAAAAAATAAAAAAATTGGGAACGGCGGCATCTCTTTGATCTAGGCTCGCGAAAGGCTGCATATATTTGAACTTGGCGCGCGAAATTTTATTGGTGGAAATTCGCGGATGCTGCAGGTCCAGCTGTTTGAAAGTGAAAGTGATCTAGGCTCGCGAAAGGCGGCATATATTCGCGGATATACAAATCAATTTAATTAAAAAAATAAAAATATCAAATTAAAAAAATTTATTCGCGGAAATTCGCGGTCCAGTAGAAAGTGAAAGTGATTTAGGCTCGCGAAAGACGGCATATAAAAAATTATATTCGCGGAAATTAGAAAGTGAAAGTGATTTAGGCTCGCGAAAGGCTGCATATATTTGCGGATATGCAAATCAATTTAATTAAAAAAATAAAAATATCAAATTAAAAAAAAATAAAAAAATTTATTCGCGGAAATTCGCGGTCCTTTGGGATGCTGTGGTCCAGCGGTGGTGGGGAGAGCGTGGGAAAAAATCTTGGACCGTGGGAACGGCGGCATCTCTTTGATCTAGACCGTGGGAACGGCGGCATCCTTTGTTGGTCAGAACCGGTATTTTCCCTCTACTGATTATACTTACGACCGTATAAAAAAACGGGTGGAGGCGTTAAAAAAAAAAAATCAAATCGGCGGCGGCGGAAATAATTAAACATATCCCAATTCACCCGCTTTCAACGAGCGAGTTATTGTTATATATTAATCGATTAAAAATTCCAAATTTTAGAGATGTGTTTATGCGTGATACGTTACCTTTAAACAGTGCTATATGGAAAAATGAGGCTGGTATTGTTAATTTAGACAGTATTTACGGTCAAGGCACGCATTGGGTGTGTTACGTAAAACATGAGAATAAAATTAATTATTTTGATAGTTTTGGTAATTTAAAACCGCCTACTGAGCTGATTAACTATTTTTCTTCATCCATAGAACATCCTATCGAAATTAGTTATAATTATACACGAAAGCAAAAATTGGGTTCAGTTAATTGTGGACACTTATGTCTTCAATTTCTTGCGAACAATGTTTTCTTTAAGCGGCAAAGGACCTGAATTGGAGTGTGACATTTTTCCACCAATTGAATTAAATAATAACGAAAAATGGGAACTTGGATTAATCGATTTCATGACATACAATTCAATACCAAACGTGGAAGAAGGTGTAAATAATATACTATATTTTGATAGCGATAAGAAAATTGAATTACCTACAGGTTCTTACGAAATATCAGACATTGCAACATATATTAATGATTACTTAATTAAAAATTATGAACACGTTCGGGTGGTGATAAAGGCGAATAACAATACGCTGAAAAGCGAAATTTTGTCTAATGTATTAATCGATTTTAAAAAGCCTAATTCTCTTGCCTCCATATTCGGTTTTGAAGAATGTGTGCTTGAGCCTAATAAATGGTACAGCTCAACCTTACCAATAAGTATTGTTCGAGTAGAGGCCGTTCGATTAGTTTGCAATCTTGTTAGTTATTCATTTAATAACGGTATTGAAGGTCATATAATACACGAGTTTTATCCTACGGTTCCACCAGGATTTAAAATAGTTGAAATACCAACAAATGTAATTTATTTACCAGTAAACACATCGAGAATACATCGTATTACAGTAAGATTAGAAGATCAACAAGGAAGACCGATTAATTTTAGAGACGAGATAATAACGTTACGTCTACACCTGAGAAAAAAATGAGGCTTATTTTTTGCTATGGTAACACCGATAAAACGGTTGTTAACGATCTGAATAAGATCAGTAGAGATAAAAATATTAAACGATTAACACCTCAAAATAAGAAATTTTTACAATTATTGGGATTAACAGTAATAAGTGAATATTCGAAAAAATGAGTAGTAGTATTTTAAATATATTAAACAATCCCGTATATGAAGATGATGCGATAGTAAGATTAAAATATCAGACCCATCATCCGTATACTTCAAGCACGTATAATAATAATGATGAAATTAGAATACCAATCAATCAACAAGATGTTTTTACGTTTCCACATGATAGTTATCTCTATATACTATTAGAATACACAAATAATTTAGGTGTATTTGATCAAACGTATAAATTAGTTTCAAACGCTGTGGCATTTTTATTTGATGAAATTAGATATGAAATATGTGGGTCAGAAATTGATCGAATTAAAAATGTTGGAATAACGACAACGATGAAGAATCTATTAACAATTAAACCTTATGAAGTTAATACTTTAGAAAATGCTGCTTGGAATGAAAATTTATATGGGGCTCTATCGCCATCTGAAAAAGATCTCCTATTCTGTATTCCATTAAAAATGTTGTTTGGATTCGTTGAGGATTATAAACGTATTCTGCTAAATATAAAGCAAGAACTAGTTTTAATAAGAGCATCGACCGATAGTAACGCTGTTGTTTTACCAGAATCGGTGACTGGATGTAAATTTACAATAAAACAGATATCATGGATAATGCCATATGTGTATGTAAATGATGAAAAAAAATATGATTTTTTTAAAATAATAGAGCGTGATGAACCTATATTGATCCCCTTTAGGAAATGGGAGCTTTATGAATATCCGTCTACACCACAAGCGAAGCAGCACACTTGGACTGTCAAAACGTCATCACAAGCAGAAAAACCTCGTTACGTTATTGTCGGCTTTCAGTCTGATAGGAAAAATAATATACACAAGAATTCGGCAAATTTTGATTCCGTATCACTACGTAATATTAAATTATATTTGAATTCAGAATACTATCCATACGACAATCTGAATGGTCAATTGTTACTTTTACACGAATTTTACAGACGATTTCAATCTTCATATTACTATGGTAGTAAGGACGCACCAATGATGAATCGTGAAAATTTTATAACTCATACGCCTCTGTTTGTTATCGATTGTTCTAAGCAAAATGAATCATTAAAAACGGGTTCAATAGATGTTCGTCTTGAAATAGAAACATCTCAAAATATACCCGAAAAAACTGCAATCTACTGTCTTATTATCTATGATACAATTATACAATACACACCGTTATCTGGTTCCGTAAGAAAATCGCTTATCTAATCGTTTTATAATGAAGCATGAAGAATATTTTTACAGTATTCACGCTTTTGCATTCAATAAGAATGGTTGAATACGTTGTCGATTTTCAAGGTTTCCGAGATGACGGAAAAAACTTTATTATTAAAGAGTTGTGTATGCAAAAAATAGAAAACGCCAAGCTTGTTGGCGTTAGAGAACATCATTTATTTTTACCACCATTCGATTACAAACATTTATCAAATAAAAAGAAAAAACATACAAACTGGCTTAAAGAGAGATTACACGGATTTAGTTGGAACTGCGGGCTTCAAGACTACTCTGAACTACAAACGATTTTCGATAAATTATCCAAAATTAAACGTATCTACGTGAAAGGATCGGAAAAGAAGCTGTTGTTGGAAACACAACTAAATTCGTATGCTGGAATTATCGATATCGAAACTTTAGGATGTCCATCTTTAAATATTTTGAAACGGCAGAATGTGTATAGTGTTAACTGTCCTTATAAACATAATGTAAATAAATGTGCTTTAAATAATGTTTGTTATATAAGCGATTGGTTGATGTATTATTGGAATAGTGAATGTGATAAACACCAAAAAGTTAAAAGACTTAGATGTTGGGACTGTGTAGCACAAATAAATAAATATGTATAAATTTTATGTGAAATAATAAAAAATTTGTATTATGTTATAAATAGTTTATTATTATAACATCATCATCATCATCATCGATAATCTGTATTGTTTCTTCATCTGGTGGTGGTGGTGACGGTCCCCTTCGTGGTCGTACATTTCGTACTGGCGGTGGTGATGGTAACCGCCGACGCATCGGTCTTACGACGGCTACAGGTCTTTGGATCCTCGACTGAGACGTATATATCGTCACCATCAACAAGATGAAGAAATTGATAAAAACCTCAGTCGGTTCCATATCTGTAATTATATATAGGTTTCATGTTTGGGGATCGTGTTTTAAAACTAGAGATAAAAATTGTGTTAAATTTTTTTATTACATAAAAGTTTTACAATATACACTCAATTTTTAAATAAAAAAATACAAGATTCGAGTAAACAAGGAAAACATTAAAAATTTTTAAATTTTGTTTTTTTAACATTTTTAATATTTGCCAAATTCTTCGCAACATTTAAAATCATTTTATATAATTGAACGTATTTCAAATCTTTAGAAGAATCTACTAAAAATGCCGCCCTGTAGGCGGCCTTAGTCCATCTATCGTTTTTAGCAACATTTACCAAATTTTTTGTGTCGATTATTACAATTTTGATTAAATACCCCCCTTTTTCACCAGGTGTGGTCAATGTTTTCCTTGTTCCCCCAGTTTGAAACATTACAGTTTGTTCAAAACGGAGATTGTTTTTATCATTTTCATTAGTTTTTACGGATGTAAAAACCTTATCAAATTCATCCTCATCCTCCTCCTCATTATCTATATCTATTGTAAACTTTTCGCTATCGTTATCACACATCATATTATTTTTTATTAAAGAATTAATAATTATAAATGTCGATTTTAATATATTTTTTTCTTTAAAATTTACAATTGTTGTATTTAAATATTCGTATACTTCATCAATATCAAACAAATAATTATTTAGTAGTGATAAATCCTTTTGTGAGCGAACTAGTTTTAATTCTAAAGCGATTCTAATATTTTTTGTTATTTCTATTAGTTTACTATATAAATTAAAAACATCTACATCATCTGAATTGATAATATCAGATTTGATTTTTTTTAACACATCTTCCCATAAACATAAAGACGAAAGTCCATAAAAATATAATAGCTTAAGGATGTCTTCTAAGGAAACATATTCCTCGATGTGGAGAGATGGTCCGACGATGTCCATTGCTAGAAAAACAAAAAATTTATTAGCCTTCCGCTAAAAATTTATCGATTTCTAGCAATAATTCTTTATTTTCATCATTATCATTTAATCCGCTTATCCCACCCGTAGAACCAAAACCGTTATCGCCTCTCTCAGTACTATCTAAAATTGACGTCTCTCTCAGTTCCGGTTCTTCAATCTTTTCACAAATCAGTTGCGCGATTCGATCACCTTTATTTATGTTAAAATACGCCGACGAATGGTTAAAAATAACCACACCCACGTTCCCTCTATAATCTCTATCTACCACACCAGCTCCAACGTTGATGTGGTATTTAAGAGCCAATCCTGAACGTGGTGCAATTCTCCCGTAACAACCGTCAGGTATTTTAACAGCTAAATCGGTTTTTACTAATTCTTTCCCGTTAGCATTGATTTTATAATTATACGCACTACGGAGATCAAAACCCACAGACTGATTAGTTAACTTTTCAGGTGGATAAGCGTTTTTAGATAATTTTTTAAAATAAAGGATTGATGCGGCCATTATTGATTCTATAACATACAAATAATCGTTTTTGTTACATAACTAATTTGTAAATAATAAGCGTTTTTAGATAATTTTTAAAATAAAGATTTGATGCGACCATTATTAATTCTATAACATACAGATAATCGTTTTTGTCACATAACTAATTTGTAAATAATAAACGTTTTTAGATAATTTTTAAAATAAAGATTTGATGCGGCCATTATTGATTCTATAACATACAGATAATCGTTTTTGTCACATAACTAATTTGTAAATAATAAACGTTTTTAGATAATTTTTAAAATAAAGATTTGATGTGGTCATTATTGATTCTATAACATACAAATAATCGTTTTTGTTACATAACTAATTTGTAAATAATGTTTTAAAGTATACAAAAAAATAATAATTACCTAATAGAGTTTGCTGTATAAAAAGCGATGCAGAAACAACCTGTTGATTCTTCTTATTGAAGCAGTTTGAGCGTGTACAATACAATTCTAAGGCGCTTTATATATACTGTTTCTCGCTACAGGAAAAGCTGGTTGACCTTTCGATTAAACCGCGCCCGAGAAAGATTGTCTTGCATTGCAAACGGTGGGCGTGTTACACAACAATAGTTCAAAGTATAAAGATTAGATCACTCTGCTGTTCTACTTTTTACGCAACTATATAAAGATAGATAATACAACCACACACATAAGGAGCCGACAATACAGTTTACTTTACACAAGAAGAACAAGTAACTGACGTAAGTATAAAAATTATACAAGGATAATAAATTTTTATAATTATAGAAACGATATGAATATCGCTTGTTTAAATATATTTTTATAGATTGCAATGGACAAAAATTTGCCATTTAAAAAAAGACAATTCGTTAGAAATACTGTTGAGGAAGAACATGCTTCATCTCGTGAAACAACACCTTCGCCACAACCTGGTCCGTCACGTATACAAGATTTGGAGTCAACAACAACATGGTCAACACCGCCATCGTCTCCGGCATCATCATCATTATCATCATCATCGTCGTCAATAAATTTAAAATTAAAAACGGCGAGATTACAACAAATTGTTGAATCAAATAGTTTCATAGAAATAGAGAATGCTTTTAAAGGAAATTTAAAAACATATTTTTATAAAAACACTAATAATAATTATAAGGACATCTGTTTGTTGTTAGATTACATTAAATTAAATATAATCATAATTTTAAGTAACATAATTTCAATGTTTGGTCCAATAAAATTCAACATAGTTGTCGAATGTACATACATAAAACCTGTTATAAATGAAACACAGGACAGATCATTTAAAACAAAAAACGTTCCAGTTTTAGAAAACGATAATTTAAATATGATATTAAATAATTCGATTAGAGAGATTTGTCACGATGAAAACGTATATATGGGGAAAGGTTCCGGATGGAGTCTTCACTGTATAGACGGAATTTTACTAAGAATAAATCGATATAAACCATTAAGAGGTGCTTCATATATTGAACTTCCAAAATTCTTACAAAATAAAAAATGTATAATAAATCCAAAAAATAATGATATTTTTTGTTTTAAATGGTCAATCCTGTCTCGTTATGTTACTGGACCTCACATTGAACGGGTTAATTTTCGTTATTTTAATTTAGAAAATAAATTCGATTTTAAACATATAGACTTCCCTACACCTTTAAACCAAATTTCTCGTTTTGAAAAAAATAATAATGTGTCTATAAACATTTATTCTATCGATGAAAAAAAATCGATTTTTCCTCTTAAAGTGTGTAGGGAAGAAAAGAATAATCATTTTGACCTTTTAGTATTAAATAAACCGAATAATGCTAATTATCATTACTGTTATATAAAGGATTTTTCCAAGTTAATAAGACCACAGTTAACAAAACATACGGAAGTAATTGAAATATGTAAACGTTGTTTTTCGTTTTTTACTAAAAAGTCGAAAAAATTAAAAATTCATAGTAGATATTGTGGAAAGTATTCGCCTGTAAAAATAGTATTACCAACCGCTAACAACAACATATTAAAATTTAAAAATTTTCATTATCAATATAGGGTTCCTATTGTGGTATATGCAGATTTTGAATGTATTTTGAAACCTGTTAGTACTTGTTTGCCCAACCACGAAAACAAATTTACTACAGTTAACGAATTTCATATCCCGATGAGTTTTTGCGTATATTTTGTTATAGATAGCAATATCCCTGAAAGTATTAGAAACCAATTGCCTTCAGAACCATACTTATATCGTGGTAAAAATGCTGCGGAAAAATTTATGACATATTTAGTTGAAAAAATTAATTTAATTGGTTTACTTATTAAACGAAATATGCCTTTACATATGAATCGTAATGATAAAATAAAATTTAAATTAGCTACACATTGTGAAATGTGTAACAAGGAATTTACGTTATTATATCTCAAAGTTCGCGATCATTGTCATTTAACCGGTCGATTTCGTGCAGCATTATGTAATATGTGTAACTTGAAACGACAACAACAGAAATTTGTACCAGTTTTCATACATGGTAGTTCTAATTATGATTCGCATTTTATAGTGCGACAATTGGGCTACGATGTAAAAAATATTCATGTAATTCCTAATACTAGAGAAAAATATATTTCTTTCGCGAAGAAAACACATTCGGGTTTAAATATTAGATTTATTGACACTTATCGGTTTATGAATTGTTCGTTAGCTGAGCTCAGTAATAATCTGCCTAAGGATAAATTTTTTTATACTAGAAAATTTTTTTCTGGAGACAGTATGCCGCTAGTTACCAGGAAAGGTGTGTATCCTTATGAATATACGAATTCCTGGAAAAAGTTGGAAGAATGTAGATTACCTCCAAAAGATTGTTTTTATAGTTCACTAAATGATTCGGAAATTGGAAATGATGATTATGAACACGCGTGTAAAGTTTGGAATCATTTTAATATACAAACTCTTGGAGAGTATAGCGATCTTTATTTAAAAATTGATGTTTTATTATTGTGTGATATTTTTGAAAATTTTAGATCTCTTTGTATGCAGTCTTATAAACTAGACTGCGCGCACTACTTTACAGTACCAGGTTTTGCTTTTGATGCAATGTTAAGTTATACAAAAATTAAACTAGAATTATTAACTGATTACGAAATGTACCTCCTATGTGAAAATGGGGTGAGGGGGGGATTAAGTGTTTGCATAAAAAAAGAATCTGTTGCTAATAATAAATATATTCCAGAAACGTTTGATGTAAATAACCCGATTAAATTTTTAACCTATTTAGACGCGAACAATCTGTACGGTTGGGCAATGAGTAAATGTATGCCATATGCAGGTTTTACTTGGAAAGATCCTAACGATAATTTTAATATACTAGATATTGCAGACGATTCTCCCGTCGGTTATATTTTAGAAGTAGACGTCGAGTATCCTCACCACTTACACGATCATCATAGCGATTTACCTTTTCTACCGGTTAATCAATGTGTTAAAGGAACAAAACAACAAAAATTGTTAACAACATTAGAAAATAAAGAAAAATATATATGTCATTACATTAATTTAAAACAAGCTGTTAAGCACGGTTTAAAAGTTATAAAAGTTCATCGTATTTTAGAATTTTTGCAGGGTCCTTGGTTAAAAACATACATCGACTTAAATACAGAAAAACGGAAACAAGCTAAAAATGATTTTGAAAAAGATTTTTTTAAATTATTAAACAACTCGGTGTTTGGTAAATGTATGGAGAACGTTAGAAAAAGAATTGATCTTAAACTTGTAAGTGATGAGAAAAAATTATTTAATTTAATTACACAACCGGTATTTAAAGACAGAATAATTTATAATAAATCGTTATGTGCGGTATTATCGGATAAAAAACGTTTATTTTTAGATAAACCAATATACATTGGATTTAGCGTATTAGAAATAAGTAAAACGTTAATGTATGATTTTCATTACGATATAATGAAGAAAAAATATGGTGAAAAGCTTTTGCTCTTATATACGGATACAGATAGCTTTTTTTACGAAATTCATACAGAAGATTTTTATAAAGACATATTAGAGTCAGATTTATTTATACACTTTGATACATCTGATTATTCACCCAATCATCCGTGCTATTCGGTCGAAAATAAAAAAGTTATTGGTAAATTTAAAGATGAATGTGCGGGTGTACCGATTAAAGAATTTATCGGTTTACGCTCTAAATTATATACGTTTAAAACCGCGGATAACAAAATTAAAAAAAGAGCAAAAGGAATTAAAAAAAACGTTATTAGCAAACATATAAGCTTTGAAGATTTTAAAGAGTGCGTCTATTCTAAAACCGTTTTTAAAAATAATAAACCCGTAACTATAAATAAGGATAATAATAAAATAAATAGCTATAGAATGATGAAATTATTCCGATCGAAAAAACATTTAGTTGAAACGATTACGTGTAACAAATTGGCGTTAAGTAATTTAGATAATAAAAGAATCCTTTGCGATAATAAAATAGATACACTGCCCTACGGTCATTATTCATTGACGGATGATGGAACAAGTTTTTAACACGCGAAACAAATATAATCGACGGAAGAATGTAGTTTATAACATTTATGATACTAAAAATATTGGGCTTAAAAATTTTAATATGTGTAATTGTAAAATATTTAAATTTGTACCTGAAAAGGTGAACGAGTACAAAATAATGTTAAACGTACAACATAATCAATTTAAGCTAGTTGATAGTATACATGATGTTACTAATGGTCTTTATAATCAGCAAAAAGTTAATAAATGTAGTTATCAACATTATGTAAAAACGTTATAACAATTGTATGTTTATGTTTAAAAATAAAGAAAAGAAATATGTATATTACTAAAGAATTTTGTTTTTCCCCACATGATTTAGTAAGATATTCGTTAAGTAATTTAGATAATAAAAGAATCCTTTGCGATAATAAAATAGATACACTGCCCTACGGTCATTATTCATTGACGGATGATGGAACAAGTTTTTAACACGCGAAACAAATATAATCGACGGAAGAATGTAGTTTATAACATTTATGATACTAAAAATATTGGGCTTAAAAATTTTAATATGTGTAATTGTAAAATATTTAAATTTGTACCTGAAAAGGTGAACGAGTACAAAATAATGTTAAACGTACAACATAATCAATTTAAGCTAGTTAATAGTATACATGATGTTACTAATGGTCTTTATAATCAGCAAAAAATTAATAAATGTAGTTATCAGCATTATGTAAAAACGTTATAACAATTGAATGTTTATGTTGAAAAAATAAAGAAAAGAAATATGTATATTACTAAAGAATTTTCATTTTTCCTCACACGATTTAGTAAGATATTCAAAATACGAATTAGCCGCGTAGATTAAATCGTTGTTTCTTAATTTGATGTATAGTTTCATAGGTTCGATCCTGATTAATTCGTATTTTTATTTTTCAAAATATATACGCCAACTTTTCTATCGTGATGAAAACGTGTGTTATTACACAATTTTCTTGGGTGTGGTTTAATCGACCACATACATTCACGTGTTATTGCGCAATTTTCTTGGGCGCGGTTTAATCGAAAGGTCAACCGCGCGCGTTCACATGTTATTACGTAATTCCCTTGAACACGTCATTGGAGATCATATTGCTTACGTCATAACCAGCCTTGACCTTGGCCGTGACCTTGACCTTGGTCTTGACCTTGACATCAACATTGACCTTGACCTTGGCCTTGCTCTAGGTCAAGGTCATCTTTGTTTACTTCCGGGGGCGGTCAAGGTCTCGGCCAAGGTCATCTTTGTTTACTTCCGGGGGTCAAGGTCATCTTTGTTTACTTCCGGGGTCATTGACCTTGTCCCAGCACATACATACCTATACTACTGATGCCTGCTCGCGGAAATCGCGGAGGTGGCAGTGGTGGCGAGGCTACCTCTGGTTCAGAGGCGGGAGTTGGAGGTTCCGCGGAGGTGGAGGGTTGATTCTCCGGCTCCATAACCGAGATGACGGCTACTGGGCTTGTCTCTGCTTCGGAAGGAGACGCGGTTCGTTTGGTTGCCTTTGCAGTGGCTGGAGGTGGAGCCGGAGAGGGCGCGCGCCGTGCCGGTGGTGCCTTCGGTTGCGGCCTTGCCTGAGTTTTAGGCTGTCTCAGAGGTTGAGGCTGCATAGCTGGCTGCCTTGGCTTCGGGAGGGGCCCCTGCGGCTTTTGCTTCCGCAGGAGCTCCGCCTTGTAGACCGGGCAGTTTACGTTACTTGCTGCATGGCCTTGGCCACAATTAATGCAGCGGAACTTGGACTTGTCTGCCACAGTGCAGGCCTGAGTTGAATGACCCAACGAACAACGTAGACAGGCCGGGGCATTGCGGCAGACGTCGGTATGATGGCCGAACCTCTGGCACCGGTGGCACTGCGCGAGCTTGCCCTGGGGACGACTGGTTTCCACCCTGACGCGGAAGCCAAACAGCCGCGTCAGTTGGAAAATTTTGTCTGCAGCCTCGCCCTTCTCGAGCTGGAGACGAACGAGCGGGAGAGGTACTCGGGTTTCTGAGTGCGTGAACAGGCAGAAAATTGCCTGCACTGGGTACCCGAGGTCTCGGAGTTCCAAGAGGATCTCCTGTGAATCGGTGTGCGCGTCAAGCCCTCGCAAAATTACAGACAAGGGCTTGACTCGCTTAGGAGAGAAGGTATGGTACTGGAGGTTGTGCGCCTGGAGGAAGGCCTCGACCAAGCGATGGTCCTCGAGCTGGCGGACGACAATCTTGACCGTATCACCGCCAAGCAGCTTCAGGTCAAGCTTGTCGGCCGACAGGCCGTGGGCCGCGATCAGCCGTCTGTATAAGGCGGCGACATTGGTCACGCTGTGGACATACAGGGTCGGCGCGCGACCAACAGCGGCAGCAGCCGGAGCTGCTGTCGAAGCAGTCGGAACCGCGGCCTGTTGGCCCTGAGAAGGTCCGATGTCCATGGCCGAGGTACTAGAGGAAGCGGTTGGATGGGTCCTCTTGGGCTTCTTAGCCTGGCGATTACGCCGACCAACGGTCGCGAACTCGCCCGACTCGTCAGCCGGAAGAGGAGGAAGCGGGTTAGGGAGAGGATCGTCCGTCTCCATCGCCCGAGGCGATTCAGACGAGTCGCCCAGATGGGGCAAGGCAGAGCCGAGCGACTCGGCACTTGAGCCGTTGCCTGTGGAAGGCATGCTGGCCAGGTGCGGCGGCTGCCGGGCAGAGACTGCTAGGCAGTCACTGTCAGACGCCAGGGATCTCGGGTCCGGCCGAAGCCGGATTACCCGCGCGTCTTCCTTGCTCACGACGATGCGGGAGGAGCTGGGCTAACGACCAGCTTCGTTGAATACCAGTCCTTACCAAGACTGGTGTCCACTGGCCTCTTTACCCCGGCGATATCCTAGCTCGCTTACCACTGGTGGGGGCTTGCAAGGATCGTCCGGGGCAGCGCTACCTAACAGTCGTGAGCAAGTTAGGGTTTATGCACTGATGCGGCACTCACCAGGTGAGCCCAGAGCAATCCTCTTCTAATCTTCGCCAGCAGTTGGTATCCGGCGAAGGTGGTCCTAAAAAGGTACAAGCTGCCACTTGTACCAGCTACTTAGTTCACCGGCAGCAGCTGGCTCCTTGGTCCTTTTTGTTCCCACGAAGAGAAGAAGAAATATCCCTCGTCCGAAGGCGAGGTGGGCGAAGGCAGCAAAGCCGTAGATTGTCCAGCGAAGAGCTGAAGAGAGCAGGTCCAAGAAGAGCAGTCCTGTTCAGTCCGAAGCTGGAGCAGAAGTGTCTGATCGATTCTGTCTGCCGCGTCAAAATTTTCTGCCGGCCCGGGTTTTATGCACTAACCGGGGTCGTTGATTGACTCGCTCCGAGCACTTAGTTGGTCACGTCTCGGCTGCTGATCCCTGATTAGCTCGCTGTGTCCGCCGCTGGTAACGGAGAGCAGATGTTTGGATACCGCTGCCGTCACAGTATATATAGAGAAATCATATATATATATATATATATATATATATATATATATATATACGTTATTTTCCCTTGTTTTTTCTTCTCCGCGGCGATAGAATAAACTATGCCCTCAAATCTTGACAACTGCATCATAATTTTTTCGGATATATTACGGCAGGTTACAAAGCATTTAATTGTCTCCAGGGCATTAACTACATCACTAAAACACACGGGGGTCTGCGTTGCTTCTTAATCATCATCGTCGTCTTCGTCCATTTCCTGCTGAATGCCATCAGAAGTCTTCGATATAGTCATGGCTTCCGCGGTAACAACATTTTCGTCAATGTCGACATAGTCGTCAAGCGACGCATGACCTTCTAATTTGCCCCATTCTTCATCAACAGGAACATCACAGCTATCTTCATTACTACAGGTTTCGCTATCCCCGAATCCGACTTTGTGAAAGGAGTTGCGGACAGTGAGTTACGATACTATGTGCCATGCAGCTGCGATGTAATACATTGCCGGTTAGAAGAGAGCAAACCATTACGAATTTGTGCAAAAATAGAATTTGAATAGACCTATACTGTAAGTTCTTTAGATAGACCTACGGCTATAAGTAATTTTACATGAGGTTTATCGCATTGGCTATAGGCCTACCTGGTAAACACAGAAATCAATTGTAATATTGAGAATAACGCCAGAAAATCACGGTTTGCCGTGATAAAAGAAAATAAATAAAAGAAAATACAGGCAGAAAGAATGGCGGGATAAAGAAGAATCCTATACGCCTCCCCTAGTGTAAAATCTTTTAATCTTTCTGAACAAATTGTTACTTTTTTCATTTCAATCTATTCATTATTTATACACAACGTTTTTGAAATACCGGCAAAACATCGCGTAGAATCATATGGTACAGCATCGCTTTCACTAGGTACAAGTTATAAAAATCACGAAGAAATCATACCTGCAAAATGTGAGTTTTCGTTTCATCCTTCTTTCCAGCGTCTACACAGTGGATGGTATGCTATACCAGCATCTTGCGATAATACAGTTTAAAATTACGGATTATCCCCAGATCCAGCGGTTGCAGTTCGCTTGTGCAATTTGCGGGGAAAATTCCGCTCTCACGTTCTTTACGTACGATGTATCAGGAGGGTGTGCCGTGCATCTGTCCACAATCAGAAGAATTTTTCTACCTTTTGAGCTCATTTTTGCATCGACGCCTTTCAGCCAGTGTTCAAACACTTTTGTAGTGATCCAGGACTTATTGTTGTTAGAGTATTTCGTGGGGAGCGTTGCAACATTTTTAAAAGACCGCGGCCTCTCAAATTTCCAGACAGTTAAGGGAATCAGTTTTTTACTTCCGTCACTGTTTGCGCACAGCAACACTATTACACGTTGTTTACTCCGCTTACCACCACGACAGCTGTCCCTTTTGAGTGTCATTGTACGGTCAGGAAGTAAATTAAATGAAAGGCTGGTTTATCGGCATTGAACACGTCTTTGGGATCAAACTGAGATGTTAGTTCCCTCAAACGGGTTTCTTTCCACTCACGCACTGTATTAACGTGTACACTCTTACTCTCACCGCACACGCTTTTGCTGCCGATGCCATGCCGTACCTTAAATTACCTGTAGTCACCCGGTCGACGCATGAAAATCTTCAACACCGAACTTGGCTGCAAGTTCATTTGCTTTTTCGCAAAGGACTGGCCCGCCGATAGGAATTCCTTCCATCCTGTGCTGCTGAAACCACTGTAACAGACAGTCTTCCAAGAGTTCGTCTTTTCCGTCTTGAATACGTGTTTGCTTATTACTTGAAACACCAAACACACGAGCACTTTCTTCAATTTCGGTTGCTTTAGCCACGGTTGAATTTATCGTCGACGGAGCAATCCTTAACACCCTTGCCGTTGTCTACTCGCTTCTTATTCCCGCTTTCCTTCACTACTTTCAAAATGTTTAATTTCTCAGCGATCCTAACGCACTTCCCCTTCCTTCCACTCATTTTCCACTTACGATGTTACCTACAATAAAAACAGTAAAGAACTGATGTCGACGAAGCGATGGAGCTTTGCGAGCATTGAACAAATACCGTACGTTTCTAGGAATCAAAGCTTGCTCAAAGGGTACTCGTCAACTGCAAACTCAGCCGACCGACACTAATTGACGATTCCCTAGAAATGTACAGTCTGTTCAATATATTTGCATTCTGACATTCATTTTGTGATATAAGCGACGTAAATAAGAAAAAATATTTAAAACTATAAATAAAGTTTCGTGTCTCCAGGGACTTAAAAATTTGATTGTGCGAGTAAGTGTGAAAAATGTATAAGTGAGAAACGTACAAAAGACGTTTTACTGTATTACATTTTCAAAGCTACAGTCAGTTCATGTAAATTTACATTACGAAAACGTAAATTTTGTACTCTGTCATTATCTGTGTCACACCACACTTAAATACAGATTCTCCTTAATCTTACAAATCCTTACAAAATTGTATCATCTTAATTAATTAGTTTACTAGCAGAACTAATGATATTAACGTTCGAATTCTATTTGTAATATTTGGATATGGGTAATATATACTGGGACTTCGCCCTATTATCCAATATCAAATTGACCTGACCATTACTTTATTACGAACCAGTATTTTTATACACCAAGGCTTACTACAAGTCGACTTCGTTCTAATTTTGCTACAGGACAAACTTTAAATTCGTGTACTAAGAAGAGAGATTCTTAGTAACTAGTTTTCTGACGGTGATGTGATAAATGTTAAAAAATGAAACCCGTTATTTTCAACTTACAAAAGTCGATCATAACTTATTATTCCGTTTTGTATGGGTCTAACCTTTGCCCACATTAATTTTTTTTCATCATCATCTTTACAACACGCATAGGCAAGATGCTGTCTGTTTGCCTTCAAAGATCCTCCAGCTATCTCTTCCTGGGTCTACGCATACACGTGTATCCTATAGACTTGTTTGGCCAGTCTGGACTCTGACATTTTTTCTAAGCGTTCTTTCGACCGTTGCTTGTAATCTTTTAATGTTTCATTCAAGTTGAAAACTAGTAACTCTTTTCTTACGGCCTAATTCTTTATACTGTCAAGGTTAGAAAACCTTTGATTCCGCTTAAGAACACCATTTTTCTGAGGCCTGTATTGTACTGTCTTGTTTCTTGGTTGTTGTACATAATTCTTCGCACCCATAGGACAGTACAGGGACTGTCATAACTTTATAGAACTTCAGTTTTGTATCTCGATGTACCTTGTTTTTAAAAACACGCTCGATTGTCTTACAGATTGTTTGGAACTTACCTAACTTAACGTCAATATCATAATTCCTATCATAGCCAATATCATTTCCAAAATAATTAAAGTGGTTCACCTGTTCTAGAATTTGATCGCTAATCATTAATTTTGTTCTTACTGGCTCCTTACCTCAAATGCCTTTACCATTTTTTTAGTGTTTTTATATTGTATCGTTTGCAAATCTGATGAAGCTTAAAAACATATTTTTGAAATCAGGTTCTGTATTTTGAAGGACAAGCAAGTCGTCAGCAAGCAACTGCACAGACTTTATATTTTATATATTATTTGTATTAAAAAGTGAACGAAGAGGATGTACCAACAAGATAATTATAAATTATTTGTAGTTTCTGTTAATTGTGCTTTTCAAATTTTTGTTCAATTGGGAATTTTATTACTTTTGTCACTATTTTCTGTCTCTGTTTGGGTTGGAGCGCGTTTTTAATTTGGCTACAATTAATGTCAATTTCTTTGCATTTCGAGATAATTTAATTTCATCTGTTTATACCCTTTACTTTCAACTTTTAAAAGTCCACCATAACTTATTGTTTCGTTTTGTATTGGTCTAATTATTGTCCACATTAATTTTTTTCAGCTTCGTAATTATATGTTAATCTGTTCCTGATAAGTCACCCCACCGAATTTGCGCCTGAATAAACCTTACACCGTTCTCCGACTTTAGGAATTGGTTTATTATTGTGTTCACTAAATATCTGCGTTCTTTGATTGTTTTCCTTGGACGAGCTATTAATCTTCCTTATTTGTAAGTGATTTGTAAAGCAAGGTTAATTAAAACAACTTTATTATTATTTTTATTGTTATTAATAAATGACACTTTTATTACAAGAATATATTGTATCTTTCTTGACGTTAGATATTAGATATTCCTATGACGAAAGTTTGAACTATCAAAACACTGTAAAACATCCGAAAAATATATAATATATTCTAGAATAAAAGTGTTATTTTTAATAATAATAATAATATATTTTTTTAGTTGGGGGGGGGGAGGTTAAATTTTTTTATGCACTGTTATAGCAGACCGTGCTTCCTCTGGTGTGTGGGACTCTCACTCACTAAAAAACCCACCTCTAATTCAGGGATTCATATCCATCCTGGAACCAATTAGCGTATTATTTCAGGATGGAGACTATTACGCCTTTATAAAGCTCCTTCTAGTTGTTCCTCATATTATACTGCCCTTTGGGTGCAAGCTGGGATTGTCTTTTTTTTCTAGTAGGACCCACTGAATAAATACATTGATCCGGTCCCATTCCACCTTACCACGAAGCATAAGTGCAACTACGCTCTCGGGCGTGAACTCCCCGAGCTCCATTTCCAGTACCATCCTCTGTCTTGCGAATCTGCAGCACTTGAAAAACGTGTGCGAGGCATCTTCATGGGGAGAGACTTTGTATTGGCATGCTGGGCTTTGCAAAATTTCCCATTCTGTAGAGGTAGGCATTAAAAATGCCACTGAGCAACTGGGTAAGATGGTAGTTGACCTCACCGTGTTGGCGGTCGATCCATTCCTTCAAGTTTGGTATGAGCCTTGCGGGCCATCTTCCTCTATCCTCTCTATCCCAACGACCTTGCCAGTGCCGGAGAGTGAGTTCCCTGGCTTCATGCTTTGCGGCAACCCTTCCAATTTCCTCTCTTATCAATAAATGCTTCCGCTCTAGACTGCTGACTATGGTACTGTCGAGTAAGAGGATGCTACTCTGAGAACTCCTCTTCCCATATGTTTTCTGTACATCTCCGTCTTTAGTGCATCGGGCCACATTTCGCAACCATACAGAAGGAAATAATAATAATAATATTAGTAGTAGTTTTTTTTTTTTTTTTTACGAGGGAGAATGTGGAAAATTTATGTTTGCCGCAGAATTTATGTTTACTCGCACCCACCAAAACCACAAACCCGGTTGTCCACGGCATGGAATCCACCTTGGGACTCAGTTTTCGCAATACTTCAAGGTGGTGCCATTTGTACTTCGTCCTGTGGACGTTCATCTGTTTTAAACCTTCAGCGGGTCCACGTTACCTGTTTTCTGCTATTCTGTTAGCGGCCCTAGAAAGATCATCTTCGGCTTCTTTCTTTCGCCTTAGTACCTTCTCTATGTAAGCTGCTACCTGCTCCCAATAGTGTTCGCTCTCCAACATTATTCCGATAATATTTTCAGGCGAGATCTGTCCCACTACATTTCCCAGTGTTTGCCTCTCTGCTTTCCATCTATCACACACAGGTGAAAAACGTGTGATTCACATCGTCCAATTCTTGTTTACAGAAAATGCAATCTGGCCTGTCTACGTTCCCCATCCTATATAGGTAAGCCCGGAACAGGCCGTGGCCGTGGTCAGTTAGAAACTGTGTTATGAAATAATTAATCTCGCCATGTTTGCGTTCAGTCCACTCAGCTAATTGTTTTATGAGCCTAGCGGTCCATCTTCCCTTCGTGTCACTGGTCCATATTTCCTGCCACTGAGCCACAGTACGAGCCCTGGCCTCCTTGTGAGCTTGTACAGTATCTACTTGGCCCTTCCTCTTGTAAACCAGTTTCCGTTCCTGTGGCAGCCAATCGATTGGGATTATTCCCGCGACGACAAGGACCGCGGATTCCGAAACCGTGCGGTAGGAGCAAGCCACTCTGAGCTCGCCGCTTCGCTGCACTGTTGACATACGTCGTCTGTATTTCTCGAGCTTGAATGCATCAGCCCATATCTCCGCACCATAAAGCAGTATTGAATGCGTGACCGACATAAGTAACCGTCGCTTCGAAGGTTTCGGCCCACTGGTGTTTGCCATAATTCTACTCAGTGCCGCGGTTTTAGTTGCAGCCTTCTAATATTTAATTGCGGCTTTTGTGTGCACCGTTTCTTCTCCGACCTGCTTCGGCAAGATGTTGGGGGAGATGCCTCTTTGTGATCAGAACGATTTCTGTTTTGTCAGCTGACAGTTTTAAGCCGTGGTCTGTGATCCAGGAACTGACTCGACGCATAACCTGCCTTAATCTCATCTGAGCCAGTTCCACATGTCGCGCTATGGTAACCGCTGCTATATCATCAGCGTACCCCACTAAGAATGTATTTTCAGGCATTTCCATCCGAAGAATACCATCATATGCAGCGTTCCACAGGGCTGGCCCAAGAATTGATCCCTGAGCTGCCCCTGCTGTGACCTCTTTGATCCGGCATCCTGATGTAGTGTCATAAAGTAATGTCCTGTCGCGCAGGTAATCTCTAATCATCCGCAACAGATACGTGGGTAACCGAAACGTAAGCTGCGAAGCGTCAAGCATATCACTCCACTTCGCTGAGTTAAACGCGAGAAGTGGTTTCCTCATTCGGTTGCCCTTGCGGATTCAACTACTTTATTAATTGCATCTACTGTAGACCTGCCCTTAGTAGGCCTGCCCTTAATGAAAAAAAAATAAAGAAATAAAGAGTGCATGTATCATGAAAAAGGAATCGTTATCTTTATTATAATAAGCACTTCTACATTATGTGATATTATGAAGTAGTAGTAGTAGTATTTACAACAATAATAATAATAGTAATAATAAAAAGAAGAAGAAGAAAAAGAAGAAAATATGAATGTAATTAAAACAAATTGTATACGTCTTATTCGTACAGTCATAGGAAGTCTGACGTAGAATGTTTGACGTATGATTTGGTAAGAATATTTAGTGTAGGACCTACATCTACGTTTACAAAGTATTCGGCAACGCACAATATACGAACTCTTCGACAAGATCTTATCACGCGTGTGGGGGCAGTCTGGTATTGTGTACGTGTCTAGTGACTGAATATTTGATATGTTCCATTTCATTCAACGTACTTCTGCCGCCCGCCCGACCAACCCTTCGATCGTCGGATTCAATCTGCTACTGTGCCATTGCCTCACGCACCCAATCACTTCTCTGTGTGTGTGTGTGTTGTGTCTGTTTATACGTTGTGTAACAAATAAACAATGATGTGAGGTTGCACTGTGATTGTTGACGTTGTCAACAGCACTCGATGCGTCACAGACACGGGCGCGCGTACGAATACACTCGCAAACACGCACACACACGCACACACACACACACACACACACACGCACGCACATATACAAATTATGTAAAGGTACATGTAAAGGTACATATACAAATTTTATTTCAAGGAATATAAATTTTATTTAATTTCTTTACAATTATAAATAAACCAATACCTGTTTTGATTTTCACATCGATTGATTGACGAATCGAAGGGGAGAAAGCTTCCTATTGAATAGGCTCCTGGCATGCAGTGCTGACAAGCCAATCAGATAGCACTTAATGCTGATTGCTTGATGCTGCTTTTCAGTTTGGATCGTGATGGTTCAAAAGTTTATAAAAGTGGTCCTTTTCAGGCAAACCACATGATCTCTTACCTCATTCCCGCGGTGAATTGGTGGACACCGTGCCAATCTAGACAGTGACGATGGGGTCGAAACGTTTGTCAATAACGACACTGTGGACCATCGCCTAACAGCCCGGTTGACAACAATAATGTCAACAATGTTGGAGCCGGTCGTGAAAGCTTAATTAAGAACCTGCATACTTGTTTTGTTGGCATAAAAACCATTACAATATAAAAAACGATTTTAAAAGTATTTGACAAACGCTTCGCTTTAACAATATATATGTAAGGCTTGTCTGTTTATAAATAATATTATTGTCAGTAATAACAGAGTAAGTTATTTTTCTAAAAGAAATATTACATTTTATTTGTACAAAATTGTACGTAATTATTTCATCTTATGGAATAAATTTACAATTTAGAAAGGTTGATCTTTGTAACTTTACTTTCTAAAGTTAGTTTAGTGAAACAAATCACAAATACAAAACTTAAATATACATATGTTTTAAAAATTAAAAGTCATAATCATTACAAAATTGTAAAATTAGTTTTATTAAATTATAATAATTAAATTTATTCGCTGAAGGGTTTGTGAGGTTCGGCCAAAAATATAACACAAATTTTAACTTATTTGTGTCGACGTTTCGACAATGTTTATTGTCATTATCAGGACCTGTGTATGAATACACAATAAATGTCAAACACAACAGAACAATTATTTCAGTGAACGTGTTTGTGTACGTGAGTGTGCGTGTGCGTGCGTATGTGTATATCGTTGTATATGTGAACGAGTTGAGATAGTTTGTTTTACATGAAGAGGATCGGTCAAATATATAACACATTTTTTAACTTATTTGTGTCGACATTCCAACAATGTTTATTGTCATTATCAGGACCTGTGTATGAATACAAAATAGGCTAAATGTCAAACACAACAGAACAATTATTTGAGTGAACGTGTTTGTGTACGTAAGTGTGCGTGTGCGTGCGTGTGTATATCGTTGTATATGTGAACGAGTTGAGATAGTTTGTTTTACATGAAGAGGATCGGCCAAAAATATAACACAAATTTTAAAATGTAAAACAAACTATCTCAACTCGTTGACATATACAACGATACACTCATACGCGCGCGCGCACACACACTCACATACACAATCACGTTCACTCAAATAATTGGTCTGTTGTGTCTGACATTTCTTTTGTATTCATACACAGGTCCTGATGATAACAATAAACGTTGTCGAAACGTCAACACAAATAAGTTAAAATTTGTGTTATATTTTTCGCCGAACCTCACAAACCCTTCATCGAAAAAATTCATTGATTGACTGGAAATAATTAAACATAATCAATAATAAGAATACTGTTTATTGGCCGTATTAGTTATGGTTTCTAGTTGGTATCGATTTCCTGTCGCAATAAAGACGCAGTTTTTATGGAACGTTTCGAGATTTATTTAATCCCATAATCATGCCTACGATATAAAATACAAAATGGTACAGAACTTGTAATTGATTTTTTTCACAAGTTCTATGATATTAAAGTGGTGTTCTGTTGTAATAGACTAATTTGTGGTACTTGCATATATTGTTGTGAGTTACAGATACACACATTATATAATACTATACACTACGCTAAGATAGAAATACATACACATATTGGTTACATTTAATTACACTTATAATAATGCACAATGACAGTGTGTGAATCCAACACTTGGATCCACACTTGTAGAAACACCAGGTGTTTGATAGACTTTCGTGCAAGGCTTGAATTTTTTTCTTGTCAGTAATTCTGATGTTTTGATGCTACTTGCAGTAATTTATGTTAAATGGTATTAGAAAAGTAATACGCTTCTTTTGAAAGTAACTTGTTGAAGTGCAGAGGAAATGAACCTTGTTATCAGGTTGACTTTCGTTTCTCTTGCTTTTAATAAGTTATTCCAGTCTTTTAAGATCATGACTATGTGATCCTCTTAACAACACACCACACGCGCGCGCGCACGCACGCAAACGTTTTCTTGTACAGTTTTATAGAACAAACACATTAAACGTTTTTCAACAAGTATAAGGCTACATTTTATTAATATTGTAACGAGAATCGTATCGAACCGCGTAGAACAGCCAAGAGGTGCCTTTCACTCGTCCTCCCCTAGTAGCCAGGTGTTGCCTCAGTCAAGGACGCGTGCAAGTTTGTTCTAGATTCTTCAAGAGGCCACTAGGCCACTTGAAATACGCATTAGCGTCAGCATTAAGTGGCGTGCAGATTGAAGATGGAAGATTTCTTGAAGGCGCGCGCTACCTATAAAAATCTATAGCAGTCGGCTTGTAAGTTCAGTGGTGTTGAGATATTTCTTTAGCGCGGATCGAATATTTGCAGAAGTATTGTAGCGAAGTGTGGTGTTATAATTAGTGCGGAGTTCTATATAGTTGACATTATTATTGCGGGTGGACAAGAGACTGTAAGAGTGATTTCATTGTTGTCTGTATTTGTTTTCCACTGTAACATATGAAGATCATGGAGACCGTCGTAACATATAGACATTACAGATTTTACCTATTTAACCGTTATTGACAGAAATAATGTTTTGGTTAAGAATGAGGATAGGCAAACAAAAAGTGTAGGCCTACAGGCTATTTAATGAAAACACTATATATTGAAAATAACAATCCATTTACATTCTAAATACGATTAATATGTTTGTATTATTAATATTAAAAACGTATTCTTTTAGGAAAATAATATGTCTATATTTAACGTGATCACATTTCTCTCCCAAAGAAAATGGCTCTTTCTAGTTATATCTCTCAGGAGATAAGATGCTCAGAGAGAAATATTGCCCAGTTCTCTGCACCGCAGTAGTTGAAAAACTGTATTGTTTTATATAGGCAGACATAGAGTGTGAGTAACAGAAAGATAATACTATAGAATGAGTTAGGCAGGAAAGACGTTTGTGAAATGTAGACGAATAAATTACCAATGTCAAAAACAACACAGCCCCCTTTGTTAATGCATAATTCATAGGCGATCTGCTGCTTGTGTAAGTTACAAATGTGATTTAAAACATTTCGAAGCGTTAAAAAAGTAGTGATTAATTATTCTTCACGGTACGCTTGCGCCCAAACACATAACTCAGACAGATGTGTACAGTTTGTTTCGCCGACTATTAAATCTTGGAGCTGTTGAAGTTGCAATCTACTTGAACTCTACGCCTACATACGCTCACAAGGCAATGGCAATAATTGAGTCGCAAGTCGATTTCCGATAATGTTTTCTCCAATTCTCAGTTTTTATTTATACTGTTTCTGTTCTTAGTTCAAACCTGATGTAAACAAATACACGTAGCAAATCTGAACCGCTATTGGTCAGGTTCGTTGACACTGTTCACACAGTAATGTGTTACGCGCATGTGCAGAATGACTGTGTGACTGATAGTCATGTGAGTAATCTTACCACGTCAACGTTTTAAAGCTTCCTCCTTATCACTGTATTCTGAATCCTATTGAATTAGTATGAAGCCAGTTGAAAGGATATGTTGCTCGTCACAACACGACATATAAGATGCTTAATATAAAACAATTGATAGAGAAAGCAGTGAGTGAAACAACGGCGGACAAGTGCCGTATAATCAAAGAAGAAGATAAACTGTGGCAACTGGCCCACATTGCCGACGTCATTGTGGACAATCTTTATCGTTAATAACGCTGACTCAAGCAATGATACAAGTTCCAACACAGATATGGAAGGGAATAAATCACTCTCTGACAATATACTATACAGTATTCTCTTACTAATAATATACAGTGCACTGTTAAGTAATTTAAGTTTCTATTTTCGTTTTAAATAAACTTTACTTTTTGTTTTGTTACGATTTTTAAACAGTGAATAAAAGAAGCCATTAACTGGTGTTACAAAATATTTCATTGTTGTTCTAACACAGTCATACAAATTTTACTTTGATCAGGACAAGTTATTACAATTTACATGTGTTTATACTGTACCAATATTATGTGTACCCTGTCTGTACTGCTTCTGTTAGACTGGCATGCCTCTAATTCAAGCAGCAAATAGCGTTTCATATGCTCCACGCTTGTTTGTTTACATCAGGATTGAACTAAGAACGGAAATAGTATACATATCTCATCGTCCTACATTGGCTTAAACATTCTCAGCTTTTTTCAATTTCTACTCGCCATGTCTAGTGCACGTTCTACAAGTCATCCTCGAAGTCTGTTTACCTTATTTGCTTATTTATGCTTTTAAAAAGTTTTATCTTGTTCTGTCTGATCTACGACTGCCTTTGAATTGACAATTCAACACTTGTTTTCAGAATAAATTATATAATCGGTTTTGTGCTGAGGTTATTCATTCGGTGTGACGTATTTATTGTAATTTCTTTGAGGCACAGTTATTTCAAATTCATTCCTTGTTTAATGTTCTTATTTTCTATGTATCAGATTCAGCCAACACTCATACTTTTTTAAAACCTTTGGAAATACATGCCTTTAAATTTGATTAAATTTTGAATAAAATTCTTGTAACTGATAGTTGTTTCAAGACCAGTGAAAGGAAACATTTTTATCTATACCCTGATTAACGAAAGAAAGTGACTGGCGGAGCGGCCGCGCGGCGACCGAGTTTGTAGTAAAAACATTCCACTTTATAACCTCGTGGAAACGTAAAATACAGGGCGAGAAATGTCTAATGAACTGTATTTTAATCATCAATTAAAGACGTTTTTAACAAACTTTTCTAATTTTTAAAATCTCTTTTCAATAAATTTACATTGTGAGTTAAAGAAAAAAATACACGAATTTGAATTAAAAAATTAGGGTTTATCGTTTTTATTACGTAAGAACTCAGAGGTTAAGCATCGGAAAAAAATTTCTTGTAGACAAATGGTAGTCCACCTTCTTTAGTACAATATATCAAAAATTGAGATTCCTACGATTAATATTAACGACGTTATTAATTTTTTCCGAATGTACTGTTAACTCCGTTATTAATAATTTTTTTCATTGTGTTTTTTCACAATAAACATAACAAAATTGTATTCATCAATACAAAGTGGTATGTAACCTTCAAATATTACGAAATATAACCGCAATCAGTTAATATAGGAAAATTAGAACTAACATCGCTCAACGGCGCGCGATCGAGTCAAGGTACAGTAACAGCCCAAAGAAAGTGGTGCATACGCTCACGGCTCACACATTGACACATAGCCAACTTACTACGAGTCACCAATCTCTCATAAGTATATACTTAGTTATCTGTCTACTTATTTAATCTAATCTTCTACCTGGAGATCTGTCAAAAACGTACATCTGACCAGACTTTTGTGGTTTAGTTGAACTACATGCTTTTTATAACAGTCTTGAATGATTGTTTATTACTCTTTTGCGGTACGGTATTTATTGTTTTCTTGTTAATAAACTGTTTTTGTTTTGTGATCAGCTTTAATACTACTAATTGAAGTGCAATGTAATTACTGGGAAATTGTTAATGCCATTCAAATTTCTCAATAACTAATTATTTAACTATGAAATATAGTTTACAGTTTAAAACTACCGAGCAAAGCTCGGTCTACCAGATATTGCATAATTATAACAGTATTTTACTGTTATAATGTAATTGAAATGTAAAAACAATTAGTAAATTACTTGTTATTAGCATTGACAAATAAATAATAAATACAGTACGGTACTTACAAGTATTGTAGTGTTCTTCAGCTTTTATGGAATCCGCTCATAAAATATGTGTATAAATCATAAAAATACACTATTAAAACACTCTATAAAATCACTTATAGCTGTGAGTTAGTAGTCTTCAAACGAAAGTTCTCTGATACCCTCCATTGGATCGTCATCACTATTATCATCTTCTGAACAATTATCATCCTCGGAGCTACTGCTGTCTTCCACGGATATAATCATTTCCTCCACAGCTTCTTCCATTAGTCCTTCGTTATTCCATGCATCGATAATAACTTTTTTGGTGTGGTCCACTACTTGCTCCCACCTCTCAGCAGTAATTCGATTAAATCCGTCTTTAGTCAGTCGTTCAACTTCTTTTAAAGTAAACATTTTGTTGTTTTCGGCAACATACCCCTTAACCTGAGCCCATATAAGCTCAATGGCGTTAAGATGGCAATGGTAAGGTGGTAGCCTTATCACTTTGTGACCTCTGCTCTCTATCAATTCATCAACAAAATACCTTTTGTTCTGGGGCTTGTGCCATTTCACTAATTCCAAAAGTTCTGATTTTTTCAAGTCGGTTGTAGATTGAATATTTTTCCTATCCAGCCATGCAAGCATGTCAGCTTTTTTATCTTTGCTTGTGGGAGCTTTATCAATTTGCTTAGAATGGTAGGGAGCATTGTCCATGACTATTACTGCAGGCTCTTCTAGGTTATTTAGCAAAGTTTCAGAACACCAACCGAAGAATTTGTCGTGATCCATATCTTCATGGTAGTCACCGGTTTTTTTCGATTTAAATAGTAGAAGGGAATTTGGAACAAACCCTTTTGAAGAACCTGCATGACATATTATTAATCGTTCACCTTTCCCTATAGGTGTTAACATTGTCCCCTGAAGTGACTCATCAGTCCATCCTTGTTTCAAACAATGCCCAGCATTGACCCAGGTCTCATCGAGCCAAATTATATTATCGAAATTCTCGTCTTTGATTTGGCGAAGAAAACGACACCTCCAGGCAGCGACATCGCTTCTCTCCATAATCACTTTTCTGCCCGAAAATTTTCTCCACGTAAATCCTAAACCTTTTAGCACGTTTCTAAGCGAAGACAGACTGCCATTAAACAGCTCTTCATTTTCCAACGATGATAAAAGTTTTTTCAAAGTGGGATATTCTTTTCTTATGTAATATTGATATACATGTCTTCGTATAGCGTCTTCCTGAAAAGTGTCAAGTTTTGTCACAGTTTTCTCCCGTTTCCTCTGTTTGCCCGGAGTTGAAAGTTGGCTATTACTGTCATCTTGTATTTCTTTCAATTCTTTTTCCTTGCAAACTCGCAGAACTGTATTTTTATGTATTTTCAGAGCATCTGCAGTTCGCTGTATTGCATTATTAACCGGAATCAAAGGACCTTTGTTCGCCTTTTCTCTATCAAAATATTCCCGCACTTTGCACACAATTTCTCTTGACTGTCCTTTCATAGGTACGCCTCGGCCCGAAGTTTGTCTTTTCTTTGGAGTTCGAGTCCTAGGTCTTCCCCTATGTTTCCTTGGTTCAGCCTCGTTACGTTGCTCCATGCTCAGCCACCGAAGTATATTCACACAAAATAACTTAAAAACACGTCAATTTATAATGAAAGCACAAGAAACTAACACTTAAAATCAAGATAACCAACAACCGGACATCACTCAACCACCACATCAACTAAACTGAAAGCTGGAAATTTCCCTTACCCTTAGTGTGCGTATAACGGTTCAGTTTTCCTGGAAGCGTGTGCTATTTGTAGACATAAAGGAGAGGCCGAGACGCTGTACGGGAATGACGGTAGCGCGCGAATAAAATGGGTCCAATAGGTTCTGACTGTACTTCCGCCGCAGAGCGCCACGCATTGCTCTCTGTGAAATTCACTTTATGTATTAATCCATTGTAGTATTCCTATCACGTACAAGGTGTAAGTTGTATATGTCTTCTACATTTAGTTATCTAAAGAGAGCGTCACGCAAATCTCATTCGTGTACAACTTTTAACAACTGAGTTAACAGGACATTAGAAAAAAATTAATAACGTCGTTAATTTTAATCGTAGGAATCTCAATTTTTGATATATTGTACTAAAGAAGGTGGACTACCATTTGTCTGCAAGAAATTTTTTTCCGATGCTTAACCTCTGAGTTCTTACGTAATAAAAACGATAAACCCTAATTTTTTAATTCAAATTCGTGTATTTTTTTCTTTAACTCACAATGTAAATTTATTGAAAAGAGATTTTAAAAATTAGAAAAGTTTGTTAAAAACGTCTTTAATTGATGATTAAAATACAGTTCATTAGACATTTCTCGCCCTGTATTTTACGTTTCTACGAGGTTATAAAGTGGAATGTTTTTACTACAAACTCGGTCGCCGCGCGGCCGCTCCGCCAGTCACTTTCTTTCGTTAATCAGGGTATAGTCATGATATTACAACAACGACTCCCTGCTCCACTGTAGAAGGGGTGACAATGAAGACAGTTTCGCTTTCAATGATCAGGACCAAAGTTTCGGACGTACTCCATGCCTAATTCTATAACGTATGCTTGCGCGGCCGGTGTAAAGATTATTAAATTGTTGAAAAACCGGGTTGTTAGGTTCTGGTCGGTTGCTGACAAAGTGAGACATTAGTCGGCTAACGTTTCAATCGCTGCGAAGCGACAGAGACCACGTGCGGCAGATGTTAGCCGATCTTTCCCGACAATACCCGATCTTTCCCGGATGCAAGCAACAGGGCGGCCGGTAACACAAGGTTACCCATATAACCTCGGATGCCAAGTCTCGGCTTCTTGATTTGCAGGCACTTATTATTATAATATGCAAATAAGCAAACAATCAGAAACAACACAAAATGTTACTAGTTAACAAAAATTTGTTTAAACTTTGAACTTTTATGTAAACGAATTCCACTGTCTAGTGAATTTCACTACAACTGATTCTCTCACTGGTAAAATGACATTGATTAAAATGATGAATAACGTTTTCAACCAAGAGGATGACGAACGAGGAAATAAATACTAATATCATAAGGCCAGTGTCGGATTATCCATAACGCTAGGGTATGCTGCAGCACCGGGCACCTGGGGCTCAGCTGTCAGACAAAGTTCTGACACCAGACAAAGCACCAAGGGCACCATACAAAGCTCTTATAGAAGTTTACTCGAACGATTTGAATAATGATATTTTAATAGAATTGAAGCACTTTGTGCCACGAGTAAAACTGGAAGAAAGAGGTTTTTTCAACTCGTTTGAATAAAGATGATAGATGTCATGATACTACAGTTTGTCCGGTCAAGGGTTGACCGATTAAACTGGATTGTCGATCGAAAAATGACTGAAGTATTGCTTATCGTCTGTTTTTGACGATTCCAATAGCTGACCGCGAATCTGTAAGGTCATTTTCTGTATTAAAACGCATTGAAGACATGTTGAGTTCAACTATGGGAGATGAAAGATTATTTTCGTTAGCAAGGTTGAATATTGAAATCAAGATATTGAATCGCTCGATTTAGAAGAAATCATACAAGATTTCGTTAAGGCAAAATCAAAAAGAAAACAAATGGATCGATTAGAATTTTCTCAGCTTGACTACTACTATGATCATTGTAATAACTATTTAGCTAAATATTTGTTGTAAGTTGAGAGTTTAATAAAATAATTGTTTACTTTTGGAAGTAGTGTATGCCATTTATTAGTGTAAGTAATGGGATAACTGTAGAATTTTGAATGGCGGGGGGGGGGTCAACAGTCTGATGGCAGCATAGGGCACCACGCGCTTCTAATCCACCTAGACTCTCGAATAAATGGGTAGGCCTATGTTTCTCTATGGCACATCATGGGAACTCAAATCACTTTCGATAAAGTTTAAATACAAATTACAGGAAGAATTACAAAGTTGCAACGACATCACGGACGATCAGTTGTGACAACCGACTGGAAAAAAAATAAATAGAATGAGTGGTTAGCACAGCATATAGGAATGAGACCAATACGATTGTCGTCACTAGCAAGGTGTAGTGGTATTGACAAAGCACAAGTTTCTTTTCATGTTTACCGAGCGACGTGTTGATTAATGGCAAATATTTCAACCTGTTCCATCCTGGACATTAAAAAATGCCCCTTTTTATTCTTTCCTACTTATAGGAAACGTATAAGAGTAAATCAAATAACGCCAATATATTAGCTACCTCAGTGGTAGGAAAGATGGACCAGTGACACGAAGGGAAGATGGACCGCTGAGCTCATAAAACAGTTAGCTGAGTAGACAGCTCAAGCTCGGGAAATACAGACGACGTATGTCAGCAGTGCAGCGAAGTGGCGCGCTCAGAGTGGCTTGCTCCTACCGCACGGTTTCGGAGTTCGCGGTTGTTGTGATAGCGGGAATAATCCCAATCGATCTGCTGGCACGGGAACGAAAACTGGTTTACAAGAGGAAGGGCCAAGTAGATACTGTACAAGCTCACAAGGAGGCCAGGGCTCGTACTATGGCTCGGTGGCAGGAAAGATGGACCAGTGACACGAAGGGGAGATGGACCGCTAGGCTCATTAGACAGTTAGCTGAGTGGACTGATCGCAAACATGGCGAGATTAATTATTTCATAACGCAGTTTCTTACTGGCTACGTCCTGTTCCGGGCTTACCTACATAGTATGGGGAAAGTAGGCAGATCAAACTGCATTTTCTGTAAACAGGAATTAGACGATGTGAATCACACGTTTTTCACCTGTGATAGATGGAAAGAGGAGAGGCAAACCCTGAAAATGTAGTGGGACAGAACTCACCCCAAAAGTTTCATCGGAATAATGCTGGAGAGCAAACGCCACTGGGATCAGGTAGCAGCCTACATAGAGAAGGTACTAAGGCAAAAGAAGGAAGCCGAAGATGATCTTGGTAGGGCCGCTGACAGAATAGCAGAAAACCGGTAACGTGGACCCGCTGAAGGTTTAAAACAGATGAACGTCCACATGACGAATGGCACCACCTTGAAGTATTGAGAAAGCTGAGTCCCGAGGTGGATCCATGCCGTGGACAATAGGGTTTGCGGTTTTCATCGTAGGAGTGCGGACCCTCCTGCAGCGAACGTTAGTTTTTCACGGTCTCCCTCGTAAACACACACACACACACACACACACACACACACACACACACACACACACACACACACACACACACACACACACACACACACACACACACACACACACACACACACACACACACACACACACACACACACACACACACACACACACACACACACACACACACACACACACACACACACACACACACACACACACACACACACACACACACACACACACACACACACACACACACACACACACACACGCTATAAAATTCAGTAATCTGACCTAATCTATTAGCTAACAACCTAGCAACTCCATATCTAATATACTGGCGTTATTTTATTTACTGTAATACGTTTCCTATAGGTTGGAAATAATAAAAAGGGTGATAGTTATGTGTGTTGTCTACTACAGTATTGTACTGTACGCAGATTGTCACTGAGTGCTGACCAACGTTCTGAGAATTAGAACGATGTCACTGGATTGGTGTCATGACCAAATACTCTGTTAACGTTATAAATTATTTGCATTTACTTAATTTGTAATACTTGTGTGCAGACTAGCACGAAACCAAATACACCAAAATGTGTATAAAAATTAGACGAATGTGTGTATAAAAAATAGTGAAAAACGGATAAAAAGTGTAATTATAGGAGAATAAAAATAAATAGTACTTATGTTAATTAAGATAAAGAAAAACGGTTTGTGGATGATGAACACATATAAATTACCGACAGAATAAATATCGGGTAATGTGCAAAAGACTTCGCAATTCGCGAAGACGAGCGAATTAAGAGTGACAAGAATCGTGGGTTAGAATTGACGCTCTGGACAATCTCAAACATCCAGAATATTGTCGAGACATGATTTTGGCGCCCTGGGTATAAATACAGGAGAGCGCTAACATCATTCTCTTCCTCAATCAACCATCTTAGCGGCCGGAGGCTCTACTTGACGAGTACAACTGTTTTCTTGATTGACTACTATGGCAGCCAGAGACTCTGCGTAGAGACAACAACAGTTACATCTCAAACACAGCAGCAGTCAGGAACTTCACGACTACTCATCAGTTCGTGTGAGCACTTACAACCTGAGACCATGACGGGAGACGAGGGAGCAGCCAAGTACATGCAGTAATCCAGAGTACGAGAATCCGACGGACGAAGGACCAGGGCTCCAAGACTCCAGGACTCCAGGACTCCAGGAATCCAGAACGACAAAGGAGCATCCAGTATCAAGGACCGAAGAGGACACGCTGCCGATGTACCACAACAATAAGGTGACAAACAACCATGCACTTGAAAACAGAGACTTAATCAAAAGACAATAATTAACAAAGAAAAAAAAAATTAAATTCAAATATGAATGAATAAATTGTATAACTGTAAATATTTGTTTGTATAATAATTAACGTAATATTTTAGAATGTTTAACGATAAATTTTATCTGTAACGTAGAAGATATACATTGGAATCTATAATTTTTGGTAATTAAATTGATAAAGTCATTAGACAATTTTATTAGAAAGCAGTGCATATGCAGTAATTTAAAAGGAGATTAGATGATTAAAAAATTAGATAATCAAATCAGTAGAATAATGAGCTAGCTGAGAGCAATATAATAATTATAACGATGTATTAGAATATAATGTTGTATAACATGTCTATGTGTAATATAAGAGTATGAATTATGTGTAATAATTAGACGTGCAAATAATAATGATTTTGATTCGTAACACAAATAAGAAATTTAATTAATAAACATTGAAATGATTTTTAACCAGATTACATAGCGTTATTATTATTACGATTACACCTATCATCATATCAACACACGAATTTAATGTGTTGTACAGTAGTTATGTAAAGATTTATCGCACATTAAATAAATAAAGTCGTTTGTAGTATATAAAATGGCTTCCAAAAACATAGGGCTAACACATTAAACTCGTTAAAGTGATTATATATATCACTTAAAAACTTATATACATTATACCTCATTTAAGTGAATGAATTGTATAATGAATTACAGCTTAGTGTATTTGCCTGTGTGGTTGTGTGTGCGGCGCAAAAATAGACGAAATGTCGATCAAAATATTGAAACAGAAATAGTGAACTTAATGATGTTGTAAAAACGTGGTTGCATACGGGATTACGAATAAAGAGGAGTTTGTGGAAATTCTAATATCGCAGTGCTGCGACTTTGCTTGTTGTATTATATTGCCAACCAAGCGTGTTGCGTCCCTTATTCTATGGCCAACTAATACTGTATATTCTGTCCTACATTGCAATAAACATCAAACCTGCTTAACCTTCTATGTGTTCAACAACTATTTGATTGAGGATTCCTTTATAACTTACTTCAATGTTTTACTGTACAGATAATTTTATCGCCTGTAGAAAATGCTTTGTTTACAGGTATTATTTGTAATTATCAGTTTACACAATTACCAGTTTTTAATTAACTAACTGTGTTAACGTAGCCAATTTCTTTTAAAAATTATTTAAAACATATTTTTTGTATTGTGTCTTTGTAAAACATTTTCAGTTCACAGTAAAGCTAATTCAGTCTACGTGAAAACTATAGTGACAGCTTCAGAAGAACAAAATCAGTATTCTAAATAAACCTCTGCATTATAACATATACGTTTTTAATAAAAAAACATACAGCACAAGAGATAAGAAGTTAGGAAAAGGTGTTTTCGGCACTGATGGAAAATACGTTTTGCAGTTAGAATAAGAGAATAAAAAAAATAAAAAAAATTTGAATGCACCTTTCAAATCTGGTAGAAAAAGGGGTTATTGAGGAGGGAGAGCCAAGAGGAGGTTCATCGTTGCCAGGAGAAAGGTAAAATGAAGACTGATTAAGTAAAATTGATTTTATTTTACAAAACTTGGAAAACGAATTCTTGGAAACGACTGATCACCTATACCAGACTAATTTCCAAATAATTTCTATTTCTGATTTCTAAATGAATGTATCTATTCCTTTCATATGAATTACATGGCTATTTCTTAAGACCCCTAACCAACCAAACCCGCCAGCTAGTACTGTAATTGAAATTACCTACCCGAGTATGTGTACGCGTTTCGTGTATCTGTATGGGTACGTGTTGTAGTGCTACGGCAATAATGTAACGCTCTCGGAAAGTCGAGAGCGTCGTTCACTCGTTTCTCGGCTAGCCGAGCACGTGTAGTGTCTCGATCAATACCGTGCACTAATGTAGTCTCCAGACTGTTCCAGCTCTTATAAGTACGCAAATTATCTTGGGGTAGCGTCAGGAACCTATATAGGTCTGTGGGAGCTATACAAACAACAGCGGCTGGCTTATAAGTCAGTCACTCGAATTATTGTATGAGAGTACCTTGTTGATTTCAAATTGTCATTTGTGACGCATTAAAGCTGGTAATTAGTGACTGCACTGGTGTCTGTGTCCGTTTCCACTCTACAATACGACGATCCGTGAGACCGTCTGTCGTACCCAAAATTTGACGACTCGGAACGTTTGGGTAAAGCATGTGGTGGTCACGTTGCGTCGGTAGTTTTGTGCTCCACGACCACTGTCTTTGCTTACAAAACAATGGGTTTATATTATTATCGCAATGAATTATCTAAATCATTGCCTACTATTATGATAAACTAGCTGTTACACGCGGCTTCGCACGCGAATATTTGACTTTTAATAACCATTTTAATATAATTTTTATTGTCTATGTCTATTTGGCGTTCTGTCACCTTGTATAACAGTTTGTACTCATCAGTCAAATTCTCTCCAAAGCTGTTTTCAACACTTGTACTATATTAACTTGTACTAAATTATTATGTTGGTGTAACATAATTATAAAACTTCGTTGGGAAGTGTTGCAGTACCTGACTGGCCTATGTACCATGTTCTGCATCATCAAATACCCATCTTATAACCAAAATAAACGTCTAACCCCATAGTAAGATTTAGTTTCGATTTTATAATATAACTAGCTGTTACCCGCGGCTTCGCACGCGAATATTTGACTTTTAATAAGTATTTTAAAATAATATCTATTGTCTATCTCTATATGGCGTTCTGTCAGCTCGTATATCAATTTTGTACTCATTAGTCAAATTCTCCACCAAAGCTCTTTTCAACACTTGTACCATTTTAACGTACTACATTATTATGTTGGTGCAACAGCCTTTAGAAATTTAAAAGTACCCGTTTATAAAGTCTTTGGAGATATTTTTAAAGTACCTGTTAAATCAAAAACGCTAAATTCTTTATTTTAAGTGTTACTGTGTTAGAAGTTAGAAGCATTGTATAACACATTAAACGTTATGTTTTCCTCAACCATGGCTTTTATTTATTTCAGCAGTAAACTAAAAACCAAAAACCGTTGTCACCTAACCTCACAAATAAAAACAACACGTATTTTCGCTTTGCATTAAGTAATAGGACAGTTTACAATTAGTACACTTTCCACATCGTAATATACCGAGACAATCGCATATTATATAAAACATCGAAAATGTACTGCAGGAATGGATAAATGTACAGTTCCGATGCCCGCTAAATAGCTTTTGTTTATTTATTTGTTACTATGGTAATTAATTCTGGTATCCATGGTGTTGTTGATATATTTAGTAGTAGTATTTAATATATTTCATTACTTATTCATTGCATAATCAGAAATACGTATAAACATACATTTCATAATCATTTAAGACAATTAAAAAATATATAGACGTATCTGTATACAAAATTACAAAATATATCGATACAATCGCATATTAAAAATATTAAAAAGTGCATGAACGGATAAAAGGTACAGTTCCGAAGCCGCTAAATATCATTTGTTTATTTACTTGTTACTATAATAATTAATTCTGGTGTCCATGGTGTTGTTGACATCTTTATAGGTGTCAACGAAAAGGGATAATTAAAAGGACCTAAATCTTGCGAACGGGATAAAATATTAAATTCCAAGTTAGACAGTATTTTTTGCCTTGTGTTAAAAGTTACCTGCGCAACATTTGGTGGCGATCGGTGTAACAGTGCGGATTTGTATTCAGTGCCCATAAATCCTCAGACTTTGAGTTTTATATACTGTATATAGATTTCTGTATTTTGTTGTCCATGACGTGTCCGTTGTTATTAATTAGCTGTACAGAATACTATTGTCGTGGAACACAGACTCCTATTGATAAAAGTGATGAATTTCTACCTTATGGCCGAAAACTAGCTCCGTTAGAGCTTCGTCAGAAGCTGCCGCTAGGAGCGCTGTCCGTCTTGCTTTTGGTGACGGCGCCGTCGTTCAAATGATCGTTGTTGTGTAGTGTGTTCAAACAGTATGTGTGATTTAAATTGTGTCTGTCTGTTCGTTTAGCATATTGTTTCTATACGTTTTTGCGTTTGAATATTTCTAGCTGTTAAAGAGTGATACATTTCTTATACAAAAATAACGGACTTGACAAGAATTTGTACAAATTTCGACAGGCTCACTACATAAAAGATTACAATTGGAATAGAGCGCAAAAAAGTACTAAAATCGCAAACTGTGCCATTATTTGCAATATTATATCATCAACTAGACGTGGTGTGTTCACATAATGCTCTATCGTTTGACCTACATTTGACCTTGGGCGGATTAACCTTTTGTGTGTTCTGCATTTGACTGACGTTCACTTTGGAGAGTGTTCACTGTAAATATTAGACCATCTTTGGAATGTACTGCTAACAGATATTTTTTTTCTTAATTTTAGCGCTTTATGAATTTGTAATTAATTCTGCGTATTTAAATAAAGTTTTCAAATTCAGTTACACAAATTTAAAATGGAATTTATGTCATCACTCGACTACGAGTAAGTTTTTTAATTATATTAAATGCTTAAACTTTAGAGGTGTAGGGAACAATTATTATAAACTTTACACAACGTCTGTACAACTCAACACTGGTCGTCGACTGTATTCACCAATGATGAATTTTTTTTTGTACTCAAGTACGTATAAAGTCTCTTTTTGGTAATTTTGCCTTCCTTTACCCTGTATTGACTATTTTGATTTTGTCGTTTGTTTTTTCCTATAACTTCAGTACAGAATCCGTTGTCAAAATTTTAATTATTTTATTTACGTATTCCGTCTTATGTTTAGTACTTTTTTCTGATTTGTTTAATGTTTTGTTTGTCTTCTGTCTATCCTAAACCGCCCCGTCATTACATCTCATATAGGCCTATTTCAAGTTACAAGCTGTTTTCCCATTTTTATAAACTTCTCTTTTGTCCCTAGAATTTTTCTGAAAAATCGTTTCCTGACCATTGTCAACAAATCTATACAGAATGACTTCTTTTCTTCTAATAACTTACTCTTTTGATTTCCTTGGTTTTATTTTTATCATTATCTTGTTAAATTTAAATACGAGAGTAAGTCGATAAGTATCCGCAATTTTGGGTGGCAGTTACGATCTGATGATGAACGGGTACGTTCGAAAGCGCTAATCGGTGTCACAGTGACTAGTGGCGTGTGCAACAAGTGAGTGTATCAAAAATCCGCAATTTTGTTATAATCGTCTGTAGGTTAGCAGTACCACTTAGTGCTCTTGTACACCGACAGATGGTGCCATTGTCTCCGCTTCTGGACTGTTAGACCATCCGTCGCATCAGTCAGATGTGGATTGTTACACAACAAATTACCGTCTTTTTGGTCAACTTAGAGGTGCCTTAAGGGGCTGTCTATTCTCTAGTGACCAAGACGTGAAGAAAGCGGTACATACGTGTCTTGCTGCTTATTTCAAAAACTTTTTTCTGAAGGCATCAGGGGAATCTTGTGCAACGACGGACCAAGTGTACTGGAAAGCAAGGGGACTATGTTGAAAAATGAGCTGACTGTCAAATTTGTACTGTTGGTATAATATATTGTAAAAATTGTTTGCGGATACTTATTGACTTACCTTCGTATATTACACAAAGCAGGAAACAAAATACAGCGGTTGTTTTATATTATTTGTATGACTGATGTAGCTGTATTCTGTGTGGCTAAACACGTCTTGTTCTTTAATTTATATTAAGAAGTTTTAGGTTTGCCATTATTGTCACCGTCATCAAGAGGTAACGGCGATGGCCGTACATTCGCATCACAAAAATGTGGGTTGTGTATACAGTTGGGTTGTAAAGAAATCCTGTTTGTGTTAGATGATTCAACAACATAGAATAAATAGTCAAAACGAAGGCAAGGAAGTAGGAAGAGAGGCTTGGATGGACAAACAGAAAGAGACGCATTGAAATAGATTACGGTAAGGAACACATTATTTATAAATACATTATGTAATGTACAGCTGACATTGCAATTACAAAGCACCACGCGCATATAAACATCGTCATCGTCATCTTCACGACACGGCATAGGCAAGGTGCTGCCTGTTTCACCTTCAAAAACCTCCAGCCATCTCTTCCTGTGTCTACCCACACACCTATGTTCTATAGGTTTGTATGTCCAGACTTGTTTGGCCGGTCTAAAATCTGAATTTTTTTAAAGTGTTCTTTCCACCGTTTTTTGTAATCTTTTAATTTTGCATTCAAGTTAAAACTTGTAACTATTCTCTTATGGCATCGTTCATTATGTGTTCAAGTTTAGAACACCTTTTAATTCCTTTTATGAACGCCATTTCCGAGCCATTGTATTTTACTGTCTTATTTCTTAGTTCTTATCCATAATTTACACCCAAAAGACAGTACAGGGACTGCCACAGCTTTGTAGACCTTTAATTTTGAATCTCGTTTCAGACATACCTTGTTTCTGAAAATACGGTTCGTTGTCACACAGATCGTCTGGAACTTGCCTAACTTAACATCAATATCATAATTCCTGTCGTAGCCAATATCATTTCCTATATAATTAAAGTGGCTCACCTGTTCAAGAATTTGATCTGTAATTATTATTTTGTTTTTATTAGCTCCTTGCCTCGAGATGCCATTGCCTTTGTTTTTATAGTGGAGATTTTAATATTTTGGCGGCTCAGTAGACCAGTGGGTATTGCACCTGGCTACTAATCTAGAGATCCCGGGTTCGATTCCCGGACCCGCACCATAAAGTCAAGTGCGTTTTTCAGCGCCAGGTCGATTCAGCCTGTTAAAAATTAGTACTTGGGATAACGTTTTGAGGATAATAATGGGCGGCTGAATCGTAGTGCTGGCCACACTGCCTTCCTTGTATGCCGTACGGCTCGCATATGCAGCCTACCCTGCCTGACTTCTAAGCTGCTTCGGTGGAACACATGGGCGCCATTATTATTATTATTTTCATATTGTATTGCGCATATAAACTTCTTTTCTACTTCTCCTCTTCAAGGGTTAGATTATATAAACCTGTTTCGGCACCCATCTCATCCTCGGACGATCCACGTCTCTTCTACCAATGGCTATATAGTCCAGTACCGCTTTCGGCAATCGATCGATTCTCTGTCATCCTTTGCAGATGATCCACCATTGTCTTCTGTAAATTGAAATAATTTAATTTATGTGCTTTTCTTAGAGTTCTGCTCTGATATCTTCATTCTTTATTCTATATTGCAATGTATAAATTCAAAGTATTTCGAAGAAACTGCATTTCAGCACTCTGAGTCTTGGCACTTTCCTTTTTTGTCATGATCCACGCCTCACTTGCATAAATCAACGTGGGTATTGCAGTTGTCTTAAAAAATTTAATCCTTGTGGTGTGTGCATAAAAAGTTTGTTTATGCATATAAACAAATACGCTTAACTTTACATAACTTATATTCGCATTTAGATTTTCTTCAATACAGCGCGTAATGTTAGTTTATATTTATTAACGCACTGTGTTTCATTGTCGTATTGTATTCCTTGTTTATGTGTATAACGTAAACTTAGCAAGACTGATTTACATATTATGTGAGGGGAATCGTGTTAGATATGTTAATGAGCAACACTTGAAATGCGGTAGAGTAGACATTGAGTAAACTGTAGCATTGTGACCGACGTTGTATGCTCAACACATTCTGAAATGCAAAGACTTAATTATATCAATATAACATATTACATACTTGTTTTTCATTAATATTTATTTCGAGAAACTGGCTCTGCAATTGACACTGCTATTTGCGGACGATCAGGCTATTCTGTCGGACTCGGAAAATAGGTTGCAGATGAGTAGGCCTACACATTTGTTAAATCAAATCTGCAAAGACTCTGAATTACAAATATACACACTTAAGACCAAGGTGATGGCTTTTCGTGGAACTGATTTCTTACGGGCAAAAAAAATATAGATAGTACTGTCCTGGAACAAGTCAGCAATTTTGAATACCTGGGCTACAGTGTGTCTTATAATAGAAGCAACGAGGTTGTGAATAAGTTGTATAAGTTTAACCTTACGAGCGGAACCATTAGGCGAACTCTTAAGTCACCAAGTAAAGAAACACGCCTAAAATTCTACAAGGTAATGGCCCTTTCCACGTTTATTTATAGCTCTGAGAATTGGACTTTAACAAAATGCCAGGCAATCGTATGATAGCGGCTGAAATGAGATTTCTCAGGCACGGAGCATGGTATACTCTCCATTATCATAGAAAAAACACAGAAATACGCCAGGAACTGAATACTATGAGTATACTCGACAGGATTGCCCAGTATCGGCTGAATTGGTGGGAACATCTTTGCCGAATGGATGACTACCGCATCCCCAAACAACTATGGAACTATAGTCCGAGAAAGCGCTGGAGTGACCAGCTATAGACTTTACCTGTTTGAGACTGGAACAAACCATCCATGGTTTAACCCTTGCAAATGATGATGGTGATGATATAATTTATTTTTCGTTTTGTTACATTTCCATTCTTAGTGTTATTCATAATGGATACACAGGGGGGCGAACGGGACCGGACCCACCCAGAAGGTTCAAAAAGTTGACCGAATTTTGTTAATCTCTTAATTTTTAGAGTGTTTTATTATTTTCTGTTCAGTTGTGTACGCTAATATAGCAGTAGCTCTTCCTTTTTTTTTAATATACAAACAGGTTTATTACACACGATTACATAGGTTTGAAATATGAAATACAGGAATAGCAATTCAGTCAATAAGCATCATTATTTCAATAACTCGTATTTTTATTGTTACACTGTATTACCTTTTGCTTTAATGCGACTGCATTCAGGAACTTAACGGGCGTTTTCAGCCACTTTGAAGACATTAATGTTGATTAGTGTTAACTTGTTTTTTCTTTTGTATAAAGCCGACCCGATCTCGGACCCCCCCCAAAGACAAATTCTAGATACGCCACTGTTTATTCTACTGCTTGTAGATCTCCTATTGTATTAATCACATATCATAATGCTATACGCGTATCCTTAAAAAATTCTGAACTTTGTTTTGTTTGTAAATTGTTTATAAATATATATTATTTTTACGAATGCAGTTAAATTATACATGGTCCGTCCTACATGAACACCTTAGTGTTACATGAGACATTCCTGCTAAAGTAATAATCGTACTAAGATTAAGATACGGAGACGGTGTATTAATTACAAAAACGAGAAAGAAGATGGAAAGAGAAAAATAGTAAAGCTACAAAGAAGTAGGGAAAAATAAGATTTAAAAATCATGTCTTAAGAGAAATAACAAGTTTTGGATTCACGGTATAAAGAGATTTAATTCAGGATGTGAGAGAATGGAGAGAAGGTTAATCAAGGATCACAGCCGTCTGTAGAGATCAGAAGGCAAGTGGACACACATGCTAAAGATATGAGAGAATGAAGAAAGTTAATAAAGGAACGCAGCAGTCTAGAGATTAGAAGGAAAGTGGAATCACACACATCCTAAGTATATGAGAGAATGAAGGAAGTTAATAAAGGAACACAACATTCTGTAGAGATTAGAAGGCAATTGGACAGACATGCTAAAGATATGAGAGAATAGAAGAAGTTACTAAAGGAACACAGCAGTATGTAGAGATTAGAAAGCAATTGGATACACATGCTAAGGATATGAGAGAATGGAGACAGTTAATAAAGGAACACAGGATTCTGTAGAGATTAGAAGGCAAGTGGAATCACACACATCCTAAGGATATGAGAGAATCTAGGAAGTTAATAAAGGAATATAGCGGTCTGTAGAGATTAGAAGCCAACTGGAATCACACACATCCTAAGAATATGAGAGATTGGATGAAATTAATTAAGGAACACAGCATTTTGTAGAGATTAGAAAGCAATTGGAAAGGCATGCTAAGGCTATGAGGGAACAGAGGAAGTTACTAAAGGAACACAGCAGTATGTAGAGATTAGGAAGTAATTGGACACACATGCTAAGGGTATGAGAGAATTGAGGAAATTACTAAAGGAACACAGCAGTATGTAGAGATTAGAAAGCAATTGGACACACATGCTAAGGATATGAGAGAATAGAGGACGTTAATAAAGGAAAACAGGATTCTGTAGACATTAGAATGCAAGTGGAATCACACACATGCTAAGAATATGAGAGAATCTAGGAAGTTAATAAAGGGACATAGCGGTATGTAGAGATTAGAAGCCAAGTGGAATCTCACACACCAGCTACCGTACTTTAAATGGATTGCCTAGTAGACAATTGCAGACAAAGAGCTTTACCATACAGCCATCACATACTTTAGGCACGTCGAAAAGTGTTATCGTGAAACACTTTTAAGTTTTCGTCCCACATCATAAAGTTTCGTCTGCACTGCGCTCTAATGTATGCGGTCAGGGCAACTGCTTGTGTATATGTACATCAACACGAGATTTTCTGCTTTAGAAGCCGCCAACAATATACAATTAAGTTGAAGCGACGACAACTGTCTATGCGACCCGCATACCGAGTTATGTCTTTGCTTACGGAAAACTGTTTTATTGGAGATTAAATATTCTGACCGTGTTTTGTGCCTCTCGATCTGTGCTGTGTATGATAGGGTTAACAAATCGTATGCACACGTCCTATGCATCGCAACAAAAACTTTGTGCAACACCGTAGAACGTATAATACTTCATGTTTTGTTGACATTGTTATTGTTGCGACGGCCCCACGGAGCGTCCTATTTACAGTGGAAACAAAATACAGGCAACAACGAATTAGCTTTAATTCATACAGATACCAACTTTAATTAGTCACATATAACAATGTGAACTCGACAAGCTACCATTCTCCAATAATTCAAGTTAAATTTGTCCACACGTAATAATACTGTCAACTGTTACAGTGACTATAATACAATAATCACTTTACACTAATCCGCAACAATCAATTGATCCGTGCTCTGCAATATCCCCAGGTGTAACTAATTGACTAAGGCGGCCGCAGTTTGCTTATACAGATCCTTCAGAGGTTCCTGAAAAATTTTCCATATATTGCTGACGGCATGCCAACATAATTTGCGTAGATACAAGAGCTCGAACAGTGTAGAGCCTACGTGATTGCCCGACCTTGACACAGATACCGCACGCTGGGCTAGCCGAGAAACGTGTAGAACATTACGTGACTGCACCTGCTGACGTTTCGAGAGCGTAGCGTAATTGTCGTACACTATAATTCTTCTTTGTATTTGTTTATTCCTGATTACAGCTATTTAAATCGAACTTGACGTATCTAAACTAAAACAGTAATATTTTTAATACTTTTAACCTGTATTGTAATCTGACGTTGCCAATTGTTACATGTTTTTATCAATTATCCCGTATCAGTTACATAAGAAGTAACGATACAAAATAAGTTTACAATTTCGCAGCAACAATCCAGAATAAGTGACAGAAGAACTGGAACATAGTGTAAATCAACTGAAACCGGCGTCATACAACTAAAGGAAATAGTTGTTAAAGATAGAATAGTTATCTGTTACTTTTGTTTAGACTCTTTATCATTTGTCATTACATACGTTATCCTCCGGTGTGGTGAACCCGCCACTCGGACTGCATCTATCTTAATGTTTTTTCTACTTGATGTTTCGACCGCCAGAATATGGGGTCGTCTTTAGAAACTTGAATCAACTTACAATAAAAATTATAAAGCAAACAACTGTCAAAATACCAACAATTACCATTAAAATGCTTTTCACAAAGATATACTCCTTCTTCTTCTTCTTCTTCTTCTTCTTCTTCTTCTTCTTCTTCTTCTTCTTCTTCTTCTTCTTCTTCTTCTTCTTCTTCTTCTTCTTCTTCTTCTTCTTCTTCTTCTTCTTCACTTCAAGGATTATGGTTGCAGCCTGTTCCGTCTTCATAGCCACCGTTTTGTTGAGTTGCCTTTATCTCGTGCTCCAAGAGTCTTATGCTGGAGTACCTTTTTTATTATTCTCGAGTCACCCATTCTAGTTATATGTTGTATCCAGTTTAATTTATTTTGTTTAATGTTGTCGTTTATCGAATACATATTCAGGTCTAGCCTTATGTCTGCATTTCTTATGTGATCTCTTAGGGTCCATTCTTTGACTCTCCTTAAGAATTCATTTCAGCAGCTTCAATTCGTTTTCTCTGATTTTGGGTGAGTGTCCACGATTCACTACCGTACATCAATACTGGTTGTGCCATTACTTTATAAAATTTCAATCCTGTATCTTTTCGTACTTTCTTTCCTAGAGTCTTATGAATTGTGGCACACATGCTCTGGTACCTGTATATTTTATTATGAATATCGTTTTCATATTCATAGGTTACGTCGCACCCCAGATAGCTGTAGTGGGATATTTGTAAATAATTTTATTGTCTATTACTATTCTGGAATATTAGTAGAATGGAAAGTTTCCTTCAAACGCCATTATTTTAGTCTTTGTCGTGGAAATTTTTAAATTATATAAATTGAAATTTTACTAATTTTGTAATTTATTTTCATTTTTTGTAGGATAACTTGATAGTCACCAAACAGCAGAGTGTTAATAGAGAAATTATCTGGAAGTAACTAGGTTCCAGGATCAGTTCGTTATTTCCATTGCCTTACAACATCGTCAATATGCTGGTGCCTTGCAGTCTGGTGTTGACGTCAAAGGCTAGAAGAAGAAAATCTTGATTAAAAATTACAAAACCACTGCGTTGTGGCGTGGAGGGATCCTCAAAGGCTAAGGGAGAAAACCCCAACAGAAAATCAGGCACGCTGGGAAGCCTTAAGGTGGCAGTCCCATCACCTAACTACCTAGCTGCAGGCTGGTTACGTATGACAGAGAAACTACAACTACTCATAATCTTTAAAGGAATACGCCGGACGAATTTTATAGCAGTAGACCTAGGCATGTAGCAAAGATGTAAAGCTTATAAGAATAAGTGTAAATAACACATAAGAATAAACCACAAAACAATGTAAAATAAAACTTTCTTAGCTGGAGTAGTGGTGGTTGAAAGGTCGTTTTGAAAGACGGTTACGTCTTTCTACTAATGGGTAGCTACTTTCTGCTATCTTTACACCCCCGCCGCCCTAACACGCCAAAGATGATATAAAAAAGCGTATATTGGATTCGAGCGAGAAGAGTCCCCTGTGATTTACACAACTCATTATTGGAATCTTTCTAACTCATAATAAGATTATTAAAATATTTGTTAAGATAATGTGTTAAATATTTTGTTTGAAACGATTTAAAATTTAGATCCGCAGCATTTTCAGGTAACAGAATAATGTGATACAAGAAAACTGTTAATAACTTTTAATGTATTATAAGTACAAAAATAAAATGTTCAGACATAATAGAAAACATGAGTACAGATTGCGTCTACAGAATTCTTTACCTAACGCTTAGTTATTCACGGTAGCTCTACAAGCTTGGCGCTCCTGTGAAAAGAGGAAATCGTAAGTTTTTCGCATTTCAATGACCTATAAAATACTGAAACGATAAGAAAATATGAAACTACGAGATCAGGTTGAGACATAAACAAGAATTACAACGGTGTATTCTCATATTTTTTATATAACATTTTAAAGGTTACATATTTCTAAATTCGGGGGTTATCTCTTCTCTATACTGGACTTAAATCTAGGATTCGTATATCTGCGACAGAGTCTAGTAAACACCCATATCGGGCACAGGCAGAGATGTCTACAATATACTTGTATTCAAGTAGCCTCTAGTCTCTTCAAATAACAGAAAAAACATCTATTAGTTATAATCAGATAAAATGTGTGTCTTGCTGTAAGCTAGTGAATGCAATACTCAAAGTATCTTATCCTTGATAGCCTACAATAATAGCTACGAAAGGAAGAAGTTCCCAACGGATGAATCATGGTTGACAGTTCATGTGTTGCCTATCACAATCTCCACGAAGAGTCACAATTGCCTAGTGAAGGTGGGTATACCGTGGGGTTCCGACCTCGCTACTATAGCACCAGAGGGGAGGGTATTAGCCACTAATAAACGGACAATGTTATTTACATTAACTACAGTAATTTCAATTAGGCTCTTGGTGACACGTAGCACTGTAATGTTAGTTGCAACTATATAATTTGAAACATCACTTCTTGTTATAGAAAACCTCATACAGACGGCTCTGACAAAAGTTAGACTGTATTAGACTGTACCGGCCCATCTTTGCTTTATTCACGAAAGTTTGGCGAATGAAGTGTCGCTCAGAGTCTCTTGTCCATAAAGATTGTCGGAATCATGCCGGCTGGTTATGTACGTTGATGTGTAAGCCATTAAGAGTAATGGCCTTTACTCATCCCAGTCTGTTCAGTTCTCATGGACAACATTTGACAGGCACTGGTTCTGGTGTTCTACATAAAATTTCTACCATTTTGTCATGGTAAAGTCGTCATACCATTTCGTCATAGAAAGTGGAGAGTCGTTGCATTACAAATATATAGAGGGTGACAACTCTCTACTTGGAATTCTTCTTTGATTTGTAGCCTATAAATTTTGTTAGAATCCAAAACAGGATGTTCATAAAATTAACGTTATTATTATTATAACGGGCTTTGAAATTCTATACGAGATAAAGATATTCTAACAAGGTTGTAATAATCCAACCATTTTGCCATTTTGGTAGAAGAATCATTTTGACCACACTGAAATCTACATGCTACTAACTTTCAGTTATGTTAAAAATTATGCTTCGTTTAAACTCCATACACTGTTTAAGAACAATAAGCTAGAGTAAACACACTCAGTGCCAAGAATTTATGAAGTATATAAATAGTATACAGGTTAGACTAGGCTATAGCAGCGATAACCTGTCAATAGATTGTCTAACGTTTGCAGATGATCTAGGAATCCTGTCAAATTCAGTAGAAACATCCATTAGACATATAGAATTGCTGATAGAACAAGCCAAAAGAATGGGTTTACAAATTTCTTTTAAAAAAATAAAGTTTATGACAAACATTAAGACAATATCCAAGAAAATAAAATCTCGATACGTGCAAATATATGGAACTGATAAATTAAAGCATCTTGGAGAAGTTATTGAACAAAATGTCTTAGAGAAAGAAGGCATTAAAGCATGAGTTAATAAGATGAAAGTTGCTTACCATTTAACCAAGGAAACATACGAGGGTCATTGAATAAGTGAACAGACAAACAGCTGTAGAAAAGAAATTAATTGTAGCAGCTGATTGAAACTTTCAGGAGTGTTACCTGGCAACGTCGTTGTGAGTTTTGATCAGCTGTTCAATAATATATTGCATAAACATAACCAATACAGTTTTATTTACGATGGCGTGTCCTCTTGAGGACAGTACTTTCGAAGAACAGCGTTATGGCTGAAGGTGATGAATTTTTGAAAAGAATTTTAACGTATGATGAAACTTGGATTCACTATTTTGAACCTGAGTCAAAGCGACAAAGCATGGAGTGGAAGCATCTCAGTTCACCCGCCAAAAAGAAATTCAAAACCCAGCCATCGGCTGGTAAGGTGATGTTAACCATCTTTTGGAGCTCCCAAGGCCCAATTATCTGTGATTACCTACAAGACCAGCGTACCATCAATAGTCAGTACTATTCTGACATGATTTTGAACAAAGTTAAGCCTGCATTGAAGAAGAAATGTCCGGGATGGCAGAGGAAAGGTGTGATTCTTCTTCACGAAAATTCCCGCCCACACATGGCATAACTGACGCTCGAAACAATAAAAAAAGTAGGTTGGGAGATCCTGCCTCATCCCCCTTATAGCCCTGACCTTACCCCATCTGTTTCTTGTTTGGCCCACTCAAGGAGACTTTGCGTGGTGTTAAGTTCAACAGCAATGAAGAAGTGAAGGAAAAATTCCAAAACTGGCTTCGACATTAAGGTAAAGAATTCTTTGCTGAGGGAATAATAAAGCTTGTAAAGAGATGGGATAAGTGCATAGACGTTGCTGGAGATTACGTTGAAAAGTAAAAAAAAAATTGTATTGATTGAATAAAAAGTTTTTGCTCCACAGCTGTTTGTCGGTTTACTTATTGAAAGACCCTCGTATAACAAGCAATCAATATCCACTAATGCCAAACATAGACATTATTTAACAGTAATTCCCCTGGAAGGACTATATGCAGCTGAGTGTCTGACACTAAACAAGAAAATGATGATGGAAGAACTGGAAGTCACAGAAAGGAAAATATTGAGAAAAACCTTGGGAACAATAAAAGATGGAGAGCAGTACAGAAGACGCCACAATAATAGGCGACACACACATGTTGAGAAAATCACAGATGTAATTAAAAAAAGCAAAATTACTTTCTACGAACATTTTTTAAGAATGAATCCTGACAGACTAACATAAAACCTTTTTAACTATCTCAGAAAGCTCAAAATGTCCAATACGTAGTTCTAAAAAACAGAAATAGGCATAAGAAAACTCTGATAACTCAAGAGGACATCGAGAAATGCTTAAAAAAAAACTAAAAAATGCCGAAAGTTTTCAGGAAAAAGAGGACAAGTGCCAAGTAAGAGGACAGGTGCCATCTGGACTGACGAAAGAGGGCGAGACATTGATCAAGAATTAAAGGAGACATAGGTGAGGAGGAAGAGAGAGGAGAAGAAGGAAGGAACCAGTTGAACAAAACGTAGTCCAAAGTGGCTCATACGTAAAAAAAAAAAAAAAAAAATTAGTATACAGGATCATAAACATTCGTGTGTAGATTAGTACGTATTAATTATTTGTTAGTCTGAACGGTTTAATGAAAAAAAATCTTTATTTCTATTACACAGAGAAATAATTAAACAATGATACTGTGACAGGATACATTAATTGTATTTTCTGTCTAAGTAAAACATTTTCTTTCAAGAGAGATCAATTACAGCAACCATTTGTAAGGAGCTGCAGCGAGATCATTAATAATCTGAACTAACGTCTGCACCGTAACTAGAGCATAACATAATTGTTTGTCACTAACATTTTATTACCGTGGCGTCTGTTCGTTTGGTCTCTATTTTACCTAATCTGTAGAAAGAGTCAATCTGTCAAACACTGCAGCAGAAGTTTGGTTGTTGCGTTTATGTTAAAACATACATAACGATTGTTTGTTGTTTTATGTGGTCCAGTTAAATCGTCACCAGACGTGGTAAAACAAACTCAACTTTTACTAACATTAGAAAACCTTGTGTAAACAATTTTCCGCTACTTCATAATGGATGTCAGAATTAATCTGAGGTAATCTCTTTTTTCTTTAAAGAAGTAATTAGGCCACTTTTCCACATCGCATGAATGCTGTGACTGCATTGCTATTTGATTATATTATTAATTTTGTTTATTGACTATTATTGTGTTAAAACCTTTCATCTATGTCATAATTAATTTAACAATGCATTATGCATTATGCTCAGAAACAGATACAATAACTTAAGCCATGATCTATCAGTTCGCGTTGATTAGGGGACGTCCATTAATTACGTGAGGTTTTTTTTTTAAATTTGGACCCCCTCCCCCCTTGGTGAGATTTGGTGAGATGTGGTGGGACCCCTCCCCCTCACGTGAGGTTTACCCTATAATTTTTAAATAATTAAATTTATTTGATATGTTCATGTTTTTGCTTCATACCACTAAAAATACTTAAAGCATATCTTCTATGTACTACATTTTTTCTGTGAAATTAGAGGTGAAAATGATAACTACGTTTAAGGTGCGTTATAATAATGTATATTCTCTGAATTAAAAAGTTGACGTGAGATTTTCATTGGCCCCCCCTCCCTTTAAATGAGATTTGGTGAGATTTTGCCGGACCTCTCCCCCCCCCATTTTGAGCTCACGTAATTAATGGACGTCCCCTTACGACTTACAAAATAATCCCTTTAAAATGAATATTTTACTACTAACCGACATCTGTCGCTATCTGGGCGTTACATACAGTACATTCGTTACAACAACATTGGTTGTTGGTGACGCATGAACCTCGATGTTACGCGCGTTTCTCGATTTGTGAATCACTGCTATAGCTCATAATGCATTAATTGTAACCAAACGAGATCAAATAATACTACCGACTGTGTTCTATGTTGTAAATTAATTTTTCAATACATTTATTTAGAGAAAATATGGCCACCTATATTGGTAACTATTTGGTTACCCTTGTTTGGAAAAGAATCAGTAAAAGTCTTAGGGTGCCTTCACACGAGGCCACCAAGGTGGCGCCACCATGGCCGCGCCACCACGTGAACACGTAAGTTCAAATGAGCTCTTTCACACGAGGCCGCGCCACCAGTTTTGGCAGCGCCACCAGCCGACTGTGAGTCGACATGCTGCGACTTTTCAAGCCACCAAGTTGGTGGCGCCACCAGGTCGTTCCCTTCTATCTTACCAGCTCCTTCACACGAGGCGCGACCAGACGGCGCCACCAAGTCAACAGAGGATGAGCATTGCCAAAAAACCATCGATGTGTAACATCGATATTAATATCGAGCAGACTACATCGATGTTTTCAAGCCGATATTGGAAACTGCACTTTTATTGTCACTATTTTTGACAAAATGTTTCCATAATTTACTTTTGGGTGGCATAATTAACGGGTGGACAATTATGAACGATGACGATGATATTAAAAATGCAAATATAAACTATTTGAATTATATTGTAACACTAACACAATTAAAAGAGAAACTAGAATGAAAAATAACTGTAAAAGACAAAACTAAATCTGAATGAAAACCAAATACTACTAACGTAAAGGGTAAACCGTTATTCCGTAAGTTTGTAAGGTAACTTTGAAACTGTTAAAACATATGTAACGGTCTCCTATGAAACGGTTTTGCTCTATTTTTAGTTTTACCACGTAGCTCCATGTACATGGTACTTACTATTTACCAACTAGCCAACTACCTAGGATCTACCATTAATATCTAAAATAAAAATTTGTCGATGTAAAAAAACAAAATTTAACAATAAATCTAAGTTTTTATTACAAATTTGTTAAAAATGTTCAAAGGAAAAATATAGAAACGAAACCATCGATTGTAAAAACATTAAACAGCGAATGTTAAGCATTGATGTTTTTCGAGCATCGGCTATCGATGCTCATCCCTAGTCAACAGTTAATTGCCGTTCACAGTTCCTTGAGGAGCATTTTTTGTCACTCTCGCTTGTTGTATTTTATTTTTGTTTGTATTTTGTTTTATTATTATTCTTTTGTTATTTTGTTTGTATTTTATTTTGTATTTTTGTAACCAGTCTCAAATATTTTACAAGGCGAGAACGTTGTTCCGATTCTGAGAAGGTCTTACACGTTTGATACTGAAAAATTTATATGTGAAATACAATCGAGATTGTATGCGCTGTGGGATCTGACGTAAAACGAATATGATATGACGCCATGTTGGTGTCCATACCAGTCAGACCATCCTTTAAATGTAAAACCAGTTCGTCAAAAGATGCTATAGATATTCTTGTATAGTTAAAAAAATTTTCCTCGTGCTTTTGAAGATCATTGAACAAAAGGCAAAATATCCCTTTGGAAGATTGGTCCTGTAAGAGTGGGTGAATCCAAAAATATCTTATTCTTTTGCGCTGTTTTCGCGACTTTATGTAAGTGTACACCAAAAATTGAGGCTGCTAATTCTTCCAACTCCATTTCAAGACTTGATCGCTTTCTTGGTGGCAGGAACAAAAAGATCACGCCACCAGTGGTGGTGCAACCAGCATCTGTGGTGGCGCCACCATGGTGGCCTCGTGTGAAGGCGCCCTTATACATTTTTTGGTTACCCCAGGGGTTCACACCTTTTGAGTACGGGCGTGGCAAGCCCGGGGCACCTACCTGGATTCTCACTTTGCTTCAACTTGTCTTGGGTGAGGTCTCTATGCTTTAAGCTGTTCTGTCGGTCTCCCTTGACCACCTCTTGTATTTCCGGTCCCGACGCTATTAGAGTATTCGACGGATAGGGATCTTTGCTTTCCTCACTTCTTTCTTTCTTACTTTCCTTTTCAGAGTTGCAGAAGCACGTCCAAGGGAGTAAGCTTAGCCAGGACACCCGGAAGCTGAAGCAACTCCATGCAGGCTTGGAAGCACAGGAGGCAGCCTCTCCACCGAGCTATGGAGCTGTAGGCCAATATCATCGCACTCCTGAACAAAATGAGATTAAAAGAAATAAAGAGAGAGAGCCGGACGGACTATTCGGACATCAAAGTGGCGAGGACTACGGATTGCAATTACGGACTTGGATTACGGTACATGGAATAAGGCAGAGGTGCAGTTTGGGCCCGTGCCAGGATTTTGGCACTGGACAGGACAAGATGGAGAGCTCTCTCGAAAATCTCGACACCCGAGAGTAGAAGAGGATGACTGAGAAAAAAAGAAGAAGAAGGAGAAGAAGGAGAAGAAGAAGAAGAAGAAGAAGAAGAAGAAGAAGAAGAAGAAGAAGAAGAAGAAGAAGAAGGAAAAAAAGAAGAAGAAGGAGCAGGAGAAGAAGAAGAAGAAGAAGGTGGAGGAGAAGAAGAATTTTTTGCTTTCTGTGAGAAATATTTCAATACCTTTCAATTATAGAAGAATAATGTTTTCCATGATCGCACATTCTGTTAAAGTGGCTGTTTCTTGTTGGCCGCCCAGAGATTTCAGTAGGATGAGTCTTAGAGAATTCACTGGCCAATCCAGCATTACAATGCAGCATTCCAGCATTTATGAATTGGTTTTTGGACTGAGCTGAAAAAACAGCTCCTTTAACTACGGCCAACTCTCATATCTCTACAGCTGCAGAAACTACCTGCAATTTTCATTCCTTATCAAGCTGTAAATAGCAGGGCCGGATATAGAAAAATAGGCGCTACGTTTCAGTTTTTCTGAAAATTCTGCCGCGCCGTTTAGTTTTTTTTTTTGCTGCGCCGTGAAAATACATAAAACACCTCCCTATATATAAAAAAATATGTGCTACAATAACACCAAAAAAATACAAAATACATGTAACTTACAATAAAGAAGATTTCTTGTACCTCCGTTTGATCAAACTTTCTTAGTACAATATTAATCTCTATTGAGATATTTAAGAAAAGAAAAATTAAATCAATCTGAACTCTTTTTATTTACATTACAAGATGTGGTCTTGTTTGACATTAAAAAAAAAGACCGGGGGAAATAGAAACATGATATGATTCGCTGCGCTGATTCGAATTTAGTGGTTTGAATTTAATCAATCTCTCCATCTGTTTGGTAAACTGTAACCATATTCTCGTGTTACATCTTCGCCTGCAGCAAACGGAGAAATTTATTCATATTACAGAGCGGTACGTGCAACATATGCCAGAACTGCACACAGCATCAGTAAATACTTTTTGACATTTCTTAGAGTTTTCAGAAATTTTATAGTAACTGAAGTATGGAAAAATTTCTGTACTACCAATAAGTTGTTGTAATTTTTACAACATAAAATATAATTCCTAAAATCACTTAAATCTTTTTTATTATGTTGAGGATTCTATGTGATAATAATCTTTAGGAAATTGTTAATACAAAATGTGGTAATGTGGTTAGTATGATTTGTGGTGTTGTGAATGATGTTGGCGGATACTTTTGTTTAGTAGCGGAAACGATAGAAACGTATCGAATTGGAAAAACACACGCAAAAGCACTTCTTGACTATACAAGTAAATATTATTAAATTATGCATGCGTATTCACGTGTACATGTAAACTAGTCTTTATATTTTATAAGTGAATTATTACCACGCTTCATTGAGCTTTACACAATGTTTTTCTTTTGGGGATTTTGTCCCTTTCTTCCCTTTTTACTGTCGTTATATAGATTTGAGTGCGTTATTTGCTATGTCCACACTTGTGCGCTTTCAACTTAAACTTCGCTTTCAATTTGCAATTCAGCTTTGAACACCGAGTAGTTCTTGCGCATGCCTTAGGCCGAAAGTACTGAACGCATACCACAAAGTGTCTACACTTGTGCGTCACAGTTGTCAATGTTTCTCCAGTGTAAACGTGAAAATGGACGTGACTAATACTGTTATGTTAGAGGGTATAAGTGCTGCATTTTTAATGCTGAAAGAGTTAAAAAAAGGCGTGAAAAATATCAACGCTTGATATGGTTTGAAAGATTATTTAACAACGTGGAATTTTGAAATTATGAGAGACCTGCATGATAACGTTCTGTTTAAGAACTTTACGCTAATGTTTAGAACGAACTTTTACATGCTTTTACAAATGGTGAAGCCTAAGATCGCGAAAGAAAATACTCGCTTTAGAGAAGCAATAACAGCTGAAGTGAAATCTGCAATCACACTTAGGTATTTGGCTACCGGTGATTCATTTACTCTTTGACGTACTTATTTAAAGTATCCAAGCAATTCATTTCATCAATGCTTCCCGGGGTTCTTTCACAGTCAGTTCATACTTCGTAGCCAAAACAGCGTAAGCATAATTTCTTTTCATTCTGTTTGTATAATTTTTGTCTGTAATGTCCCAGAAGCCACAATGTGACCTATAATCTTCGATAAAGGCCAACGTTTGTTCTGCCGACATGGTAAACAATAAACAGTCACAGTAATCACGAAAACAGAACTATGAAGTTGCACGGAATGTTGAAAAAGATCCACCGGTGTTGGAAGCACGTGCGTTACTGAATGCGTCACTAAAAACGATGACCTTCAACTGATTTTGAGGCATGCTTTGTGCATGCGTTACGTTCGCTAGAGGAAGATCCTACTGCGCATGCCTCAAATGCACGAAAAGCGCACTAGTGTGGACATAGCTTTTAGTTTGCATGGAATTCGTCTCTGTTTGTTTTTGCCACGGCATGTTACACTCATTTCCATATTTAGCAAGTCCATCACAACTTTGTCCATCTTGCACTTGGTCTAACCTCTTCTTCTAATCTCGTTATTTTTCTTTCCACTTGGTAATGTTTTCAATTTCTTTCCTTAGTTTTTGTGATAGCCTTCTAGGGCTTTGTGCGTTAATAAACGTTACTCCGTTCGTTAACTTTAGGAGTTTGATTATTTCAGTATTTGCTATATGACTGCGTTGTTCATTTATTTCCCTTGAACCAGTTTCTTCTATTCCTTACATGTAAGGCCTAGTATAGTAACATTAAATTTAAAAGAATTTGCACAGTCATAGAGAAACCTGACATACTTTGACAATCTGACGTATTTTTTACTAAAAATATTTTATATATCTATATATCTACGTTTACAAAGTGTACAAACTGTTTGACAAGATCTTATCAAGCGCGTGGTATATCCGATATTGTGTACGTGTCTAGTGACTGAATATTTGATATTTTCCATTTCTTTCATTGTGATTCTGTCCTTCAAACTTGTGACTCGGTCTTTGCTACTGTGTCAATCCGTCTCGAATTCAATTACTGGTTTGTGTGTGTGTGTGTGTGCGTGTCTGTCTGTTATATATCTATCTGTTCATATATTCGATAAGAAATAAACACTGATGTGTATCTGCATTGTAACTATTGACACAACACTCCTATAAACGCGCGCGCGCCTCCTCATACACATATAGGCCTATAAATGTAAATATACATAATTTATTTCAACACATGTATAAAGTATTCTTAATTTTATAATAGAATATAGTTTTTAAAAATACAATCATATTTTGTTGGTTTAAAATCATTACACTCTAAATTACTGATTATAAAATTGATTGACAAATTCTTCAGTTTAATTACCTGTATAAATTTTCTATATTTTTAAATAATTTACAAAAATTAGACGAATTGTTTTAGAAAAGGAACTATCACATTTTATACGTATAAAATTGTATACAAGTATTTGGTTTTATGAAATTAAATTTACAATTTAGGAAAGTTAATTTTTGTGACTTAACTTTTCTTAAATTAAAGGGAAGTTTAACGTAAATTTTAAATATGGTGTAGTTTTAGAAATTAAAAACTTACGGAACGGCTGAGGCCAAGAAGTAAGTAAAAATTTTGATAAAATCGACAAACTCTATTTGAGGTATAAAATTAAAGGGACTTTCAAACAAATTGTCAACACAGTATAATGGTTATTCAGGTGCTCATAATTTTTCTGTTAATTGAAAAATTACATAGTACTGAATTTGTCTTTATTATAAAAGTATTCGTCAAATTAGTGAGCGAATTTTGCAGTTCAGGGAAGTTACTATTTATTTTGGGATTATTCATCCCAATCAGGGGGATTGGGATTATTCACAATTTATCAGGGATATTCATTGGACAAACGTAGCTTGTTTCATGTTGTAATTGACGGATTTGGCACCGACCGTCTGTCTGTCTCTTTGGGGTGTGTCCACAGTAACTTTTAAATGGTCTTCAAGTTTTCGTAAGCCTTAGCACGTGTGTGTGTCTGTAATTTTAATCTACAGATTCACAATTTGTTTTAGTTAGATCTACCAAAATACGGGGCTGGAGGCAAAAATGTGAGGGTGAAAGTTTTGACAAAAATCGCCACAATTGCCACTCAAAGTAAAGAGAATGTCAACCAGGAACTTCGTGGTGTTTCACGACTAACACTAAGTATCATACAGATTTTACGGGCAGTTATAAGAAATTGAATTTTATTAATTGAATAGTATCTAATAATAAATGTTTTAGTTTAAAACAGTAGACGAAATAATTATAATTTTGATACTAGGTAATTGCTGTACAACAATGTTACTTTTCCATGTTACTTTTCACAAGAGCGACAAGGCAAACTCACACAAAGTTTACCCCTGCGGAAATTCATTTTATTTTCTGACATTAATCAAGCAACTTATTTAACAAAATACTACACAAGCGGTTACAAGCGAAAGAGAAGGAAATTAATTTGCAGCCTAGTAATGTAGTTCTGCGATATTTTGATGGTAGTAAACAATTTGTAATATTAAAATTACCAGTATATTATGTATATTTCTTTGTTAAATACCTGTACCCTATTTAATATTTGCTTACTTGTCTGTGGCAGGAAGTGAAGATACTACAGCTTTAAATAAACTTAAATTAATCATGTTTACTGACAAGACAAAAACAAGAACATGACAAGAAAAATTTAATTAAAATGGAATTTCATTTAGACGCTGTTTTATGAGCGAGGTTTTCAGTAGAATGATTAATAACATACAAAACTTCGTCGAGGCGTAGACGTATAATTAATGTTACAAGCTGGTGTCAGTTAGAGTACAGGGGAGGAATCTTCACCTTCGCAACGTGGTTTACATATTCACCTGTTCTGTCTTCAAGTACCCAAAGTACCCAACATTCTTCTCTTTGTCAGTCAAACATGTTGCTGGTACAAACAAAAACTTGTACAAATGCATACTTAACTTCTAAATTAAGCGCATTATTGTAAACAGATTTGTTTTATTTTCAAAAACGTTCTAAATATTTACCTCTAAAGTTATCCAACATTCTTCTTTTTCAAACAGTAATAACACTCAAAGCTTTCACGGCCGGCTTCAGTGTTATCAGAACTTCGGCTTGCCGGCTGTAAGGAAAGAAATAACACTGTGATTATAAGCACTAACACAACTTTATTAATTAAATAATCTTTTTTGTCAACCAAACTAGTAAGTACAAACTAAATCTTGTACAAAAGCATTCTTACCTTTGAAATTTATGTGACCATGGTTAGCAAATTTTTGTTTTATTCTCAAGAACACGTTTAGTCAGTATAGCTGTTCTGTTAACATACATGTACTCTCCTCTGGAAAGTTGGTTGACGTGTTCAATTTTTTTATTATAGAATTGATTGTTTACCTTTTCCCCCATGATTATTATCTACAATTATCATTTGGATAATTATAGATTATAGATAATTTAGATTGTAGATATCATTAAGAGTTGGATTTGCGAAAGTTAAACCATCATTTACAGTTGACACAGTGTCCGTTGTGCGCCCTGAATTAGCCACCCACAGCTGACCTCAATTTAGATCTTGTACAATACAGACTGCGACTGGAAGCCCTATCAAAGTGTTAGGAAAAGTAGACGTACGTGTACGTCTGGGTCTTCTCAAGTTTACCCAACAAATACTTGGCTGACATTGTCGATTAAGTGATTCTTGGCACGGACATCATGAATACCTACGGATTCGTTGTGAACTTAAATTACATTTACTTACAATGATGTTTATCTTTCTTCCCTTTGGTTTGGAGTGGAGCAAGGTCTTATTGCTTATCAAAATTTCAGAAAATTACAATAACTTTTCGGGACCATAAAAAAAGAATATCAATGTAACCTAATAATCTAATTCCATTTTCACTTTTCTTTCCTTTCACTTATGATGTTTATACGACTTTGTTTATTTCAGTAAACGTATTAAATAATATGGTAAAAGCGCTTCCCTTCTTTCCTTGGTATATAATTATTATGTAAATGTACTGGGAAAGACAACTTTTGTACAATAATATCTTGACTTTCATACTCACGACTCTTACTACAATCATCACTTAGGTTTTATTGACATTTCTTTTTATTCCCATTACTTTAGAGTATGAAATTATTCTGAAGAAATGTTTTAGTGGATGGTTAGTGAGGATCGGTCAATAATAGGCCTACAACTTTTAGTTATTTTATTGATGTATTATTGTATTATTGACCGATCCTCACTAACCATCCACTAAAACATTCACTGATTGACGGTAACTAAAAATTTAAGGATTTAATTCTGAAGAAAATTTGAATACAACAGAATAAAAAGAGGCACACAATCACCTAAAAACCTACTGCAGTGTAGTTTCCAATTTCATTGTTTTCGCACTTTCATTTCTTTCCTTACTTTGTGGTGCGTTCTATACCGCTTTGTTTATTATAACAAAAATATTAAATAATATGGCAAAAATGCTTCACATCTTTCCTTTGTCATATATTTATTTCTTCGTTGTAAATAGCGTATAGGCTAAATATAGTGGCAAGGACAACAAATTGCGCAATAATGTTTAAGTATTGGAAGTATTTACTGAGTATGTGAAACATGAGCTGCATCGTACAGCCCGTGAAGCCTCAGGAGCGGCGAGACGGAGAGAGAAGAATTTGTATCGAATGTTTCGCAAATACCGGGAACACTTGACTTTGCTGCTGTGTGGTATGCGTCTGCCTGCAGACGTGAGCGAGGGGGGGGCGGCGGCTTACCTTGTATTTGCTTTGTCAGAAAGAAGCAGTAGTAAAGTTGTGCTTCAAGATGAACGACGTCTCAGAATATATACAACTATACCATAGTTGCCCCCCCTTGGCTACGCCTATAGGCAACAGAAAACCAGAATGTGTAAACGTTTTGTTGCAACGTCTCACGGATAGTTGGACTGTATAGTGGAAACAAAATACATACAATACTATTCTTAAAAAAACCAATGACTGAACTTACAGTGTTAGGCTTAAGTCTTCATTATAACAATATGTGATATAATGAAGAATATCGTAGTAAATGTGACTCACCGTCACGAAAACAGGATGAAGCTGAGAAAAACTTGTAAAGTTACCGATGTGTTGAGATTCATTGACCTGTATGTTCGGTAATGCTTGCGTTTGTTTTCTCTGTAGACTGTAAAACGCCTATAACTTTATAAACGCGTATTACCACTTAAAGTACAAAACGTAAATCAAATGTACATTGTTCATGACCGTTTAGACACGACCATTTTTTTTCTTCGCTTATTTTCTTAAGACCAAAAAAGGTTACAAACTGACTACCTATAGTTTTCCAATGAACTTGTTAATTATATCTAAAAGATATGTTACCCGCACATAAAGTTCTACCTTTTTTGGGCTACAAAAATGCGTAAATTTCGAATTGTATCAGGTCTTGCTTCGCTCGTCGCAATTATGATCCTTAAATAACTAGGGCTATATATTTCATGAACAGAAGTCCGCCCACTTATTTAAATTAACCAAATTTAGACTGTTCGGAATTCTTAGTACCTACAACATTTTGTTAAGTCAAGTAGTACAAAAAAACACCCTTTAAAATAATATAACCTATTATTACATAAACAAACTTACAATAAAACGAAAATCAATCAAAAATTTACAACCAATAAACCCTTTATTACAGAAACCAAACCACAGATGGCAATACATAAATTTTAGATTATAAATTTATTTTATTTTCAAGTGTCACGTAATCTCGTAACCACACGCGTGCGCGCGCACATCCTCACTCATATTTAACGGGTGTCAACGAAAAGTTGACTTCAGATAATACTGGAAAAGTGTAAGCCCTAATCGACCAACGAAACTTCTTTACCGTGAGAACTGTGCACTTTGAACTAGACGATCAGCTTCGGAAAGCTAAACTTACACAGTACACTGAAAGTAGAGGTGATTGTCTTGGCAACAAGTGGGGTGAAATGAAATGAACTGTAAGATTATGGGGTTAATTAAGTGTCAAAGGTACACAGGAAAGCGTTTAGTATTCCACGAAGCAAACGTTTGCCAAGTGGGACGCTGCCTGCAGCAATGAGTACGTTTGTGATTGGTCTGCAACCAAAGTCTGTTTCATTTCTTATGTGTAGCGACTCACCCCCTGCCAAACAGGCACTTTCTCACTTCGTGGCGAGACTTGTTAACACGAGCGTCCTAATTCTAGTCGGTGGTAACCAATTGGTGCTACAGGTTGTGAACTGTCAAACTGGAAGGATGGAACATGTCGACGGTAGGCTGTGTTTCCTATTGCGGTGGTGTCAGTACCCGGGTATCATGCACAGTCTGATTCATGTAGTCTGCTGCCTCTATAGCGGTGATAAAAGTAGTGAACTCTGTATTAAAGTATTCACACTCTAGAATGTCCCATATGTCCAGACTCCTATTCATATGTGTATGCTAAAACCATATACGTTACAGTAGTATGATTTCTGGCATTCGTCTACATAGTCTGTCATTGCTGTAGCACAAAGGTTAATGGATATCGGAGATCGTCAGCTAACTAAAATTCCTTTGTAGCGTTTAACGACTAAAGTAACATATGAAACCACTGCTGTCTCTTCAACTTACACATAAAGCATTATGACATTACATGTAGTCTCCCTTGTGATTCTATTAATTTCCTCTTTTTTTAATTTTGATCTTTTGCTTTTTTTTATAACTCACAGAGATTAACAGGTTACTTTCCTAATGACAATTACTTTCAACCTATGCGTTGTGACGGCATCGAGGTAAACATCTGCTCCCCGGTACCAGCCGCGAACACCTGGCGTTCGCATGACACATGACGAATATGCGGCGAGCCAATCAAGGATCAGCGGCAGGCCATAAAAAGAGCGCCACCAGAACGTTTTGGCGCACTCAAGGGCGAGCCCACCCAGGCCCTGTTAGAGTTGAAACGGCTGTTCGGGCTCTGCGTTAGCGTAGAGCCTTGCCGTCAGACCGGGAAGATTTCCCAATGCCACAGGTGTCAGAGGTACGGTCACAGCAGCTTTGCTTGTCGGAACGCGTCGACCTGCGTCCGATGCGGACTCGATCACTTAACGCAGTCCTGCGCTGTTCCTGACAATCACAGGTACTGCATAAACTGCGGAGGCGCCCATGCTGCAAATAACAGGCGCTATCCTATTTACAAAGAGCAGCTGGACAAATTAGTAAAGCCGGTCCAGCCTAAGCCTCGTCATGTTGTTCAGCCAGTAACATCGCCCAAAGCCTCTGAGCCTTATGCGCGGAAAGCAGCCACAAGGTCTGCTCCGGTTCCGCCTAGTGCAGTGAGCCCGAGAAAAACTCAACAGGCCACACCAGAAGTCGCGGCCTCGGAACCGGAACGCGAGACACCCGCGTATGCTAAAGTCCCGTTGCCGCAGGATGACGAGAAACTGGATACTCCACTGCCGCCGCCACCCAAGCTTCGCTACCCCAGATCAGGCAACAAAGGTAAAAGGTCTCAGGCCAAGAACACGGGCCAGCCTTTACCTGCCACTGGACCCAAGCCTGTCCGCCAAAAGCCAGAGCGACTACCCGCTCCAGAACCTGCCCCCAAGGCTTCCACCGCCTCGCCCCGCCTCAGCTATGCAGCTGCCGCTAAGCGTTCTCCACAAACATCTTCCGATGGTCTCGCCGTCGTCTCCGACTTTCTGGCAAGCTACGACTTGCAGAAAGTAGCCCAGACTTTCCGAAACATCAACGAACGCTTGGCAACAGCCTCGCCCCAAGACAAGTTCCTCCTCTTGGTGGAAGCCTGCCGTGTTATCGGTCTGTTATGAACAACGGACAAACACGGCAATCCCTCAAACGAGACCTCGAGCTATTGCCGTGGAACGCCAACGGTCTCGTTTCCCGGCATTCTGAGCTTTTAGAGTTTGTTGCCCGTCATAAGGCCGATGTGCTTCTTCTTGGTGAGACGCACCTGACCCCGCATCGTCGATTCCGACTACCCAACTACGTGTGCTACAGGGACGACCAGTCTGGTCGCGCAGGAGGGGGCACGGCCATCGCTGTGAAGGCGTGTCTTCGCCATCACCGCGTTGTCCTGCCTCAGCGGCGGAACCTCGAGTGCACCGTGGTTGAGCTCCATGGTGCTCTCGGCGGTCTACTCGTGGTTTCCGCATACAAGCCTCCACAAACGGAGCTCCTCTCGAACGATCTGGAGGGCGTCTTTGGGGCACAGAGGAGGGTAGTCCTGGCGGGCGACCTGAACTGTAAGCACCCTGATTGGGGGAGCCGCTTGGTGAACCCAAACGGGGCCCACTTACGCATGGACGCTGATGCTACTCGGGTCACAGTCATGGGCCCTACCGGGCCTACTTACTATCCCCCGAGGGCTAACTCCCGCCCTGACGTACTGGATATTGCTGCGGTCAGGGGCGTTTATCCGATCCACGTCTCCATCATTTCGGAATTGTCCTCGGACCATTGCCCCATCAGTGTGCATCTAGCTACCCAGCACTACCGTCCGCGACGAGCGGCGGATAATCGAGTGGGAACGCTTTGGTCCGGCGTTCAGTCGCCGCCTACCTGAGCGTATACCACTCGACACTGCCCAGCATGTCGACGAGGCAGTTGCCTTATTCGACACAGCCGTAGTCTCGGCGGTAGACGTGTCCTCCCGGATGAAGCCGGGGCTCACGCCCGACTATCAGCGGATCCCCGAAGAGGTGTCTCACCTAGCGTGCGAGAGGAATCGCCTCCGGAGACGCTGGCAGAGTACTCGTGACCCGGCCGACAAGGCTGCGTTTAACAGAGCGACCGGCAAGTTGCGTCTGACGTGCTGGCGTTCCGTAGATGCAACTGGGAGCTAGCTGTAGCACAGATGGATGGCTCTGCCGAGAGCCGTAATGTCTGGCGGATTCCCAGTGCCCTAACGGGAAAGCTTAAACGCGCGCCTCTCCCCGCACTGGAAGGACCCGGTGGTCAACCCCTTGGACGCCCCCTCGAGAAGGCAGAGTTCTTGGCTGACAGTGTCGAGCGCCAGTTCGTTCCCAACCCATCCAAGAACCCGGCCTTTACTGAGCGAACCTGCCGCGAGGTAGAGCGCTTTCTATCGGCCAGTAACACAGTCCAGCCGGAGGCCATCTCGCCGGAGGAGGTCTCTGAGAAGATAGTTCAGCTCAAGCCCCGGAAGGCGCCTGGCCCAGACGGAGTCATGAAATCCGCACTCCACCGCCTTCCGGAGCGAGGAATACGGTTCCTCTCTGAACTGTTCAATGCCTGTCTCAGGCTGGCCTACTTTCCGGTGAAATGGAAAACGGCTACAGTTATAGTGATACCCAAGCCGGGAAAGAATTCTTCTCGCGCGGAAAACCTCAGACCCATTAGCCTCTTGACCGCGACGTCTAAGGTTTTCGAGCGTTTGATCCAGCTTAGGATACGCGACCGTCTAGAAAAACTGGACGTGCTGATCCCCGAACAGTTCGGCTTTCGTGAGCTGCACTCCTCGACTCATCAACTGATGAGACTCGTAGAATGCAATACCGAGGCTGGCTGCCAGGGCAAACAGACGACTGCGATCTTCCTAGACGTAGAAAAAGCCTTCGACCGCGTGTGGCACGAGGCTGTCCTTTACAAACTAACGGAAGTCCTTCTCCCAGATTGCTACGTTCATTTGATCGGCAGCTTTCTGCGAGACCGTAGCTTCCGAGTGAGAGTAGACCACGTTCTCTCTTCAGAGACGCGTATTACCGCTGGTGTCCCTCCGGGAAGTGTACTTGGGCCTCTCCTGTTCTCGCTGTTTGTCAACGATACGCACCGAGTTCCTGGAGTAAGATTGTCGCTGTTCGCGGACGACACTGCGGCTTTTGCCTCAGAGCAGAACGGAAGTTATGCGGCAATCAAGCTTCAGCGCCAACTCGATGCGTATGTCGGGTTGGCCGATGACTGGAGAGTTGCCGTCAACGCTTCCAAGAGTGCCGCGGTAATATTCTCGCGCAGACGCAAGCGGCCTCGGCCGCTTAAAGTAGGCCCCGTCGAGGTGCCCTGGACCAATAGCGTCAAGTACTTCGGGCTCCACGTGGATTCCCGACTCACCTAGCGAACCCATACACAATATATCAGACAACGCGCTTCGGCGCAACTCAGCAGACTTTGGCCCGTGTTATCTAATCCGGCAATGGCCCCCCGGCTTGGTAAGCTCATCGTCAACTCGTACGTGTAGCCCGTGATTTGGGGATACCTTCCTCGATGTCATAGATCAGCGCTCCAGCGCGTTCTCGACCGGTGACTTAAGCTCGCGTGTAAAGTCCCCCGGAGGTACTCTTCTCGTCTTTTGAGGAGAGGACTCGGTGTCCGGTCTTTTGATGACACCGTGAGACGCCTTGCGCGTAGATTCTATGTTCGATCAGCACGTGTGACCCACAATTCGCTCATTGCCGGACTTGGTAACTACACTCCGCGACCAGGTGAGTCCTGGAAGCGACCCCGTTTACTAGTCCCGGTGGTATAATCCACCATCGAGGGTCGCTTCAGGCCCTCCACAAGTAGGAAAATAATATAATATAATTAACTCAAACTGACCCAGTGACAGGAGTCCTAACTGAGACTCGGGACACTGCACAACTCGCGCGAGCCGCGCAACCCCCAGTCGTGTTTTTTGGCGCACTCCATCACCACGCCATCGGACGCACTTCATCTCCTTTCCTCTATCGGGCGACATCGACGCGGAGCCAGCCGGAAGGAACAGGCGAAGAGTAGAACGGACGTTCTTCGCATTCTTCGCCCTGTAACGCACCAGGACGTCGCTGGGCCGGCAGCGGACTCTACAAACCGATGCCGAAAGAAGAGGAGGACTCCGGTACGCCACGAACAGCGGGCGCAGCCGCCGACCATCTCAGTGCGGCTCGGGCGGAACAAACATCACTGCGTTTTCGCCACACGGCCCTTTTTAGGGTCACCAAAATAACGAAGAGTTGTACGATTGGGGCCATTTGTCATGTGACAAGCCTTTTGTCCGGTGGCAGCGTATCAAGCAAGTAGTAGTTGATAGTATTCAGCTTGACGTAGTAGGTTTACCAGCTCCTTAAACAACCATCAACCTGGAGGACTGACTAGAGAAATTGACGTCACCACGGGCATAAAATCCCAATATTCATTAAAAAATGATTGATAAATTCAATTCAGAAATAAAAACGTTCGTATTCTTAAAATACTGTAAAAATACTGTAGCATTTCTGATATACCTGTATCAATTTTCTAGTAATGTACTCTAAGTCTTCAAACATTAGAGCCAAAAATAATTGGTTATCAGCAAACTGTAATGAATAAACTGTATCAAAATCAAGTGGAATGCCCACGTTCCTGCACATTTTTTCCAAGTCTCTATTGCTTTCTCCGTATTAATTTTGAAAAGCGGTATCCCTGGCGTAAATCTTTGGTCACTTAAAACCCTGGTGACAAGTTCTTTCCTATTTTTATTCTCGATATTGAATTGTTATAGACATTTTTTTTTAATTTGTAAATTTTGTAAATTTGATTTCATAAAAAATAAAAATGGAATCAAAAGCACACAAAAAATCGCAAACGGTGTCATTATTAAATCACAACGAAGCGTATTGTGTGCGTTATTGCGTGGTCTCGCATTATTGTATCGTTTGACCTATATCGCGGTACACAGCGAGGCTGATTAACTTTTTGTGTGTTCTGCCATTCCACTCAAGTTTGCTTTGCAGCTTCCTTTAATGTTCCTGTGTAAAGGCATCGTAAATATTTCTCCGTCCGTGTTTAGAAAATGTTGCAAACAAACATAACATTACATATCACTAGTTTAGCGATTTATCAATTTGAATCAATTCCGACTATCTAAATCAATTTTCAACTTCAGATTCGTAAATTAAAATGAATATTTGAGACTAAGGTTTTGAGGTATGTTAAAAACATTATAATTATGACTGGAACTTTAGAAGAGCAAGGCGTAGAATACGATTATTATGGACTATGCCCAAAATCTACACAACTCAATAGCCGACTGTATAAATCAATGATTATATATTTTTTTAATCCTAAAATACGTATAAACTCGCGTTGTCTTCATTTTTTCTTCCTTTTTTCAATTTTGGATATTTAAATTTTGTCATTCATTTATCTTACAAATGGAATACAGAATCCATCGTAAAATGTTTAAATAGGCTATTTACGTATTCATTCAAGGTACGTCGACAGACAAAATTAAAGTTTTACGTGGTTATGACGTTCTCTGTAACGCCCTATGGGTGTGGATTATGGACAACAACCATGAGCAATAAAGTAAAATAAAGGCTTCGGAGTTCTTACATATAGTTCTCAAGAGGAGTTAAAAGGTGTTCTAAACTTCATCGTATAAAGAATAAGGATATAAGAGAAGAATTACAAGTTTTTAACTTGAAAGAAAGACTAAAAGGTTACAAGCAACGATGGAAAGAACACTTACGAAGAATAGCAGATTCAAGACTTGCCAAACGAGTCTGGAAATATAAGCCTATAGAATACAGGTGTGTGGTAGACTCAGGAAGAGATGGGTGGAGGGTGTTTGAGGGCGTAACATGTCGTTGTGTAAAGATGATGATGACGTATTAATTCATTTTTAGTAGTTTTTTTCCTTATATTTTAAACGTTTTTGTCTCTCGTTCTGTCCATCCTAAATTACTGTCATAATTTCTCAGATGTGTTAAAGATTTCAAGTTACAAGCGCTTTACATATTGTTATAAACTTCTTGTTTATACTTAATGCAAAAATCATTTCCTGACTACCATCAGCAAAATTAAGAGATAATGCTCACTCGTTTGATATCCTTTACATTTACGTTAATTAATATCTTGTTTATTTTAAATGTTACACAAAGAGGGAACAAACAGCTTTTGCCAAACAGTCATGGGACTGATATAGCTTTATGCTGTGTGGCTAAAAGTGTCTTGTATTTTAACTTATATTTGAGAGGTTGTAAGTTTACAATTTCGTTTCGAATAATTAATGTTTGTATTATGTATTTTTCTTAGTTAGTTAGCATGCTTTACTGCAATATTTAATTTATTTAATAATTACTACTGTAATCTCAAGAGGATAAGTAACAATCGGGCCAAATCTGTTTTAATGCCATAATTGTTACTGTGATCAAGGGATTATGACGATAGCCGTAGTAGAAAGAGAGGCTAAGATGTAGATAAAAAAAAGACACTCGTTAAAAGGGGTAAATGTCAGAAAGTCATTATTATAAACTCATTATGAAATATACTCGCGCTGGCATTACAACTACATGTTAACACCAAGTACAGATATTACATACTACTATATGCATAACAAATATAATCTACATAAGCTTACATATATTCACATTTATATTTTTTCAATACAGCCCGTAGTATTAGTTTATATTCATTAAAGGACACTATCTCATTGTATTGTAATACTTGTTGATTTGTGTAACCAGAAACTTTGTAAATCTGATTTACATATGATCTGAGGGGAGCGTGTTTGATATGTTAATGAGGGTAACGTAGACATTCAACAAATTGTAAACGATAACGGACGACAATGTATGTTCAACGTATTATCGATTACAAAGCTACGACTTAATTATACCAATGCAACATTTTACTTATATTCTTTTTCTATTCATCAATGTTTGTTTTTCTTCTTAGAGTTTTTATTTCTAGCTTTATTAAGAGACACTTGAACAACATCATTATTTGTCAATAACTCTGGCATTCTTGTCTTGTAACACGACTTGTGAATGGAAACGTAGATTGTACAAGCTGCAGCCATTATCTACGTTGTAACTTTATTCTAGTGTTTGTGGATCTCTGATTGTATAACTCATCATATAAGTTAGTGTAATGCTATATATATATATATATATATATATATATATATAGGTCTACACCTAATTATTTATAAACATTAAATGATTTTATAATTTTTAGGAAGACTATTACAACAGACATCAACACTACAATTTTGCATGAGACGTTATTGCTAAAGTAATAATGGTACTAAAATTAAGATATACAGATGATAAATTGAATATAAACTACCGGGGACTCTTTGCCTCCTTTGTATTCTTCCTCAGATTCTCTAAACAACCTTTCTGTTTTTCTCTAATTATTTCCTCTATTTCTGCATTCCGAATTCTATGTCTTTTCCGACTTCTTTGTGTTCTTTTCTTACCTATCGTTTCCTGAACAGCTTGTTTAATTCAGTTCTTAACATTCTGCTACTCTTTATTTAAATCCTCTTCCGTTGTTGTTCTATGTAAAAGTTGTTGCAGACGCCTCTGGTACAAAAACCTAATACTCTTTTTTTTTTTTAATAAATAAACTTTGAACATCTCGTTGTCGTCCCTTTGTTTAAAATTTTGTTTTCTCCATCGACTTAATAGGATGATATCAGCTACTACTAAAAAGTGGTCGCAGGTCATATCACAACCACAGTCCACTCTTACGTCAGACACCAACTAACTTAAATTCTTGTTGACAATGGCATAATCAATAATCGATCTATATAATCTTTCAGACCATGTATACCTGTGAATGTCTTTCTTCCGGAAGAATCTGTTTGTTACTTCAAATTCATTAAATGAAACAAACTGCCTTAATTCTTACCCATTGTTGTTAACAGCTCCCTCTCCAACAGTCCCTATCACCGCTGGTAAATTCTGACATTTAAGTCTCCACGTATAATGATGCAAACATCCGGACTTATGCTACTGACACGATTTTGCAGTTCTTCATAAAACAGCTGTGTTTCCTCGTATCTTTCTTCCTCTGGTGCATACACGCCAAGTGTTGCCACATATCCTCTACTAATTTTAAAACGGACTATCACTGTTCGCTCATTAACTAAAATAGAATTCTCTATCCTATTGGTAAGTCAATATATAATGAAAATTCCGATCAAATGGATTCCGAAGTTGAGAATATAGATAAGAATGTACCTACAAATCTGACGAATTTTGTTCACATAACCTAAGTGATTTACATGTATTTTCATATATATTTTATTATTGTCTTCTCGTCTTGTAGTTATATTGGTTTTACTTCTATGCATACGCACTACAAACAAAACCAATGCTGCATTAAGGGAAAGAGATTGTAACAATAAGATTGATAATGATTGGACTGATAATGATATCCAGCTAACTCTCCGTGTTTGAACGAAAATCTCCTACAACAATGCCATGCCAACTGACAAAAATTGTTCAGAATGTTACTGTTTTTAATTGTTGTTTGATAGAAACTAATTAAATTTCTTTTTGAAGATTAAATTTGTTTTGTGATGAAAGGTTATGTTTAACGGTAATTTGTTAAAACCTGTATACATGTGATTACTACACAAAGAATGTATGTAAAATCTACAACGATGATATTTAATAATAATATAATATCAGTATTATTTTGCTAAAGTTATGTGGTAAATGTTTTTGAAATAATGTTAAAAACGGTGGTTCACCAGAGAATGACACGGAAAAAATTGTGGTTCACCATTCCTACACGAAAGAAACGGTGGTGTAGAAATTGTAACGTCTTTCGTGTTCATATGGTTCAAATTTTATACATCGTTTGTTTCATTTTCGTGGCGTGAGAGCCCAGCGCGGGTTTTAGGCTGCTGAATGACTTTCTTCCATTCTGCTCTCTTCTTATACATCTGTCTCCATCCCCTCACGTTCATACACCTCAGATCATCCTCCACGTCATCCAACCATTTCCTTCTGGGTCTGTCTCTAATGCTTTCTCCCACCGGTGTCCAATCTGCAATTTTCTTAGCCATTCTTCTATCATCCATTCGCCTAATGTGGTTTAACCACTCAAGTCTCCTACTATTAGGGTACTTACTACTCCTACTATGAAACGGACTATGTCGGCACCTTAAATCAGTTAATCCAGTTCATGGTTCATTCGACTCCTCCAATAACCGTCTTCAGTTTGTAGAGGTGGAAAGATTTTTCGCAAGACTTTCCGTTCAAATATTCTTAGATGTTGCCCGTCTGTGCTAGTTAACGTCAAGGTTTTGCATCTGTATGTTACCAACGGTCGTATAAGACTTTTGTATATAGTCAGCTTATGTTGTTTGCTTAACATCCTGGATTTGAAAAGTTTTTATACGAGTAAATTTTACACATAATAATGATCAAAAGACGGTTGAGAAAAATGGTGTGTATCTGAGAACATACATCTTTCTGCCAACTGTTGTAGGGCAGTGTGAAACCGCTCACCTGTAACCACTATACAGCAATTCCATCGTCTGTACATTATATGTCAGTGTACATTATAGTGTTATCTGTATTCCACTGATTATGTTTCGTATCAAACAGTGATTCATAAAATATATTATTGCATTACTTATTATAGTCCTAATGTACAATTATGCAATTGTGTAAGAACGCGACACAACTATCACATTGTAGACAGGTCGGAAACTGTTCAACTGCTAATCATTATACGACGAACACGAAGTTTTTGTACATAAGGTTCCGTCATAAGTTTTTGTACCCCCCATCATAAGGTTCCTTTTGCACTTTGGTGCCAGAGCAACTGCTTGAGTATGTATACATCAAGACGACAACTTTGTACTTTAGAGACCGCCAAACATATATAATTAAGTTGGAGCGACAACTTTCTATGCGACCCGCGTACCGAGTTCTGTCTTTGTCTGCTTACTGAAAACTTCTCCATTGAAAATTAAAAACTTCTGACCGTATTTTGTACTTCTCAAGCTATGCTGTGTACGTGTTAGGGATGTTCATCGTTTACACTATGACACAACAGCGGATACTTTGTGCAACAATGTAGAATATATAATACTTCTTGTTTTTTAACAATGCGACCCCTTTGCAAGTGTAAATATGAAAGTGTAAATATCATTAATGGTGAGGATCGGTTGAAGAGGAGGGATTAATTATCTGCGTAGTTCAGTTTCTTTATAAGAATAAAGTACATAATATTTATAGACAAAGTGACTCGAAAATAAAATTATATTAAACGACTACCCCATAATACAAAAATATCTATAAATAGTGAAAATAGTTTGACGGTCGGGGATATTTTTTAAAGAAATTTCCGAAACGATTCAAGTAAATAGTTTAAAGTATAAATCTTAGAACATGGAAGTCATGTATGATTCTCCATACCGATATTTTAAGATTTAAAATAATGAGCATCTTATTAGTTCATACAGTACCGCATATTATTTTCTAGTATACAGTACTAACAAAATGTTAAGTACAACATAATAAAACGAGTCGTTATTATGTAATTGTAATGCTCTACTCACTTCACAGTACACGTTACAGAATGTGTGCTGGTTTTGTGACATACGCCTCTACTTGGACAACTCAGCCAATGTCAAATTGGATGCTTCAATAGTTTTTGTAAATCCTTTATAATGACAGTTGTAAAAGAAAGTATTTCAATTACAGGACTTAAGGCAACGAATAAAGTTGAAATGGCTTTTATTTTGACATTGAGTGAATTCCAGTTGAGTTATTAGTATAAGTAACGTCACTGGACAAACGTGACTAGGGCGTAAATATTGTAATTAATTTTCTCTGACTTCCTTCTTGTAATATAGTTGAACATACATACATATATCACAACATGAGTGTGTGTGTGTGTGTGAGTGAGTGTATATTTAAACTCGTTTACTTTAAAAGGAAGGCACTCGGACTTCGCCGTCTCTTCTTCAGATATCCTGGTCAGCTTCGATGTAGTCTCACTTTTCACCAACATAACAATCTTAGAAGCACTCCAGACAATATAAGCTACTAACAAACCGCCTCAGCCCATCACAGAACTAACAAATCACTGTCTGACCTCCACCTACTTTACATACAACAATCACTTCTACAGGCAAATAGAAGGGCACCATTGGGCTCACCGTTATCGCCGGTCATCGTAAACCTCTTCATGGACAATCTTGAGAAAAAAGCAATAAGCACAGCACAGCAAAAACCTTCCTTGTAGATTAGGTACATCGACGACTGCTTCGTAATATGGCCACACGGAAAGGACACATTAACAGAGTTCTTGACGCATTCATCCAAAAATCAAGTTCACTATAGAAACGGAGACAGACAACGGCATTCCATTCCTTGCCTTTTTCATAAAGAAGAAAGACGGTCACCTTAGCTTTTCTACATACAGAAAACCCACACACACAAGCAGATACCTACATAGACAGTCCCATCTCCATCCAGCGCAGTTACAGTCTGTAGTGAAGACACACACAGAGCCCTACACCTACCGGACGAGAAACACATGAAACAGGAAACACTTTAAAGGAGACGCTGCTTTTCAATGGGTATACCCCATCGAATTTAAACAAAGCCATAAAACAAAAGAATACAAAGAAGACGCAACCGGAGAAAGACACAGGAGTACATCAGCACCTTAACATTACCATATATAAAGGGTACAACAGACATAATAGAGAGAATACGCAAGAAAAATCACATCAGGAAAACATTCAACACGCACAAAAAAATCAACGCCTTTCTAAAAATGCCGATGGATCGCATACACTTAGAGGGACAAGGTGTATCTCAAATACCATACAAAAACTGAGACTGATCTTATATCGGCCACTCTGGGAGAAAAATCCGTCAACGCGTCCGCGAACACGAATTGGCAGTAGCAAAACAAGAATACACGCTAACTAAACACGCTAAAGAAACAAGACACACTTTTGATTTCAAAAACACAAAATTCTTGGCACGAACTAACTATAAGAAAATCAGACAGTACAGGGGAGCCATTTAAATATACCGGATGAGAGAGGGAGCTGTTAACGACAGAAATAAACACACTAATTTAGCGACAACTTGGAAATTCCTAACTGACAGTTCACAAATTAACAAACAACATATGACCACAACACACTCACCCCCACGCTCTAACCCTCCCACGGCAAAAATCACAAGGGAAGAAAAATATAAAACGCGCACCGTACTTAAATCAACTCCAGTACGCCTTGAAAATGTTCCGGGATTACGGAATAAAACGTCGGCAATATAAATATCACATATACAGATGTACCCAAAAATCTGATACAACATACACATGTCGCTAAATGAATGTATAATCAATAAAAATGGGAATGCCTCATAAGAAAGTCTACAGTTGGAGAGTTTGTTCATACGCTTATAATAGGAACACAAAATATTTAATTAGATTGAATGTACCTTTATATATTTACAGACTATATTAATTAATTATATGTATATATATATCCACACACACACACACACACACACACACACACACACACACACACACACACACACACACACACACGCGCGCGCGCGCGCGCGCGCGCGCATACCAATATGAAATCGGTGGTGTTTCTCGGCTGACACTAAGAAACTTACACTTGAAACACTTAGTTCACAAATTGTAAAAAAATTAAAACATTAATTTGTTTTCATCTAACAAAACGCGTATTCCGTTCAAAAAAATGAACAAGTTCTGCAGTTCAGGCAGCTTACTAGTTACACGTATTAAAGGCAACATTTTACATACCGTAATTCGTAGCAATATTGTTCTGAAATTATATAATTTTAGTTTGTCTTTCTTTTTTAAAATCTGTACCAATACAATGCTCTAATCCAGCGCCGTCGTTTATTGTTTTTAATTAATCACTTTTAGTTTACATAAATTTGTAAGTTCTTCTCTTACACGCTTTACACTTGAACACAATTATACTCCGGCCACATTGTTTTCTTTATTTTTAAACGTGCGTATGTTGGTATTTCGTTTCAACTTTCTATATTCTACTCTTCTCACTCCTCCATGTTCCCTTTCACCTTCCAGTCTGGTCTACACGTTAAAATTTTTATGTACAAATGTCTAAATTACTTTGTATTCTATTTTCAAGTACAGACACCACATTTTTCTTCTAGCATTAGTACTTTTTATACATTCAAATCGTATCTTATTACCTCTACTACTTATTACGTATTATTATTTTTTACGTTTATTCAGTTCTCCTTACAATAATTTGACGCTTTTCTTTTTCTCCTATATAGTTCCAAATCGTATACCTCTTTTGACCTTTTCCAGTTTATAGTGTTCGCCCCATATTGTCTGTCAAACCACTCAGTTATCCTTCTTTCCTTCTATTCTCCAAATTCCTGACGCACAAAATTTTCACGCAACCTTCTCTGAATTAAAGAAAGGAGATAGAACAGCTAACATAGAATTATATGTACGCCGGAAAACATTGAGCGCACAAGAGCTGCTATCCTACATAATCCTATACTAAACATTTTGCCTGACGCCATATAGTTTCACGTGGCTCGTCGAATACCAGTGTTCGAAAAATTCTTCGTAATGATTTAAACATGCAGCCGTACAAAATTCAAATATTGTGATTCCTAATTGACAGTGATAAAGTAAACCGTGATTTGCCGCCAGTTTTCGTAAGTCGTTAATTACAACGTTGTTCACAATACGCTAATGACTAACGAAAACAATTCCATTAACAATTGTTCAAATAAGTAGTGAGCATTTCCATCTGAGTAGATATGTAAATAAACAAAATTTTCTGTATTGAGAACCAAATAACAGTCGAGAAATGCTTCGAGAACCATTGCACGCGGCTAAACTTACTGTATGGTGTGCAACAGCTTCCTTTGGAATAATCAGTTCTCACTTCTTTCAAGATGAGATTAGGAATTCCATTACTGTCATATCAGAGCAATATGTCTAAATGATTAACGAATTTTTGTCTTGTCAAGTCATAGAAATATCTGAAGTCCCACCAAACAGTACGGGGTAGGCGATCAATGGATGCAGTTTAACGAGTTACCTTCAGGAGTGGGAACATTCCGTGGTCCGCGAAATTGCCAGCGTACCATTTATTGTACTGGAGATATTTTGAGATTTAGGTATTGCAACAAATTCATTTAAATTCGTGGAGCCCCACGATCTTGGAGCGCCAAAATATGCAACACTTTTTTTGATAATTCAAATAAAAAAATGTATTTTGTGTTTCAATAGCCCCACTTTGGAAGCGACAAAATGTAACAATGCAATTTTTATTTGAATGGGCCCCACGTTCTTTGGGACGCAAAAATGTAACACATTAACCCTTCTGTGCAATTTAATTTGTACATATTTAACTCATACACTCTCTATACGATTACTAACAACGTGCATGAATAATTGGGGTGTAGGTGTAATTATAATAAGAGTAACTCTTTTTACGAATTGTAATATGCTTCATTTATTATTTGAAACAAACAAACAAAAATATTATAATATTATGAAAATCATGATTAATACGCCATGTGATCTTCATTATCGATGGTTTCAAAGTGTCTTTACTATTCGTGTCAACATTATAAACATATCTTAAATTCTAGATATTATATTATTTATTGTATATAGACTTCTCGTCAATATGTTAACGTTTCTTGCTTGCTCAGTCTAAATGTGTGCTTATTTAAAAGTTATTACTGCATTCTTATTCTATCTTTCTTAATACCTTTGTATGGCTTTAAAAAAAATCATTTTAGCACATTTAATTTATTACTATAAATGACTCTATGTTATGTGCTTTTATCAAGAAAAGTTAAATAATTCAATTACTAATTTCAATGACTCTACGTTATGTTCATTACGAAAAATAATTAAATAATTTTTCTTTTGATTACATATTAATTACATTGAATTTTATTTATATCTACATACTTATTTATGTTTACAAAAATTGTTTTTACTTTTAGAGTCTCTCAATGTCTTTCTCTTTGAAAATTATTTATTGGTTTTTCGTCACCTTAATTTCTGTAGAGTTGTCCCATGTCCTCCAGTGATTCCTTCGGTGTTCTCCTCCTGGATGTCCTCTTGTCCTCACTGCTCATCCTCTCGTCTCTCGTCCTCCACGGTACATTGACTGCTGTAGACTATGATGACATGTTACTCGGGATCTGTAGCCGTTATTATAGAAACGTCTCCAGTCCTCTGCATCTCCTTCCTCTGCTAGTCGTGCTGTCGTACTCTGTCAGGCGTTGATGTTCTTAGATGTCGACTGCTTGTTGACGTCCGACGATTTCTTCGTTACGGTATTATTTCAATATTGTTTTTATTACTTCAAATAAAAAAAACATTACCGTGATACTTTATAAGTTCAGTTACAACATTGTACTGATGTTAGATTTTAAATCTAACTTCGTCCAAAATAGTTTAAAAAATTTCGCGTTACGGACCGGCATAGCGTACCGCCGCGACTATGGTTTGTTAAGAGAGAGCGATTAGGTCTCCTGGGCCTCTATTTATATCCACACAGAAAACTGCACCTGTCGATTCAGGAATCAGCCTGTCGACATTTGAAACATGGTGTGACAGCTCCCACTTTCGTCTCATTTCACATAATTGCACTTTTTTGCCAATCGCACTGTTTAACGGGGATTTCACGTTGCTCAAATAGTGTCTCATTTAATGACTTATGAGATGTGCAATTATCATGATGCTCACACTACTAGTATAATTATGATGCATTAAAAATCGCACTGTACTCGCCTTGATTGTCCGAATTACGTACAATTCGCACTGCACTCGTGTCCGATTTTTACATATTTTTAGAAGTTTTTACCTTCTCACTAACATTTACGATTTCTTAAAATTAATTATTTTCTTAATTTGTCATTTACTTGAGGGGTGAGATTGCAACTTTCAGGATCAGACAGGCTTCACGCACACACATTATTTACTTGTATACACACATGCAGTGGTAATCGCGTGATGTTTGCCTGTTGGTTCTTGCTTGAAAACCAGCTTCCAATCTCACACCTGCTCGTCTATTGTATATTATTGAAATTAACTAAAATATTTACAATATATTATGTATGCGCATTACAGCCTTTGCTTGTATTGTCGCAGTATATAATGATCCAGTTCTATGAAACATCGAAACACTCAAAGTTGTAATTTCTGTTTACATGTTACACCGAGTAATGCAAAACGTAAAAACTCGACTTCAAGAGTATGTGAGTTGAAATTGTCGCCACCTTCAGGGCGTAGTGTTCAAAAACTGGTAGTTTTAGCGGCTAGTTAAATCCTATTAAGTGTACTTTCAGTTTAGTGTAAATGTTAATTTTACTATCGAATTGGTGTTTGTTAAAAGTGCATCAGTCACTATTTTGGCGATTTTCAGGTTTTGTTCATTTTGTAAACTACTCGTACACTAGTAGAGCTATCGTTTTGTATTAAAAATGCGTAAGTCTGCTTTCTAGTATGGGTGTGATTGTTGATCAAAAATTCGGTTTTCTTGTTAAAAGGTTAATTTGACAGTCGTTGACTGATGCATTTTTAACAAACTGCAGGTTGGCAATACCGTGTGGTAGGCAGTCACCTGAGATAATTCTTTACAGCTTTTATTCCGATTCAGTTTAAGGTTATGTTTGATGCATACTGTACGTCTATGGTGATTACTGAAGAGAGTTAACAACGTTTAAAGCTATGAGTGATACTAAGTGTGGTGACAGCATTCGTGATAACATGAATTTTTGTAAACGAGTCCGTAATTCTCAAGAGCATAAGAAAATCAAAATAAAGCAAGCAACATTGGTAGGAAAACAGTATACTAACCGCAAAGGGAATCTTATTGCTGCTAAAGAACCTCAATTTTTTGCGTGTAAGTAATCTATTTTAAATTTATTTCTTTTTATTTCTGCAGATTGTAATCAACACCCGTATGTTATTTTATGATAAGGCTACGTATCATGTTCATTTCGTTTTAATAATAACATATACTAAACATTTTTTTTTTAATTATTGCTACGACTGTTGTAGATGCAAAAAGGCGTTGCTAGGAGGAACTTGATGAAGACAGTGTTAAAGACACGTTTAAAAATTTTGTATAACATTCAATCTAAAAACAAACAAGGCATCTTCCTGCAAGATAAGGCCTCATTGACTTAGAAGACCTCGTGTGGAGGCTCCAAGAACCAACAGCGCCACCTTCAAGTACCGTTTGACGGTTAGAACACTGCAAAAGGAAGATATATGAAAGCTTTCCTTGGTATCTATGGGGTCACAGTAAAACGTGTAAGACGATTAAGGGATTTGTAATTGTTAGGCAAAACGTCCGAAGATCGAACGGGGAAAATGTTAGCTATAGTCTTACTTCTGAAACTAAAGTTTCGGTAAAACAGCACATAGAAACGTACCTACAAAAAGATTGTCATTACTCTAACAAAACAAATTTTTATCTCAACTCTGATTTGAGTTTGAAAAACATGCACAATATGTTCTTAGGAAGAAACATCCTAAAGTGAAGGTCAGTTATTCGTTTTACAGATTGTATTTTCAAGAAAATTTTAATTTGAAATTTGGTAGGCCTCAAATCAATATATGTTGCATTTGTGAAGAGTTTAGACTGAAAATCAAGTAGTCACCTCGCTTGAATGAAGCTGCAAAACGTGTAGCTGCGGCAGAGCTAATGATCCACACAAGACGTAGCCTCAAACTCTATTCCGCTTTAAAGTACGAGGCGTCAGAAGAGGGAAAAAGAGAAGCTAATGTACCTTCGATCGCATTTGACTATATGCAAAATATAAGTTTGCCCAAGATTACTGTCCAAGATTTATTTCATTTAAGACAGCTTACTGTTAATATTTTTTGCATTAGAAATTTAAAAGAAAACAAAAGTTATGTATATATCTACCATGAAGTAAAAGAAAGTAAAAGGCCTGATGAGATGTGTAAATTTCTAGAGGACTACCTTAGAGAGGTACCAAAAACTATCAAAGAACTGAAAATATTCTCAGATTATTGCCTTGGGCAAGACAAGAACCAGGCACTCAACAGATTTTTTTTTATTTGACAGATTCAGGTAAGTTCAATAAAGTTCAACACGGTTATCCCGTCAGAAGATACAGTTTCTTACCGTGTGACAGGGATTTTGGTATAATTAAGAAAATGCTTAACAAAAATAATACTCTACAGTCTATATGACGCCATAGCTCTTATAATCAAAAGTGGAAAATCAGGAAAGTTTTTAGTAAAAGAGGTCAAAGCTAGTGAGATTTTCAACTTTAGAGAATGGTGGAGTTATAAATCATTAAATATTTTTATCAATTTAGTCGATAGTTTTTTTCTCTTATTCACAAAAATATCTTCCTAAAAATTGAGTTTTTCTAGTGGGATGCAAATATGGAGGCGGTTAACACTTTCCAGTCCGAGGGTATAGTTCTTCTAGTCTGACGGATTTCGCCAATTTTCTTGGCTCTGTATTTCTTAACACTTTTTATATGTATATATGTATTACATATTAAATAAATACTCAAACATTACTTTATTAAAATATTACAATAATGTGTACACAAAGTTACAAATAAAATAATACTATTTCTTTCAAAATTTAAATTATTCATAAAAGAATTGGAACGGACAGGTTCTAGAGGTAACTGGCAACTCTGTGGTACATTTAAAAACATTATGACAGACACAAAGGCTTTACGTTAATTTTGTTTAATATTTTGCTCACTTTATTTAGAAAAACATTAATGAACACACGCTAACGATATACGCACAATAACAGAGGTTAGAAACTACTCTAAAAACAAATTATATCAGCTGTTTAAAAGTCGATTGTAATTATGAAAATTGAAACCAGAGTGCGCTGTACACAATAGTATATCGACCCGAACGCATTTTGTCACGACTGAACCTGACGTATTCGTAATGTGATAGTAAAGCGAGCCAATAAACGGCTTCAGGCACACTCAGGCTGCGTCCACTAGGCAAAAGTATACACATATACTCGGGCTTAGGCCGGAAAGTGTTAATATAGACGTAAAGGAAACTGTACAGGCAACTATAAATTGATAGTCGCTCATGGAAAGATGACGAAGAGAAGATGATATAAAGTTATTGAATTGGCAGGCAACAGGGATATTGAAAACACGACGATAGGATTCTCATGACGTTATGAGACTGCAGCAAACTGGGTGAAGATGACTGAAGGAACAGACGGAAATGGAGGCGAGAATGAAAAACACTGGACTGTGTACTTGGTAGCAGTATGTTTTGTGTGAACTGTCAATGCAGTAAGACAGCAGTGAAACATTAGTTACTCACGCTCCAGTTGCGTTACTCCAATGGCGTCACTTTATTAATGACAACATTCTGACTGACTAAATCTAATTATTCTATTTTTGTAGTGTTCTTTGCTTTGTTTGCTGGAAAATATACTGCTTTTACAATTACTCTTATGTAGGACGCATGTAAGCTAACTGTAAGGAGTTTTGTCTCTATTTGTTGACACAAGTTCGAATAACAAGGGATACTAAATGAAAAAACTGTAATATTGAATTACGATGTGACTAGAATATTATTTAATTTAAGCTTTTACCTTACAGGAATTTAATTTATTTTTACAATCTATAAAACTGTTTATTGAAAGAATATCCTGTAAGAATTTAGAAATAAATCGTGTCTTAAGAGTCCACTGTACGTACTTCGAGCTTCGCTTTAGTGGCTGATGGTAGTGGTCAAGTGGTTATTACGCAAGTCAAAGTTGTCTGATGTCTTCAGTTTTATAATTAGAAACTAAATCAAAAGCTTATAAAAAAAGGACTCAATATACAGTTACAGAAGGTCCAATATCTAGGACCGGAAAATTAGCGTGTTTGGAAGAATATGAAAACTGAGAAATCAAAGAAACACATCAGCTTTAATAGTTAGAATTTGTATTATCAGAGTAAAAAGACCGACAGAACAATAGAGTTCAACATAATTTTTAATAATGCAAGTATTAACTATTGCAGAACAGCAGAAGGAGGAAACGAAAGCAGATTCGGCCTAATATGAGATTTATTCTACAAGTGTGGACTCTACAGTATAGTTTCTATAAATCGTTTGCAATGAGAGTTGTAAAAGAAAGTATTTTAATTACAAGACGTTAAGCAACGAATCGAGACGAAATGGCTTCTATTTTGACAGTGCACCTATTTATAAGTATTTGTAGCAGATATTTAGTAAATTTACTGGCACAGGCGCTATCATCAATAAATTTGCGTAGTGAGAAAAACAACTTTATCAACACGCAAAATATAAGTGCGATTATTTATATACAAGTGTTTGATTATCTGACGTTTATTAGTTTAATTCACTGTTCTAAGATCACGACCCACGTCCTCTTTGCAACAACATATAACAGAAAAGATTAATGAGTTGAAAAATTCTCAGCGTGAATTTTGGCCTGATAGATTAATGAGTGAATTCTTCAGTGATGTATTACGTTCACAACTATAACTTAAACAGTTTACAAAATAAATCGTTTCGCACTTGCTTACGCACCAGTAAATACGAAGACGTTGCCTGAAACGAAACGTTTGTCCTGTGCTGTTCTACAAAATAAACACCGGAAGTAAACGTAACGAGGTATCCAAACAAATTGTATCAAGGTTTGAAAACCGGATACTGTTGGAAAAGGTAATTAAATATTTTTAACACCATGGTTTAAAAACAACAGAAGAATACAAGAAAATATTTAGGCGTAGCAATTGAAGTGAACTTCAGATCAAAGAGCGACGTCAGGTTTCAAGTAACGAGGATGGTAGTCGGAATTAATAAGGAGAAATTAGGACAAGAATGGGGCGGGATGAATGGATAATAGATTTTGTGAAAAACCCCCATATCACTTGATGCATTATAGTGTATATATTAAATATATGATCAGGGTTACCAACCTTGCATGAGTTCAAATTTGTTATAATGTATATTAAATCTATATGATCAGGTTTACCAACCTATGGTGGGGGGTTCCGACTTGATGCATTATAGTGTATATATTAAATATATGATCAGGGTTACCAACCTTGCATGAGTTCAAATTTGTTGTGTGTTATAATGTATATTAAATCTATATGATCAGGTTTACCAACCTATGCATGGGTTCAAACTTGATATGTGTATTATAGTGTATATAAAAATATATGATCAGGGTTACCAATTTTTAAATAAAGCTGATTTGCATATCAGGGGTGGTGTTGGGTGGGTGGTTTTCTTATTTCATATCAGTGGGTGGCGGTGGGTGGGGGTGGTTCCAACTCGATGCATTATAGTGTATATTAAAATATATGATCAGGTGTACCAACCTTTGCATGAGTTCAAATTTGTCGTGTGTTATAATGTATATTAAATCTATATGATCAGGTGTACCAACCTCTGTAGTATTATTATAGTGTATAGATATTTTATATGAGCAGGGTTGTCAACATTTTCTGCGGTGGGGGGAGGGAAATTCAAATATGTGTGTTATATAGTGTATATATTAAAATATATGATTAGGGTTACCAATCTTACATTATTGTGTATGTGTATAGAGCAGATCTGCCAACATTTTTTTCTCTTCTGTGGTGGGAAATTCAAACTAAATGATCATAATTGTTACTCTCTCTCTCTCGTTGTCAAAACGTTATGTTCAAACCGTTTCCCCTCTCTCTCACCCTCTCTCTCTCTCTCTCACTATGTACATGAGTAGAGCAGTCGGTGTGTGATGGTTAAATAATTTTCTCTCTCTCTCTCTCTCTCTCTCTCTCTCTCTCTCTCTCTCTCTCTCTCTCTCTCTCTCTCTCTCTCTCTCTCTCTCTCTCTCTCTCTCTCTCTCTCTCTCTCTCTCTCTCTCTCTCTCCCTCTCGTTGTCAAACGTTATGTTCAAACCGTTTCTCCTCTCTGTGGTCATTACCGCGCATGTATATGATTTTAGAAAGTTTATATATATTCGACAAATATTAACTGTGTACGTACTTACAACGCCCGCTCTCTCTCTCACTCATCGTCAAAACGTTGACTTCATTTTTCATTGTATTAAATAATTAACAAATATTAACTATGTGTGCGTGTGTGTTGTCAACTACTTACATGCGCGTTCTCTCTCTCTTAACATAACGCTTCGTGTGAAGCGTTTTGTAGAGCAGGTTTCAACTGTGGAAGGTTTCATACCGTTTCTCCTCTCTCTCTCTCTCTCGCTCGCAGACGTCGGAAGCAATTCCTAGTTTATAATGTAATTACCTGTGCGTGTATGTCTCTCTTTCGCATAAAAAAAAAAAATCTCCTTGAAATAAGGTATTTTCAAAAGTTTTGTGTACACATACAAATCGCTATCGGACGATGTACGTGCTGCTCACACACACACACACACACACACACACACACACACACACACACACACACACACACACACACACACACACACACACACACACACACACACACACACACACACACACACACACACACACACACACACACACACACACACACACACACACACATTGTGTATGTCTCTCTCTCGCTGCAAGAATTCCCTTATTCAAAGCGATTACGTTGTCACAGTACACAACCTTAAATATACCTTACAGACTATTGTAATTTTAAAAATTCATTTTTGCATTAATTAAAATTACCTGTGCGTGTATGTCTCTCTTTCGCATAAAAAAAAAAAAAAAAAATCTCCTTGAAATAAGGTATTTTCAAAAGTTTTGTGTACACATACAAATCGCTATCGGACGATGTACGTGCTGCTCACACACACACACACACACACACACACACACACACACACACATTGATGAAATTAGAAAGTTTATATTTATTCGACATGTATGTCTGTCTGTCTGTCTGTCTGTATGTCTGTCTCTCTCTCTCTCTCTCTCTCTCTCTCTCTCTCGTTGTCAAACGTTATGTTCAAACCGTTTCTCCTCTCTGTGGTCATTACCGCGCATGTATATGATTTTAGAAAGTTTATATATATTCGACAAATATTGGTCGTTTCTCAACGCTTGGCACTCCTGGTCGCCTTCTTGCGCCTCCTGCACTGCCTGATGGATGCCGACAGCCGTGATTTCTTGTAGTCACGGTGCAGCTGCCCCAACACTGCGAAGTGGCCTCTCTTCAGGCTGCATCCGTGGTTCTTCTTGGACGCCGGCGGTATCTTCAAGCTCAGGTTCCCTCGAGAGGAAGTCCGGCAACTCGTTCTCCTTGCCCGGGCAGTGGACGACGGTGAATTTGAAGCTCTGTATCAGTAGCGCCCAGCAAGCGTACTTCTTCTTCTGCCCGGTCGCCTGCTTCAGCCAGGTTAGCGCCTTGTTGTCGGTCCTCAGGGTGAAATGGTGATCCTCCAAGTATGGCCGGTATTTATTGATGGCTCAGACGACTGCCAAGCAGTCTAGTTCGTTGGAGTGGTAGTTCTTCTCCGCCTCGTGGAGTTTGGCACTGGCGTACGAGATGATACGCCTCTCTCCAGCTTCGGTGCATTGATAAAGCACCGCTCCAAGTCCCTTTTGGCTGTCGTCGGTCTGCAAAAACATCGGCAAGTCCCGATCCGGTCGTGAGAGTTTTAACGGCTGCCGGAAAGCGGCCTTAACCTCTTCGAAGGCTCGCTGCGTTGTCTCGTCCCAATGCCAGTTTCTTGTCCGCCAGCACTGTACACAACTTAAAATATAGTTTACAAACCGTTATAATACAATTATTCAAAATACATTTACATTGATTAAATATATATATCACAAACAAACATTGTTATATAAAATAAATACAATATTAATAATTTTGACATTGCAAGATTTTTAAATAATAATTTCACGGCTGTAGATACAGTTCACAAGGAAGTTTATCTGTAACATAACAATACAGTCGATATTAGAATCACGGATACGATAAATATTCAATTATCACATGCACACACACACACACACACACACACACACACACACACACACACACACACACACACACACACACACAGTCAGTGGAAAGAAAGAATCAAATGCGTTAAGTAAGTAAACTTTTTTCAAATATGTGTCATTTTTCATAAGTTAATGTACTTTCAAATAATTTCTAATCAAGCCAAATATTATTCACTGGAACTTTGTAAATACTGCTTAGAATCAATGATACATTTATCACATAAAGTTAATGTACTTTCAAATAATTTCTAATCGAACCGGATATTATTCAATGATACATTTATCATGTACATACAAATTCAATTATTAAAGTGTTAAGTTCAGAGAGTTGAAACTACACACACACACACACACACACACACACACACACACACACACACACACACACACACACACACACACACACACACACACACACACACACACACACACACACACACACACACACACACACACACACACACACACACATTGATACATTTTGGAAACTGAGTACAGAATAAATCTACAATCACCTAGTCGGTTTGTTGGCAGAAAACAATTATGTGATCAAATAAACATTACCAGAGAACAACGTCCTCCTAAAGATAAATTTACCAGAGCTCAAAACAGTACAAAGTCATACTTTTGGTGAAGAAAATCACGTCATCAACAACAAAAGTTGTTTGTGTTTAAACAGCTACAAACAATAATTAATTTTCTTACACTAGTAAACATTTTGCTGTAATTGTTTCAATTAAAGGAAACATATATATATATATATTCGTTGAGAAAATCTGTTGTGGCTGAACGAAACATGTGTCTGAATAAATTTTCTCTCTACATAGCAGTTGTAAAAGTAGTCATATACATTATGTGCTATATATACAAAAGGCTTTCAACGTGTTTGTCATTTCAACCAATTTGTACCGTGCTCTAATTATGTAAAAAAAAAATAACTGTACCGCTCCATACAACTGAGAATAAATCCGTACACACACACACACATGAACAATTTTACGTTTAAATAAAATCTGTACATACAATAAAATTATGTTTCAGTATTAATGATATAAATATTACTGTTTTATTAATTTAAAATACCGTATAATTGCTTACGACGCGCACACTTAGCAACGTTTTTACTTATTTGAACAAGCCATGTATTAACTTCAATAAATAATGCACTTGATAATGTTTAAATATTTCCAACAACTATGTTGATTAGAAGTGCTGTAAGTTCAATAACAATGTTCGCTACGTAACGTATTCAAATCTGTTTACTCACCTCTTAAATGTTGATGCACGCAATTATCGATTTCACAATGAGGTATGAAGGCTAATTGCATTCTTCACGTATATATATTGATGTATCTTACAACGGTAGGGTAGGGGTAGCTTAGCGTGTTTGTTTTGAAAGTCGATGTAAGTCATTGTGTAACGTCTTTTTTCCGCGTTACAAATCCAGGGAACCCCTCGTAATTAAACTCCGTTAATTAGATGGGCTGCCTACGTTGTAACAGAATTGATCACAAATAATTAATATAACAAATTTCTTACTAGCTGTGTAAGGAAACAATGGCAAGGTATACAATTGATTTAAGCACTCCTCATATGTGTGTAACAAGAAGACTTCTCTTTTATTTAACATTTAAAAACATATACTGACAGATCCCATGACATTACCAATTCAATTATTAAGTTACTTGAAAGGTTTCTTTAAACTTTGAGATCAAACTTGATTTTACATAGCTATACCTCGGATCCGGGTCAACTTTCTGTATTTCTGTAATTAAGACTTTTAATTATACTCATTTCATGATATTAGCTTGCAAGACTTTGTTTTATTCAACCATTGGAAGAATGGTATTATTGCTTGAATTATATTACTATACATTAGCATATAAACTGTTACAACGTATGAAGTTAGAATAGTTACATGAAATTCTTAGATTTAATTTATTTGTCTTTACAAAGTTAATAATTTCTGAAAAGTCTCTTTCAAGAAGTGTTGTGTGACAAATATTAGTAACCCTCGATAGACAGGCTATCGAGTCACCTTTTAATTGGTATGCAGAAGACTCGTCCTAGGGTATCAGTCTTGGGAAACTGGAACAGCTACGTCGTCATCTCGGTCTGGCCTTCCTCTGTAAAGGGCTCCAAAAGTTCGCAGGTTGAACAATATGTCGTGTAGATATCTACGATGATCTTGTAGATTCTCGGATGTCCTGATCTGCATATTCTGTCGCGTGCAGTAGAGTTTGTGGCTTCTGATAGTTCACATCTCCGGGTATGACTTTGGAATTGATGTTATTTGTTGAAGCACTAAGTCATCTTGTGTTACACTCCTTTTTTACATTTCGATTTTTATACTTTAAATTTCTTGTCTATTTACATGACTATATTAATTAACACATCCAGATGCTTTAAACAGCTACATCTGGTACACCATCTTAAGGTGAAGCAAAATATCGTTAACATATTTTAAGCGCACAGCTCCTACGTCTGTACTGTACGAAGTCACCATTGCAAGAGAGAGAAATTCCGCTCCCTTCGCCTGGTACTGGGCAAAAGTTAGTGGGACAATTTCCGCGCGAGAATATAGTTCCTAACTATCTTTAAGTTAACTTTTTTTATTTATACAAACTATCCCTAAACAAATATACATAATTTAAATCAGTTGTTTTAGCGACTATTTATGTCTTCAGATTTTTTTATTATTAACATTAATTTTTTTTATCTTATTCTAACTCACACAAGACTCGGAAAGCATGTCGAGTCTGGAATCAACAGGACAGCGCCTGCTTACAAGCAAAGGGTTAAATCCGATACCAACAACTCTCCACAATTTATCTATTTATTAGAGTATCTTCTAACTAACTAATTACTGCTTCCTCTCATACTGAGTACATACAGGTATTTTATATTAATACAGTGAGATTTAAATGGCTTAAGAGCTCGCAACCTTAATTTTTAAAAATTTTATTATTTTGATTATTGGTACAATTTAAATCGTCACAGACTCCACCGCTTAAATTGCACGCTACGGTTTTTGGTTTTTTTTTTTTGAGTCTAACTCACAATTGGGGCTTGGGGGTACGATTAGTGTCAGTGTGTGAAGTTATTTATTATTAGTGCACAGTTTGTTTTTTTCTAATTCTCTTTAAATGACATTGTTCATTTAAATGATCGCCTTCGTGAAATTCCCTTTTTCTTACTTCTTAAGTACTAACTTACATTTTAATCTTAATACTAATTTCCAAACCTTAGATGGGAATGATCCCTACTTATCCGTAACTCACAACATCCCGGCCCGACTGACACCAGCTTACTCTAACTACTGAAGTTAGCTTTCAGCATTTATTAATGATCTTTGGCACATTTCTGCCCTATCATTACCCTTTCAGTCGGCGCCGTTGTGATCTGTTACGTTACACGTATAATCACTTCTTGATTATCTATCATTAACTTATTTCTAACGTAATCTAAAGAGGATCCCATACTCCACTTTAGATCACTGGTTTGAGAGAAGCGGAACCTTACGAAGATAATTCTCTTTTATCTCTTTTAACAATACTTAAACAAACTATGCGGGAGGGGAGACATTTTACACAATGCATAGTCATACACACTAGGGGTGGTTTTTCAATTGTTTAGGCTAGCACCTGTTTATCACAATAGAGAGGGTGGGCGGCTGCTTACTACCTTACTGAACACGCTTTAATTTTCTCTTACTGGCCACCACTGCGAAGTGTTTACAATGTGTAACTGTACTTTTATTATTATTTTCTTTTGTTTTTTACTTACGTCTACACTTCACACAATTTTAGTATAACTTAGGATTTATTTAGCTCTAGTATTTAAATAAATTATTATTATTCACTTTATTATTTATTAAACTACTTTGGGGTTAGTGTGTGTAATTTCTTTCACATAGTTGTTGTACACTTAGTTATTACCTATAGTTACAACACAGTACACTTTATATTCTTATGAACTACCTTTTTTTTTCATACTATTTACACTAAATATTTACACAATTAAAACACAAAACTCTTTCTTATCTCTATCACTTAATTTTACTACCGGTTTTTTGTTTGTCTTACTCTCTCTTCTATAGAGTAACTTTCTAAATCTTTACTATTTAGAATTCTATCTTTTCTTCTGTGAGTGCTATATAACCCATCTAGTTAATGATTATTCATTAATGCATGCTTCGCAGAACTGGAACCCAGGTTGATCAGGCCTCGTTTCCAAACTCTACGTTTTACATTTCTTACGTGGATTCAGAAATATAATTTTCTTTACTGCCTAGTATTCCTTTTCTTTTTGGGTTATACTATACCGTAACTTCTTCTTATACAACTTTAGTTGCGAAATATGCGTTCTCCGCACATATTTCTGAGTTGCAGGTTCGCACAGGGCTACTGTAACTGGAGTTAGGTACTTTTGGATTTGGTAAGGCCCACACCATCTGAATGATAGTTTCGAGGTGGTCTTATCAATCGCACTACTAATGGGGTGAGTCTTGTACATTATTAAGTCACCTACTTGGTACCTGACTGAGTTGCTATGATTACCTTTCTCGTGGTATCTTCTGGATTTTTCCAAGCTTGCTCTTAAGTTAGAGCGGGCTTTGTTCCATATTCGCTTTATCTGCTTATCCGTTATTTGCGGAGGCAGCAGATCGTGTATATTCCATCTTGTGGACAAAGGGTGGTTTGGTCGATACTTGTATAGTAACTCGAACGGGGTCGACTTGTGACCTTCGTGGTAAGCTGAGTTAAAAGCGTATTGAATCCAGGATAGATTTTGGTCCCACGACGTGTGATCGTTCGCATGATAGGCTATTAGCGCAGATTTGAGGTTTCGTAGATACCTTTCAGCAATATTGCCTTGCGGTCGATACTCTGTAGTGGTTATATGGTCTATCCCTAACTTGAAACACATATTCCTAAATTCTTTTGCTTTAAACTGCGGGCCGTTATCAGATACTATACGTACTGGAGTACCGTAATCTTTAAATAATCTTTCCTGTAGTATTTTAACTGTTGTCGACGCTAATGCTCGTCGCATGGGATACATCCAAACAAATTTGGTGAACGAATCTACACATATCAGTAACATGGTATTTCCTGATTTGGATCGTGGATACGGACCTGAGAAATCTAGATAAAGTTTCGAAAAAGGGGTCTTTGGGATTTCTGATATCAATTGGCTTACTTGAGTATTTCTGGCGGGTTTGCTAAGGGCGCATAATGAACATTTCTTTACGAAGGTAGCTATTTCGCAGTTCATATTGTTCCAATGATATTCCTTTCGAATACGATGTATCGTCTTATTGATTCCCATATGGGCTCCTATTGTAGATGAATGGAAGTATTCCATTAGCATGGGCTTAATTACATCCGGGGCTATTATTCTTAATTCCTTTCCGTCTCTTATTTTGAGACACAGTACATTCTTACTCAATACGTACTTCTCGGATTTAATACCTTGGGTAAGTTGTTCTATAATAGGCTTCAGTAAGGGGTCTCGTTGTTGATATAGGGCAATGTTTGTAAAGGCAAGGGGGAATTCAGTAATTACGGCGTTCGCACTTGCTATTTCCGGCTTCACTACGTTTTCGGAAGTTTTAGTGGGTGACTGGAACATACGGGACAGGGTATCGGCGACTACATTTTGAGTACCTTTAATATGCTGCACTCTGAATTTGTAGCAGTTTAATTTCAATATCCATCTGCCAATTCGTCCTAATTGTTTAGGGTGATTCAATAACCATGATAACGCCTGATTGTCGGTTTCTAAAAGAAATTCTTTATGTTCTAGGAAGGGTTTAAACTTTTCGAATGCAAAAACAATTGCTAAACATTCCAATTCATATGCAGAATACTTTCTTTCTTGATCGCTCAGTGTTCGTGATGCATAACTAATTGGTAGTCTACAGTTATCTATCTCTTGGTATATCACTGCACCTAACGCTACACTGGAACTGTCGGTTTGCACGACGAATGGTTTTGTGAAATCAGCTAATTGCAAAACTGGGGGAGATATAATGCTTTCTTTAAGTTGCTCAAACGCGTTTTGATGTATTGAGCTCCATTCGAACTTTGTTCCCTTCTTTCGTAAGGAGTTTAGGGGTGCTGCTATTTCGGCAAGATGGGGAATATATTTGTGGAAATAATTCACCATACCTAAAAATCGGGCTATACCTTTTGCATCTCGTGGGGGTGCAAATTCTCTAATAGCACGGGTACGTTCGGGGTCAATGCTTACCTTTCCATTCGCTTTCACTATGTGTCCTAAGAAAGAAAACTGAGGGACAGCAAAACTTACCTTATTTGGGTTCACCGTTAATCCTGCTCTTAGTAAACGAGATAACACTTCACGCAAATGTCTGAGATGTTGTTCCATTGATTCACTGTATATTACGATGTCGTCCAAATAGTGGTACACATATTTAAATTTAATGTCGTGAAATATCTTCTCCAATAGTCTACTACATACGGAACTTCCTTGAGATATTCCAAAGGGTACCCTAGTAAATTGGTACAAGTTAAAAGGAACTGCAAACGCGGTTAGACGTTTGGATTCTTCTGAAAGAGGTATTTGGTGAAAAGCTTGATTTAGATCCATTACTGTAAAGACCATAGCTTTAGTAAAATAGTGAAACGCACTATGGATGTCTGGAAGAGGTATTGATTCAAATTCTTTTCTTTTATTTAATTGCCTGTAGTCTACAACTAGTCGGTGTTTATCGGGTCCTTTAGGTACTAAAAAGGAGGGTGAAGAATATGGGGACGTAGAGGGTTCTATGACTCCTTGATCCAATAACTTATTGATATGGTTTCGCATGACTTCCATCTTGGGAGGCGACAACTTTTACGGGGGTAGTCGTATTACTTTCTGATCACTCAGATTAATTTTTTACTCTATTAGGTCCGTCAGTCCTAGTTTTGGTGTAAGAACCGAAGAAAATTCTTTTATTTGTTTTACTATTTTGACTCTATCTCTTCGTTCTAGGTGAGATAAATGCCCAGTACCAAGCGGTGGAGTCATTTTTCCGTATAGATCTGCGTTATAGTTCATAGGGGTAATTCCTCGATGAGGGTGATTAGATTCATTGGGGGTGTTGGTCAATTCATTATTTCCGGGACGAAACTGAAAATGGTCGGGAGGAGGGACATTTACATCTGTATCAGTTTTTTGTTCTGGGTTCGCTTGCACTTGCGATACGATAGGTGAGTTCCGATCCGAGTTAGGCGGAGGTAAACCAGTGGTGGGGGATTGTACTGGGGAGATGTGTAATTTCATTAATGATTTCTCTATTTCGTCCATCCTGAATGAATCGGATTTTCGTCTTAAATCGTTGATAATTGAAGGTAAGCGGCGTAGAGCTTCGTCTGCTAGCTTTTGTACATCAACGGGTATTTCTGTGAGATTCGGCCAGATCGACAAATTTTTTATTCGCCTGGTTAAATGCTCTATTCTCTGGGTAGTCCGCAAAATTTTTGCCGGAGATTTCTCGTCTTGGAGTGTTTGAGACAATAAGTATAGTTCACTATACTTGGCATTACAAATTTCTTTCTCGCTTTCATAATCGAGTTGGCTTAGATTGTTTAATTGCACGGGCGCATCAAATCCACATTCGCGAATTGAACTTCGTAATTCCGCGACTGTTACATCAGCATGGGGTAGTCCACGCAAAAGGGCTTCGTAAGACAGCTCGTCTTGTAATAACAAATCCGGGTTAAATTGGGCCATTTTGTTCTAACACATTAGCACGTACTTAAAATTAATACTAGTATATTACACATATATTACATATACATATAATAAATTCATCAGTAATCAATTTACACAAATTAGAAAAGAACAACTTCTCTTCTAAGGGAGAGACAGAAATCACACACACATATCTTTCAAGGTTAAATAGCCGATCAGCTGTTTTCTGGAATGTAGGTCAGAGGGTGGCCTACATATTTAGTTAACAAAGGAGGGTTGAGCGTGTGTGACAATGGGGTGTTTGCTTTTACATATTATTGTCTACACAATGCGAGTGAATAACACCAACGACCGGTATAAACACGAGAAAAGGGGAGCGCAATCTTATGCAACACATTTATTATTATTCCGCTTAGACAACACTTTGGCTTCGTTCATTCATAAACTTTTCTCAATTAAATAATTACTTATTTTGTTCACAAGTTTTAAATCACGAACTTCTACTTAATTACTTTATTATTATTAACAAAGTTATTTTTAATCAAATTTTTTATAACACATACTAGTGTATGTAAGCTAGATAGTTGGACATACACTGTGCAGAATGATTCAGGAAACAACAGGTTATAGATTGTCGTAAACAAACCTGTTACAGATTGTTCGGTTGACCAAAATTGTTATGCTTGGTCACAATTCATGTATGGAAGTACTTATATCGAATTATGCAGGTTGTTACTGGCCTATAGAATGCAAAAGCTACATGCATTGTATGACGCTAAGGATATTTTACTTATACATACTACCATCTACGTATTAAGTTACGTATTAATACCCTATTAAATATGTTTTGAACATTACATTTATTAAAGTAACTTTCTGAGTGCATATATCAATATTATATATTTAGTTATTGATCTTACAATCTATCCACGCATAGTGAATGCAATTTTGTTTGTGACACTATATACACAATTAAAACTCTTTCCTTTGTTTCCTTTATTTTTTTTTTGAATGACGCAACTTTGTTTGCTTAAAACACCTTTATAAAATTTTAACTGAGTGGCGCACTTTTGTGTCACTCAGTAAACAATTACCCTTTTATTCTTTTTTACAATTAAGCAGAGTGGCGCATTTCTGTAACGTCTTTTTTCCGCGTTACAAATCCAGGGAACCCCTCGTAATTAAACTCCGTTAATTAGATGGGCTGCCTACGTTGTAACAGAATTGATCACAAATAATTAATATAACAAATTTCTTACTAGCTGTGTAAGGAAACAATGGCAAGGTATACAATTGATTTAAGCACTCCTCATATGTGTGTAACAAGAAGACTTCTCTTTTATTTAACATTTAAAAACATATACTGACAGATCCCATGACATTACTAATTCAATTATTAAGTTACTTGAAAGGTTTCTTTAAACTTTGAGATCAAACTGGATTTTACATAGCTATACCTCGAATCCGGGTCAACTTTCTGTATTTCTGTAATTAAGACTTTTAATTATACTCATTTCATGATATTAGCTTGCAAGACTTTGTTTTATTCAACCATTGGAAGAATGGTATTATTGCTTGAATTATATTACTATACATTAGCATATAAACTGTTACAACGTATGAAGTTAGAATAGTTACATGAAATTCTTAGATTTAATTTATTTGTCTTTACAAAGTTAATAATTTCTGAAAAGTCTCTTTCAAGAAGTGTTGTGTGACAAATATTAGTAACCCTCGATAGACAGGCTATCGAGTCACCTTTTAATTGGTATGCAGAAGACTCGTCCTAGGGTATCAGTCTTGGGAAACTGGAACAGCTACGTCGTCATCTCGGTCTGGCCTTCCTCTGTAAAGGGCTCCAAAAGTTCGCAGGTTGAACAATATGTCGTGTAGATATCTACGATGATCTTGTAGATTCTCGGATGTCCTGATCTGCATATTCTGTCGCGTGCAGTAGAGTTTGTGGCTTCTGATAGTTCACATCTCCGGGTATGACTTTGGAATTGATGTTATTTGTTGAAGCACTAAGTCATCTTGTGTTACACTCCTTTTTTACATTTCGATTTTTATACTTTAAATTTCTTGTCTATTTACATGACTATATTAATTAACACATCCAGATGCTTTAAACAGCTACATCTGGTACACCATCTTAAGATGAAGCAAAATTTCGTTAACATATTTTAAGCGCACAGCTCCTACGTCTTTACTGTACGAAGTCACCATTGCAAGAGAGAGAAATTCCGCTCCCTTCGCCTGGTACTGGGCAAAAGTTAGTGGGACAATTTCCGCGCGAGAATATAGTTCCTAACTATCTTTAAGTTAACTTTTTTTATTTATACAAACTATCCCTAAACAAATATACATAATTTAAATCAGTTGTTTTAGCGACTATTTATGTCTTCAGATTTTTTTATTATTAACATTAATTTTTTTTATCTTATTCTAACTCACACAAGACTCGGAAAGCATGTCGAGTCTGGAATCAACAGGACAGCGCCTGCTTACAAGCAAAGGGTTAAATCCGATACCAACAACTCTCCACAATTTATCTATTTATTAGAGTATCTTCTAACTAACTAATTACTGCTTCCTCTCATACTGAGTACATACAGGTATTTTATATTAATACAGTGAGATTTAAATGGCTTAAGAGCTCGCAACCTTAATTTTTAAAAATTTTATTATTTTGATTATTGGTACAATTTAAATCGTCACAATTGTGCGCCGTTGGAAACTTTCAGAAGTTAGCGATACTGAAAGTATTTTCGTGCATTAGTCAAAATTAGGAAAACAATGCAGAGAGAGAGAGAGAGAGAGAGAGCGAGTGGACACACATGTAAGTAGCTCGATACTCAGTGACAACAAAACACACACACACACACACACACACACACACACACACACACACACACACACACACACACACACACACACACACACACAGAGTTAATATTTGTCAAATATATATAACAACGAGTGAGAGAGAGAGAGAGAGAGAGAGAGTGAGAGGAGGGGTCATCGACCGTGATGGAAAAGCTTTACCTCACTGCTTAAAGCTTTAAGAAGTTAGCGATACTGAAAGTATTTTCGGTCAAGTTAACCTAACCTTATTACGAAGATATATTTTAGGTATAGCTGAATTTAAAGCGTGCAAGCCTTCAGTAAGAAACTATGCTAAACCATTGTAATACAGGAGGTCATTGACACGACTTTACACTGACACATTGCAGTCTCTCCCTCTCCCTAACGTCTGTGTGTATGTGTTACGTTCAAGCTATATTTGTAAAAGTAATAATGATTGTACGTTTTTTAGTTTAAAAGATTAGGCACTAGAAAAAAAAAATATTACCATCCTTGTTAAAGTACAGTGAAAACTTTGTTATTAAAATTTTACTTTTAATCGTGTTGACCGCATCTAGGGAAGAAACACGATTCCCAAGTTCTTTTTGTGTTTCACAGAGAAAAACAGAGGAAACATTTCCATCTAATGTATATTTATCTTTTTTAAAATATATTTATTTGAGACTGTAGTTGTTGTTCTGCTTTGTGAAGAATTATTTTTTCTTCCGATCCGTTTATCTAAATAGACGTGGTTGCGGTAAAGTCAGCGTATATCTTTTACGTTTCTTATTTTTTTATGAAATTATCTGCCGGCGAATATTTATATTTTGTCCAGTGAGCATATGAAGACCTTCCCTACGTACACGCATAGCCCCAGATTTAAAATATATTTATTTGAGACTGTAGTTGTTGTTGTTCTGCTTTGTGAAGAATTATTTTTTCTTCCGAGCTGTTTATCTAAATAGACGTGGTTGCGGTAAAGTCAGCGTATATCTTTTACGTTTCTTATTTTTTTATGAAATTATCTGATCACTGAATAATAATAATATAATCGTTCTAGTGTTAACGTTTGCTGCAACAGTTCCTCCATAGATAACGCAGTTTACAAAATAACTACACATAGGTTCAGAGGTGTATAGTGAAATAAATTAAAATTATATACGCATGTCGTAAAGATTACCATTTAAAGTATCCAAATATCAACCGGAGTCCACAAACACTGGCACACGCTGGGTTTGTGTACGAGGGGGATGGTGATACTGTACGGTGTAGTTCATGTCAAGTTAGATTTGAGGACTGGACGATGGACGATTGTCCTAACGCTTTACATGCTCGAGTAATGCCGCAGTGTCAGTTTGTGGTGACACAACTAAAATGATAAAAAAAAAAAACAACACACAAACGTTAGGTCTAATTATTAATCGGTTCTTTTCAGAGCCACCGTAACTTAGCCTCAGATTACTTGAATTTGTTATTTGTTTACACAACAAAAAACATTTTCACGTGATCTTGAGTCGGTCCTAAGCCCGAACAAATAAGGAAGGCGGTATATTATATATTTACAGAGTGTAAAAGAGGAAAACGGAGCCATATAGAGACAATGTAAGTATAATGTTTATACTACAAAGTAATTACGATAAAGTGTACTTTTTCTGTAGGTCTGATCACTGCAGTCAAGTCGCTCCTGGAACAAGAATAATGTATGAGTGCAGGCCATTTTGTTGTTAATGAATCGTTATCTGTTTTTATTAAAATCTTACAATGTCAAAAATTATTATTAATATTTTATTTATTTTATAACATTGTTTGTGATTTGTATTTATTTTATAATATTGTTTGCAATATATATATTTAATCAATGTAAAATGAATTTTTAAAAATATTGCATTACATTGGTCTGTAAACTATATTTATGTTTGTTCTGTACACATATGCATACGATAATTGAATGATTGCAGTTGTAGTTAGAGAATGCACTTGATAATGTTTTAATGTGAATAATTTTTGTTCATTTCAATAGCAATGATTAATTGTGGTGATACAAATCGTTTCGTATGAGTATTACGTCACTGTTGCTGTTGCTCTTTATTTACAAAGATAAGACTCAAACAGTGCTGCGCAAAATTTACGAGACAGACGGAAGAGTTGACCTGTAATGACAATGTTTTGGCCTAGTTATTAACGAAACTAATTACAAGTATTTGTAAGCACATGGAAGTGAATGGAACTAAGTGTAATCTATAATTAATACCGGTATCGACATCAAATAAATGATAGAATGTTTCTTAAAAAGAGCCGTGTTAACTTGAGCGAAAATACTTTCAGTATCGCTAACTTCTTAAAGCTTTAAGCAGTGAGGTAAAGCTTTTCCATCACGGTCGATGACCCCTCCTCTCTCTCTCTCTCTCTCTCTCTCTCTCTCTCTCTCTCTCTCTCTCTCTCTCTCTCTCTCTCTCTCTCTCTCTCTCTCTCTCACTCGTTGTTATATATATTTGACAAATATTAACTCTGTGTGTGTGTGTGTGTGTGTGTGTTGTTGTCACTGGGTATCGAGCTACTTACATGTGTGTCCACTCCCTCTCTCTCTCTCTCTCTCTCTCTCCCTCTGCATTGTTTTCCTAATTTTGACTAATGCACGAAAATACTTTCAGTATCGCTAACTTCTGAAAGTTTCCAACGGCGGACAATGACTTACATCGACTTTCAAAACAAACACGCTAAGCTACCCCTACCTACCGTTGTAAGATACATCAATATATATACGTGAAGAATGCAATTAGCCTTCATACCTCATTGTGAAATCGATAATTGCGTGCATCAACATTTAAGAGGTGAGTAAACAGATTTGAATACGTTACGTAGCGAACATTGTTATTGAACTTACAGCACTTCTAATCAACATAGTTGTTGGAAATATTTAAACATTATCAAGTGCATTCTTTATTGAAGTTAATACATGGCTTGTTCAAATAAGTAAAAACGTTGCTAAGTGTGCGCGTCGTAAGCAATTATACGGCATTTTAAATTAATAAAACAGTAATATTTATATCATTAATACTGAAACATAATTTTATTGTATGTACAGATTTTATTTAAACGTAAAATTGTTCATGTGTGTGTGTGTACGGATTTATTCTCAGTTGTATGGAGCGGTACAGTTATTTTTTTTTTACATAATTAGAGCACGGTACAAATTGGTTGAAATGACAAACACGTTGAAAGCCTTTTGTATATATAGCACATAATGTATATGACTACTTTTACAACTGCTATGTAGAGAGAAAATTTATTCAGACACATGTTTCGTTCAGCCACAACAGATTTTCTCAACGAATATATATATATATATATATGTTTCCTTTAATTGAAACAATTAGAGCAAAATGTTTACTAGTGTAAGAAAATTAATTATTGTTTGTAGCTGTTTAAACACAAACAACTTTTGTTGTTGATGACGTGATTTTCTTCACCAAAAGTATGACTTTGTACTGTTTTGAGCTCTGGTAAATTTATCTTTAGGAGGACGTTGTTCTCTGGTAATGTTTATTTGATCACATAATTGTTTTCTGCCAACAAACCGACTAGGTGATTGTAGATTTATTCTGTACTCAGTTTCCAAAATGTATCAATGTGTGTGTGTGTGTGTGTGTGTGTGTGTGTGTGTGTGTGTGTGTGTGTGTGTAGTTTCAACTCTCTGAACTTAACACTTTAATAATTGAATTTGTATGTACATGATAAATGTATCATTGAATAATATCCGGTTCGATTAGAAATTATTTGAAAGTACATTAACTTTATGTGATAAATGTATCATTGATTCTAAGCAGTATTTACAAAGTTCCAGTGAATAATATTTGGCTTGATTAGAAATTATTTGAAAGTACATTAACTTATGAAAAATGACACATATTTGAAAAAAGTTTACTTACTTAACGCATTTGATTCTTTCTTTCCACTGACTGTGTGTGTGTGTGTGTGTGTGTGTGTGTGCATGTGATAATTGAATATTTATCGTATCCGTGATTCTAATATCGACTGTATTGTTATGTTACAGATAAACTTCCTTGTGAACTGTATCTACAGCCGTGAAATTATTATTTAAAAATCTTGCAATGTCAAAATTATTAATATTGTATTTATTTTATATAACAATGTTTGTTTGTGATATATATATTTAATCAATGTAAATGTATTTTGAATAATTGTATTATAACGGTTTGTAAACTATATTTTAAGTTGTGTACAGTGTTGGCGGACAAGAAACTGGCATTGGGACGAGACAACGCAGCGAGCCTTCGAAGAGGTTAAGGCCGCTTTCCGGCAGCCGTTAAAACTCTCACGACCGGATCGGGACTTGCCGATGTTTTTGCAGACCGACGACAGCCAAAAGGGACTTGGAGCGGTGCTTTATCAATGCACCGAAGCTGGAGAGAGGCGTATCATCTCGTACGCCAGTGCCAAACTCCACGAGGCGGAGAAGAACTACCACTCCAACGAACTAGACTGCTTGGCAGTCGTCTGAGCCATCAATAAATACCGGCCATACTTGGAGGATCACCATTTCACCCTGAGGACCGACAACAAGGCGCTAACCTGGCTGAAGCAGGCGACCGGGCAGAAGAAGAAGTACGCTTGCTGGGCGCTACTGATACAGAGCTTCAAATTCACCGTCGTCCACTGCCCGGGCAAGGAGAACGAGTTGCCGGACTTCCTCTCGAGGGAACCTGAGCTTGAAGATACCGCCGGCGTCCAAGAAGAACCACGGATGCAGCCTGAAGAGAGGCCACTTCGCAGTGTTGGGGCAGCTGCACCGTGACTACAAGAAATCACGGCTGTCGGCATCCATCAGGCAGTGCAGGAGGCGCAAGAAGGCGACCAGGAGTGCCAAGCGTTGAGAAACGACCAATATTTGTCGAATATATATAAACTTTCTAAAATCATATACATGCGCGGTAATGACCACAGAGAGGAGAAACGGTTTGAACATAACGTTTGACAACGAGAGAGAGAGAGAGAGAGAGAGAGAGAGAGAGAGAGAGAGAGAGAGAGAGAGAGAGAGAGAGAGAGAGAGAGAGAGACAGACAGACAGACAGACAGACAGACAGACAGACATGTCGAATAAATATAAACTTTCTAATTTCATCAATGTGTGTGTGTGTGTGTGTGTGTGAGCAGCACGTACATCGTCCGATAGCGATTTGTATGTGTACACAAAACTTTTGAAAATACCTTATTTCAAGGAGATTTTTTTTTTTTATGCGAAAGAGAGACATACACGCACAGGTAATTTTAATTAATGCAAAAATGAATTTTTAAAATTACAATAGTCTGTAAGGTATATTTAAGTTTGTGTACTGTGACAACGTAATCGCTTTGAATAAGGGAATTCTTGCAGCGAGAGAGAGACATACAGAATGTGTGTGTGTGTGTGTGTGTGTGTGTGTGTGTGTGTGAGCAGCACGTACATCGTCCGATAGCGATTTGTATGTGTACACAAAACTTTTGAAAATACCTTATTTCAAGGAGATTTTTTTTTTTTAATGCGAAAGAGACATACACGCACAGGTAATTATATTATAAACTAGGAATTGCTTCCGACGTCTGCGAGCGAGAGAGAGAGAGAGAGAGGAGAAACGGTATGAAACCTTCCACAGTTGAAACCTGCTCTACAAAACGCTTCACACGAAGCGTTATGTTAAGAGAGAGAGAACGCGCATGTAAGTAGTTGACAACACACACGCACACATAGTTAATATTTGTTAATTATTTAATACAATGAAAAATGAAGTCAACGTTTTGACGATGAGTGAGAGAGAGAAAGAGAGAGCGGGCGTTGTAAGTACGTACACAGTTAATATTTGTCGAATATATATAAACTTTCTAAAATCATATACATGCGCGGTAATGACCACAGAGAGGAGAAACGGTTTGAACATAACGTTTGACAACGAGAGGGAGAGAGAGAGAGAGAGAGAGAGAGAGAGAGAGAGAGAGAGAGAGAGAGAGAGAGAGAGAGAAAATTATTTAACCATCACACACCGACTGCTCTACTCATGTACATAGTGAGAGAGAGAGAGAGAGAGAGGGTGAGAGAGAGGGGAAACGGTTTGAACATAACGTTTTGACAACGAGAGAGAGAGAGAGAGAGAGAGAGAGAGAGAGTAACAATTATGATCATATAGTTTGAATTTCCCACCACAGAAGAGAAAAAAATGTTGGCAGATCTGCTCTATACACATACACAATAATGTAAGATTGGTAACCCTAATCATATATTTTAATATATACACTATATAACACACATATTTGAATTTCCCTCCCCCCACCGCAGAAAATGTTGACAACCCTGCTCATATAAAATATCTATACACTATAATAATACTACAGAGGTTGGTACACCTGATCATATAGATTTAGTATACATTATAACACACGACAAATTTGAACTCATGCAAAGGTTGGTACACCTGATCATATATTTTAATATACACTATAATGCATCGAGTTGGAACCACCCCCCACCCACCGCCACCCACTGATATGAAATAAAAAAACCACCCACCCAACACCACCCCTGATATGCAAATCAGCTTTATTTAAAAATTGGTAACCCTGATCATATATTTTTATATACACTATAATACACATATCAAGTTTGAACCCATGCATAGGTTGGTAAACCTGATCATATAGATTTAATATACATTATAACACACAACAAATTTGAACTCATGCAAGGTTGGTAACCCTGATCATATATTTAATATATACACTATAATGCATCAAGTCGGAACCCCCCACCATAGGTTGGTAAACCTGATCATATAGATTTAATATACATTATAACAAATTTGAACTCATGCAAGGTTGGTAACCCTGATCATATATTTAATATATACACTATAATGCATCAAGTGATGGAAAGTGAAAGTGATCTAAGCTTGCGAAAGGCGGCATATAAAAAATAAAAAATTATATTCACGGATGCTGTGGTCCAGATACGCGAAAAAGTCGCGGATCTTGACACAGATCAGCGAAAAAGTCGCGGATGCTGTGGTCCAGTAGAAAGTGAAAGTGATCTAGGCTCGCGAAAGGCTGCATATAAAAAATTATATTCGCGGAAATTAGAAAGTGAAAGTGATTTAGGCTCGCGAAAGGCTGCATATAAAAAATTATATTCGCGGAAATTCGCGGATACTGTGGTCCAGCGGTGGTGGGGAGAGCGTGGGAAAAAATCTTGGGCCGCGGGAACGGCGGCATCTCTTTGATCTTGTTTTTTATCGTTTTTTATGTTTTTTAAGAAAGGCGGCATTCCTTTGTGAGTTAGAACTGTCATTTTCCCCCTACTCATATCTATATAAAAAATCGGTATGGAGAACCATACATGACTTCCATGTTCGAAGATTTATATTTAAAATCATATTCAAAATGAAATATTTCCATAGAAACTACGTCTTTCTACTTATTGCTTCAGCATTAATCACAGTACTGTGGTCACTAACGTATACCAGCTCACGTTTTCGCACTCGATTTTCACTGATGATGGCAGTCGATGGCACTGCCGAAAAGTCTGTTTTTGCAGAAAACATTAGACTACGACTAAACAGCCCGGGAAGCAATTTTAACAAAAAACTACTTCTTTGTTGCCGATAACGTAGTACACATATAAAAAATTCTCCCCTCCACCGTCAACTATAATTTTTAATAATAGAAAATTACCCCCACCCCGTTCACCTAACCTCTTCATTTATAGATATTTCATTTACGTTTCTACAGTGGATTATTATGAGCTTCTTATCAGGATACTTTATTTATAAAAATTAAGTACTTTACTCTTGTTAAATCATAAAATGTTTCTGGTAAACTACCGCTTTCTCTTAACCGATCTTCTCCAAAATCAATAGACCTTCAGTCCTCTACAATTCAGGGACGCATGTAAAAAAATATTTGATTCTGTTTGAATGTGCGGCAGTTATCGTTCGTCATGGAAACATTTCTCTTGTTACAACATAAAATGTTGCAGGTAAACTACCCCTTTCCCTTCACCGATCTTCACCAACACCAATAGGTATTGAGAACTCTACAATTTAGGGCTGTATGCAAAAGAGTAGTTGATTCTGTTTGAATTTGCGGCTGTTATCGTTTGCCATAGAAAAAATTACCCTTGATTAAAAAAAAACCGTTGCAGGTAAACTACCCCTTTCCCTTAACCGATCTTCACCAAAAACAGTAGGTCTTGAGTACTTTACAAATCAGGGCTGTATGCAAACAATTATTTGATTCTGTTTGAATTTGCGGCTGTTATCGTTTGCCGTAAAAAAATCTACAGACACACACACAGACACTTTTCGAAAATTGACTTTTTTTCATGTTTTGAGTGTAGTACAATCAGAATCTGCAATAATCTCGAACACGATTTTTTTTGCCATCACCATACTTCCATTTCCTTAAGGAACATGGAAGCAAAATAAATAATAATATAGTAAATAGACGCTAAGACTAACAGACTGCAGAATTACAGGAACAGGAAGAACAGGCAGTCTTTGGAGATCATGGAGTGATGAACAAAATACAAGATACTATCTGAAAGCGGAATCTTCAGAGTGGATTGTAGAGACAGGGTCAGAGTGGCTAAGAGGAAGGTAACCGGTGTCGTGATCTTATGTTTGTTCAACATCTTTCCGTGGTCTTATAAGAGGAAATTAATTCTGCACAAAGGTTTTTCGATGGTACAGCAGAAGTAATTTTGGCAGTGTCAGGGAAGCAGTGACAGCTGTCAGTTAAACAGCTAATCATTTAAAGAAAAACTATACAAGATACATGAAGGTTTTTTTCTTGGAATAGGTTATGTGATTATTGACACACTAGAAAGGATCGACGAAGAGACACCAAACTCGTTCTAAGAAACGAGGAACGCATTTTGAAAAACAAGTATTTCCAAACTGAATATCGAAATTGACACACGTAGTTATTAGGGTCTTCCGTAGTAAGTACGGAGATAAACACTTTTAGTTACAGTATATTTAAATGAGAAGTTTGATATTTTTAAAGTTGTAACTTGTCTTCCCTGTCGTCAATTAAAATAGGTTACTGACACTTATTTTAATATAAATCGATTACTTGACAGACGCGAATCGTTTCGAAAGCTGTACTTTTTAAAAACATCGTTCAATGACAAGAATTCTGGATATTGCTACGAAATTACATAACGCTCTCGAAATGTCGGCAGGTGCAGTTACGTAAATCGGCAGGTGCAATTACGTAAGTCGGCAGGTGCAGTTACGTAAGTCGGCAGGTGCAGTTACGTAAAAGTTGTACATGTTACGCGGCTAGCCGAGCAGGTGCAGTGTCTGTGTCAAGGCCGTGCACTAAAGTAGCTTCCAGACTGTTCGAGTGCTCTTAACTACGCAAATTATGCTTGCACGCCGCCAAAAGAATGGACAATTATTTTGGAACACCTGCGGGACCTATATAAGCAACAGCGGCCGGCATAGAAGTTAGTTACACCTGGCGAGATTGCAGAGTGCGGATAAAGTGATTGTAGAAATGATTATTGTGTCATAATTAATGCAAACTCTAACAGATGACGTTATTATTGCGTGTGGAATTTAACTAGAATTATTGTATAAGTGTACCTTGTTGATTTCAAGTTGTTATTTGTGACTAATTAAAGCTGATTTTTAGTGATTTCATTTGGTGTCTGCATTTTGTTTCCACTGTACAACAGGACAATCAGTGCGCCCGTGATAACAATAATGTAGTACTATAAAAGCTTAATTCATTTTTAGCGTGTCAGCATTCTTAATAATCGTATTTGAGCCTATTTATAAGTATTTGTAGACGATACTTAGTAAATTCACTGGCACAGTTGCTGACATCAATAAATTTGCTTAGTGAGAAAAACAACTTTATCAACATGCGAAACACAAGTGCGATTACTTATATGAAAGTCTCTAGTTATCCGGTGTTTATTAGTTTATTTCACTGTTGTAAGATCACGACCAACACACTGTTCGCAACAACATAAAGCAAAAAAAGATTAATGAGCTTTAAAATTCTTAGTAAGATACGAATGAATTCTTCAGAGATGTATTTTGTTTACAACTACAAATTATACATTTCAGAAAATAAATCATTCCGTATTTGCTTACATTTGTATGCAAATACAAAAAGACGTTGCATACAAACAGAACTTCTGCCCTGTCTTGTGCTACAAAATAAACATTGGCAGTAAACGTAATGAGGTATCCAAACAAGTTCTCTACAGCAGCACTGTTAAGGAAATTGCATTTTATATGAAACGGAACACTTTAACAGAAACACTATTTCCTTTTGCTACTAAACAGCAAAGAAAGAACAATATGCACGAGGTAGATACTTTGTGTATAGTACAATGTTTTCAGATTGATAATTTGCTTGAACTCGTCGTCGAGGTGTCGTTTTCTCCGGCTCAAGCTACTGAACGTGTTACGATTCACCAAAGGTTCAGTAGACCCCCCCACAGTACGACCAGCCTCCTGGTTATACGACACAACACTCAAGGACCTCTTCTTTTGAGTTAATGCTCCTGAAAATCGACACCGCTGTTTTGCTTAGACTCTTACCCTTCTTCGGCTTCTATTTCCTTTTTCGACTACCCAAACAAGTAAATGTAATTAAATTGTAATCCATCCGTTTCAAGGCCATTGGCGAAATTTGAGTGAGGTCATGGTTATATTAGGCGATTATATTTGATTATATTTCACTAGTGAGCTCTTTAGGCTGCAGAACTTGCTCACTATTTTCATCAAACTCTACATTTATTATTAAGCTGGATAAACATATAACATAATGTATGAGTAAAATGTTACACAAGAATAATTAAATTCGAGCTTTGTACTGGAGAATGTGTTGAGCGTAGTTGAGTGTCGGCTACTATGCTTTCAGGTCGGCTGTATGTATACGTTACGACACTCCAACTGTTGCTCATTAACATATCAAACACGCTCCCCCAAATCATATGCAAATCAGATATACAAAGCTTACGGTTACACATATAAACAAGGAATACAATACGACAATGATATACAGCCCTTTAAGGAATATAAACTAATACTACCCGCTGTATTCAATAAAATACGCGTATAATGTCATTATATGTAAATACATGCATATTAGTTTATATGGAGTTTACAAAATATTATGTTCGGATTGCAATAAATTCTACGTAGGCCAGACTAAGAAAAACTATTCAATAGATTCCTTCAACATCGCAATGCGTTTTTAAAACCTAATATTTACAAGTCTAATTTAGCCACTGTTTAAAAAATAAACATCAATTTCCAGACATTTAAAACGTCAAATTAATTAAAACTGTACAAAACGGTAGCAAAATGAATATCTACAAACACAATAATAGTTTTTTTTTAAGGCGATTTAATTATGGCTGGCGCCGCCTCTCGCATCTTAGCTTCCACTAGCGCCGGTGTAAACAGTCCTGTTCTGTAAGTCCTCTTGCATTCATTGCATCTTCGATGTCCATTTTCCATGAATATTTAGGTCTTCTTTTTTTTCTTCTAGAGGGTGGAGTCCATTCCCGTACCTTCCTTAGTCATGCGACATTCTTTTTAGGTGTCCGAACCAATTCAGTCGTCATTATTCTATTGTTTCTATAATGTCAAGATCGGTTCCCATCACTTGTCTTATCTCTATATTTCTCATTAGTCTACAGCACCTCCGCCAGTAATTCATCTCTTATAGCTCTTATTTTCTAAATACAACCATTTCACTAACGACTCGGAACACAAAGTTTTTTATGAGTAAAAACATAAAGTTTTACCTTACAACCTGAACCGGTTTTCACTTTTAAAAAGCTTCTTCAGAGGTTGCCGCTGGTACCGCTGTCCGTCCTGTTGTGGGCGACGGAATCGAATTTCGAAAGATTGATGTTGTGTGTGTGTGGGGTGAGATATACCCCATACCCCACATACTCCGCATGCTCAACGCACCAAAAATTAAATGAGATTATATTATAACCCAATTGTGCCCTGAGATTTAGATTAGACTGATTACGGGTGTGACGGCGTGCGCGCGTACGAGAGGAGTCCCAGCGAAGCGGAAGTTGCAGAAAGGAGGTGACGATCCGAGGTGCAGAATTGCGGCGATTCACAGGACTGGCTGGTGACGTATCAACCCACGGAATCAACATTTCAAGTAACCAATTGACATTTCTTTTAAGATCAGATCAACCTGATTCAGAGACGATTTTGCATACACAGAAATGCAGAAACAGATTCTGTTTTCTAAACGCTTATACAGTTGTCCTTTATTATTTTATTTTTAAGGCTCCTACAGTCGGAAATAAAGATGATTACACATTATGTTGACATGCACAAATGAACTTTTAATAAAACCTTACTAATGTATTATCTACTTTTAATCTTTGGTACATCCCAGTAGGCTATTACGTAAGTATAACATGAATCTATATTTTAAAGGTGCTAGTGTTTACAAGTCAGTTAATATAATACACTTTATGCACTTTGTTATTTACTTCATGAGGCGATGAAAGGCAGACTCATGCAATAATTTGGACGATTTAAATTGTAAAAAAAAAATAAAAAAATTTAATAATAGAAATCGAAGAATGGGAAGTTAGTTAAAAAAACATTAAATCGCACTATTAAACCAATTACCCATGGATTAACTCATGGTAGTGATGAGACTTAAATAAGAAAATTTAACTAGTATTAATTAATTAAAATTGTGGAAGCAAAAGTTAAAGAATAAAACTGTTAACCCTTTATTAAACTTATCATGCTATGACCTGTGAATTCCGGATTCAACTTGTATACCGAGCCGGCATTAAATAAGAAATACGTGTAAACCATAATATAAAGAATTAATAATTTAAAGTCACTAGTAATAGGTGTAATAATTTCAGTATACGAGGAAAATCTAGATTGTTTATTTTGTCTAACTGTAAGACTGTAGTATTAAATAAAAGATGGAACTATATTATGGCGGACTATTCGCTCCGCGTCTTTGCAACTTTCCTGTTGTAACCACTAGGGATTAACGATGCGGCTTTCTAACTGTAAACAGCTCCACGCTGGGGCTCTACACAAAATGTTATTTTGTGTGTATTTTAATTTAAGTGTTAACTTCCACTAAAAGTGTGGACAGCTAGACATAAGTAACGAAAATGTAGTGAGTAAATTTTTGTGAAACAAACATGTAAGAAAAAGGAAAAAACGTGTATAAGAGGTGACATCTCCTGTAATTTAAATATCCAGTCAAATATTGTTCAAGTTAAAAGAAATTCCAACATAATGTACAAACAATACGTAAACTCCAACACGACGGTGCAATTAAACAGGTGATGTGAATAACAGTGAAAAGCGACGACTTCGGACTATACTGCCTTTACTCTATCGCCGAGAATCCTGACAACTTCACGTTAGCTGGCACCATCACATCCATTTCATCGTTACTGGACAGACTACCCCTAGGAAAATCCTCGACTACAAGAGTACGGAAGAATCACTCGTCAAGACACGGACAGTTAACCATAATATAAGAGGTGACGCGGGAGCTCGTCTTCCTTGAGTTATACATATTTTAAAATATAAGTAATTAAAGTTGGAAAAGACTTTCAAAAGACAATCAATAAGCTCTAAGATTTAAACTGGTGTAACCACCAATTCTTGTAATCATACGTTGTAACTTAACTTTTGTTATGTAACTTCTAAAGTTGCTCAACTAAATAAAACCATTCTTCAAATGGTACTTAAGGAATAATGTAATCATATAATCAAGTATGGTAAATTTGAAAATTCTTAACAAGAAAAAGAAAGACTCGGATCCGAGGTAAACTCATTATCTAAATGATCATTTTATTTTAGATAGAAAACCCCCTTACAATCTCAGAGTAAATAATATCTTTATTTGTAATGTGTTACGTATACTATGTGAATAAAAGGGATGTCATCTTTGTTACGTACTAAAGTGAGTGCATAAATCAGTTAAACCCCTCCCCTTGTTTCCTATAGTTAGAATAATTGTAATTTTGTTAGTCTTGTGTTTTGAGTTTCAGTTTGTTACAACGTAGGCAGCCTGTATAATTGGCTAGCGTCAATTATCACAGGTTCCCTGGATTATGACGTAGCCAACACGTCATATAATGAATTGTAGGAAGACATAATTTACTAGTTGTCTGAATGGGAGGTGTCTTGATTAAAATGTCTTTGGTTTACTGCTACCACGTAAATTTAATTAATGTAGGAAAAGTTTTGCGAATTCAGATATTCTCTACTGGCTCCTAACTTTGTTGACTTTATTTATTACCTGTTGTTTTATTGAGACGCTGATACCTACTTTGAATAAACTTAATTAATGAATAAATCCAAAAGTCTCAAATGTCGATCGTGCAATCACTGCTAACGTCGTCTGAGTCGTACTGATTTGTTTTAGTACGCTAAATTGAACTGAAACCGGAGGAAGTGGAACAACTCAGTAATAACTAATCGTTTAATTTATTTGATTATTTATGATTCTTCGGCGACAATTTAATATAAAATGTACACTATAAGCTTATATTATTCCGTCCTATTGATTAGGGCCTACATATCTATTAAAAACTATACACAGGTGAGATATTTTGTTGATATACGTAATCAATTTACATTTCAGAAGCATTAAAAATTAGATTTAAACAGTTCTGAAATACGTTAGCATTATTTAGCGTAATTTAGATAAACCTAATACGTAAATACTAACCTAAATTTAATAATGGAAAACTTCAAGTTTTCACGTGCCTTCATTAAACAAAACGCTAGCATTATATCCATCTCTCTATTTGGAGTAAAAAGTTTGAAATGCTTAGAGTAGAAAGGTTTCAATTTTGCAGTAAGACCGTCATGTCGAGGCGTTTTGACATTGATGTTGACGGCATCGGCGTTTTGGTTAGATTCGGTTTTGGTTGGATATAGTTCGGTTATATAGTTGGATATAGTTGGTTGGTTTGGATTTGGTTGGATATAGATGTTTAACGGTACCATTACAAACAACCGAAAAAGCCTTATTGCAATATTATTGCAATTTTAATAGGTAATAAATGTGTTACTGGGACCTGTTAAATATAGGCCTACGTATTTTCAGAATCCTTCATAATGTCATAATTATAATTTCACTTTATAATTTGGCGATCTATTAAGAAAAACTTAAAACAAAAAGCACTTAAAGTTTTGTGTAACTTTATAGCGTACCAATTCCTTAGTATAGAAGCGAGTTGTTGGTGGTAATGAAAGAAGAGAAGAGTCGTACTCAGGTTGTAGGAAAGATGTTTTTGAGATTAGTCAGGGGATGTACAAACTTTGACAAGCTTCAGAATGTAGATATTAATCTGACCTAAAAATATTTATGTTAATTGTTAAGCTGATTGAATTCAGCTTAGTACGTAATGCTCTGGCAATTGCGTAGTACTGCTGCTTGGCGGCACATAAGTATACTCGATTCAGCCCGAGCGGCCATTCACTGTGTAAAAGCACAAAAAAAAAGGTAAAACTTATTATTTGGGAAGCTATAAAAGAACAAACTTTTTCACTAGCTGATAGACCGTGAAAATACGAGTATTTTAAAAAAACAAACTTTGTCCTGTGATGTCAGGGTGATGACTGCACCCAATTTTGAGACATTTTCCTTTTCAACTTGAAAACTTTATTGTGGCTTAACGACAAAATATTTCGGGATAAAAATTAATATTGAAATTCATCTATTGGAATACTATATTTAACAATTTTTTTATAAAGAAAAAATCATTATTTCATTCATTATTAACGTAAATCTGAAAATGCACATTTTTGCAGGTTTCAATTTTGTTTGTAGGTTATGTTGCCTTCAAAAAAATGCACGACTAACACAGATCGATAGAAAATTTTCCGATGAACACGTTGGTATTTTTATTTTTCTCATTTGGTGAAGTTATTATCGGAAAAATTTAGGAAAACTCTAGTGACTCGCGCTCCGCTGTTTGCCGGAAGGGAAAAGTCGGGGAAAATCGGAGAAAATGGGGGGTGCGAAGTCTGGAACTTGGATAAACTTTTAGGTAAACACTAAACCTATCGTTTAAAAAAAATCAGCTTAAAAGATGCTGTTTCTGGAAATTTGCTATTTTTAAAGTAGTCTTACTCGGCTAAATATTGAAATCTGAACATCTGCATGTTGTTTGAGTTGGTAAAACAAAGAAAGCGGTTGGGCCAGTTTGCATTCCCATTGATCTTCTTAAAATAACTGAAGAAGGTAGTACATTTTATATACCTTTTATTACCCCAGGTGTTACGGTGGGTATTTTCTGTTGGCTACACTGTCTTCTTTGTATGCCATACTGCTTAATGCTTACTGCTTACTGCTTACTTAACACAACTCCAGCATCAGAGTACAAACAGTGTCTATAATAATAATTATTATTGTAATACTTATTATTAATTTTGTCATTCTGAGTGTCAACTAATACTTATTTTTACTATGACTAAGTTACAATTATTTTACATTTTATGAAGGTTAGGAATGGAACATCTTTCTACCTCCTTTTGTGCCGTACGTAGGTGTACGGCAAGTAGCGGTTCTAAGGATTCCAGGCGATATTTTCATGTATCTGGGGAGTTCGCCTTGGACAGGTTCTCTTCGCTATCTATAAGACGTTACGGCGACTGTTTGTTACGCTCCTGCCATCTAGTAGACGTCGCTGTAACTTCGGACTAGGGTATCTTTCTTTCCCGCTGCTAGAGTGAGCCTGCTGTATTCCGTTGTGGTTTGTAGTGCGCCTTTGGAAATCGGCCAGCTGTAGTTATCAGCTGTGGTGTTTTGTCTTGACTCGTTGTTGCGTTGTTGTCAGCTGTTCTATTCTGGAGCTGTGCTCGCCACGTGCGGTCTTAGCGATCGGCGTTTGAAAAGTTGCTTTATTTTTTTTTATAAGGCCTGGGTTTTTTTCATTAATCATGGCAGGCTGAGTGTAACGTGTGCCGGCGGGTCTCTGCGCCGGCGGCCGTGATCCTGTGAAGACCGAGATGTGATTTATGTGTGAGTAAGTTGAGGAACTCAATTGTAAGTGACACTTTGCAAAATCGTACAGGTATGGAAAAATAAAAATTATTAAATTTTGCCTGGGATGCGTTTTTGCGCTGCTTGTTTTGGAGCCAAGTGTGGCCTAACTGTTTCTAACACACACAAAAAAAAAAGAACAACTGTTGCTTAATTCTGGATATTTTTTTTTTCACTTCTCTATATATTGGGAATATAATAGACAGGTTTCTGCACTCATTGCAAATTTTTGAACGCAAGTTTTTAATAAAAGAAAGGTCTGGTGAACCTTACTAGTGTCTTATGTGACTAGTTTCTTATTCGACTGTAATAGATTCTGTGCAAAATTTCTACCTACAAAAAAAAAAGAAAACAAAAATAAAAAAACTTAAGAAAATGTGTTAGGAATTGGCCAGTGTGCTCCGGGGCCGAGTGAAGCAAAGTTCAGCCGAGTTCCTTTAATGCTCATATTCAGTGTGTTCATATAAATGTCTTGTGTGTTAATTGTGGAAGCATGTAATTTCTAGTATACCTTTTACTATAATCTGTGTGGAACTTATCTTGTGGCAGCCTTTTATTGGAACTTGTAAATCTGATTATGAAAGAGTTGCAGATCACCTACAATTGTAACAATTGCCCTGTACTAGAACTGTAATTCAGGAGCATTCAGCCTATTAATAAAAATGACTGAACTGCTGTACAAGATGAAATTTTCACTATTTATATATTTATAAGAATTGTAGATTTATATGCTCATAGTATTGTTAATTCTCTATCAATGTACAGTGACCTTTTAAAATCTTTGGTAGATGTATATACTCATATTTAATTTCATTCGCTATCCATTTACAGTCACTGTGAAAATTCTTTTGTATATGTATAGGCTCATAATTCCATGCACACAACATATTACATGGCTGAGAGATATATGTACCTGACTATTTGTTAGTTTCTTAATAATGGTGCACTCTGAAATCTGCAAGCCTTTGTGCTACTCAAGTTTATGCAGGTTTAGGGAAAACTGAGCACATGCACTTGTGAATTCCACACAGAGTGTATAATCACCTATCTTAGGTTTGCATTATATTTTCCTAATTATATGATTCTCTTTTTTAAATTTTGAATTAGATTTCAGAGGGCGCATGTCGTTATGTAATATGTTTGTTTCAATTGTTGTAGGAGAGAATTGCTTGTTAATGCTTGTTAAATGGTTTATAAAATTGTTGATATTATTGAAAGTGTTTATAGTACAACCAGAGGGGGACTAAAAGGAAAAAAAAAGACTTAGTGTTATTAAATGTTATATTTCTAAAACCTCTGGATTTACTCTTTGTACTTATCAAGGTTAGTGTATTTATTTCCAAATAAGGAAATTCTATGGGTGAAGGTAAAAGGGTGCATGTCAATGGTGATTTGCATGCCATGTAAGAGTTTTAAAATGTTTTACATATTTTATATAATTTAATGGAATATTTTTTTTTAAATATTGAATTTTGAATATTTTGAAATTTAAATTCTGAATACGATGTCATATATTTTAAATATGTTATACATTTTATATATTCCTAATGGAATACTGTCACATGAAATATTGTATATGATTTATTATTTCAAACAGAAGCAATAAATTGGTAATTGTTGAATTTAAACAAAACAAAACAAAAATTTGAGGTCACCTCATTCGTCCGATTCCCCAATGGTTACCCCGCATGTGGACATTCTTCCACTAGGAGTCTTCTCCTAGTTCGAGTGAACAAGTGAGCCGGTCATCAAGGTAAGTTGTAGTTTTAAAAATTTTTTTTGGTGGATGTCAAACTTGGAAAATGTGTCAGATTTGGAAAGTTAAAAATTTTTGTTGTGATGTCTTTGGTGATGAGCGGCTCACAAATGGTAGCAGAGCGTGGTTGGATGTAGTCCTGGCCACCTCTGAAACGAAAATTGGAAATGGATGAGGTGACCTCCAAATCTTAGTCGGACAAGTTCTGTCAAGAGTGATGTTTATTAGTGTTGTAAATCTTGGTCTTTGGGTGCGGTTGCCGGGCCGGGACCCCTAGGGGGGTTGAGCACAGCCTGGCGATTTCTGATGGTTTTGGGGGTTCTTGAGTGTTTATTTGTTTGTTTGTGTTTTTGTGTGATCATGGTTGTCTTTGTTGTCGTATCGCACTTCATCTTGGTCTTCATTGTTGGTCCGGTGCCGGGTCGGGGACCCTGAGGCACCTTGATTGTCAGCTCTTGTTGAATTCAGTTTCTTGTTGTTGGATACTATGGCGGAGCAGGGGCAGAGTAGGAGTCGTGAAGGCCGCGGTCTGGTGCCCTAATATTTCTCAAAGGACGAACTCCTTTTCGAGATACGTTTGCGGGGTGGGGTTCCCCAGAGGGACGTGGGGTCCTTGCGGCGTCAACTGCGGGAACTGCTGGTGGGTGACGCTCCCATCCGGAGGGTCGAAATCGAGGATTTGGAGGAGGAGCTGGCCGTGTGTGAGGACAAGTGGACCGAGTTCTCCACCCTGATGGAGGACTCGGAATATATGGGGAGTTCCACCCGTGTTTGGCAGCGGGTGACCCAAAGGATGCACCACTTGTCCGACCGCCTGAGTAATTTGCTTTTGCAGGATGATCTGGAGGAGGAGGGTAGGCGGACGGCGTCGGCCCTCCAGTCAAAGATTGGTCTACCTGGGGAGGCTCCCGAAAGCCCTAGTAACCTGAAGGAGATGCCCATGCTCCAGACCGTGGCCCCTGAGCGGGTGGGCCTCCTAGGGGAGCCTTGTAGCGCTCTGGTGGAGGAATGTCCGTCTATTTCGGTGGGCAGTCGCCCCCAGGGATTTCAGGGGGAGCATGTGGAAGTGCCTCGAGGGTTGGGTACTGCACCTGCTAGTGTTAAGTGTGAATCGTTGCCGAACCCCATTTATGACCTCCTCCGTCGGCTTCCAGTGGTCGACGGTTTGGACCCTGACCAGCTTGTCCAATTCCTTGAAGGGGTTTTCGGCATTTTTGATGTCCCTGGGGTGACCGGCGCTGCCCTGTTAAATTTGATTTACCCGTATTTTCGGGCGCCCCTGCTGGATTGTGTGGTCTGGCATCTGGGCGCGGGCGGGGATTTTGAGGCGTTCCACAAAGATGTGTTGGAACTGTTTATCCCCGGGAGGCTGCGTGACCGGATGCGGCAGCGATTTTTCTACAGAGTTCAGGGGCAAGGGGAACAGTTGAACGTATTTATAAACTCGATCAAAAGTGCTGCCCGTGTGCTGCGGGTGGATGTGTCGGAGGCTGAGGTGGTGCGGGTTATCTTGGAGGGCCTTAATCCGTAGGAGAGGTCAAGGTTGGTGTTTTTGGAGCGACCGCGCAGCTTCGCTGATCTTAGCGAGGCTTGTGTCTTCGCCCGCACCATCCAGATGAACGATGAGGCTCGCTCCGGCCGTTCCGAATTCCCTGTCCCCTGTTCCTCATCTGGTCAGCAGCGGCCTACCCGGGAGCAACGTGGTGGCAACCCTTGGAAAGAGCAACGTGGTGGCCACCCTTGGAAAGAGCAACGTGGTGGCGACTCTGAGAGGCGGGAAGTCCGCTGCTATTCCTGTGGGAAGATGGGGCACTTGACTCGGAATTGCCCCCTCAAACGATCGGAGATCTCGCGGGAAAACCGTCCATCAAAAAACGGCCTGCGTGGGGGGGATTGAGGGGACGCCGGTCCCTCCCCACGTTTGGTAGCGATGTCGCATCCCAGGTCCCGTTATGTGCAGTTGAGACGGGACACCCATCCGGGGAGGCCGATCCCAAGCCGATTCGTCCGGGTCTCTCCGTGTGTCCATTTTTGGAGCTGGAGGTCGGGAAGGGCCGGGTTAAGGCCCTGGTGGACTCCGGATCGGCACGGTGTCTTATCTCCTACCGTGTTTACCAGCAGTTGGTCCGGGAGTCATTGATCCGGTCGAATACTCCTTCGTCGGTGGTATGTTGGACGGCGTCGAGGGAGGTCTTGCCGACCTCCATATTGGTGGCTTTTAAATTTAAAATAAACTATTTTTCGTGGGTTTGGGAGTTTCTCGTGGCTCCGAACTTGAGCGTGGACTGTATTGTGGGTGCGGATTTTATTATGAAAAGTGGCATGGTTCTCGATATCCAGGGGCACGTATGCTTCTTTAAGTTCAACCGTGCAGTACGCATCCCCTTTCTGGGATATCGGGATGAGGCGGGGGAAGGTCTTGAAGAACTTCAACCCCCGGCGTACATTAATACTTTAAGCCCATCTCTACAAACTGCTTTCCGTAAATTGTGTGATGAGTTCCCCGAGGTGCTGACCGCCAACCTCGGACTCACTCACAATTTGGAGTATCGGATCCGCCTGTGCGACTCCGCGGTTGTCCGTTCGCACCCGTATAAATTCGCTCCGCCTAAGATGACCATCTTGCGTGAGAAGGTGCAGGAATTGTTGGACCAGGGGGTTATTGAGCCTTCCACGTCGGCCTATGCCAGTCCAGCATTCCTGGTGCCTAAACCGGGAGGGAAGCATAGGCTGGTCATCGATTATCGAAAATTGAATCAGAATATTGAAGTTGAGTCGGTGCCCCTCCCGGACCTGCATTCGGCCTTTGACTGGTTTTCGCAGGCCCGATATTTCACCATTTTCGACCTGAATTCAGCATACCACCAGATACCCTTACACAGGGATTCTCGGCCGTTTACTACCTTTTGCGTGCCGTGGAACTTGTACCAATACAAGAGAGTCCCCATGGGACTGGCGGTTGGTGCGCAGACGTTAACCCGTCTATTAGACTCCGTGTTCCACGACATTAAATTCCAATATGTGTTTAATTATCTGGACGATCTGCTCATTTACAGCTCCACTCTTGAAGAACACATGAACCATCTCCGTGAGGTGTTGTGTCGCTTGAGGCGCGCGGGGCTTACAGTGAATCCCGACAAGGTGAAGTTTGCCCAGGAGGAAATTTCTTTCCTCGGTCACCTTGTCTCTCATAAAGGGGTCACGGTTGATCCAGAGAGGACGCAGGCAATTCGGGATTTTCCTCCTCCACGGGATGCTAAAGGGGTGGCCCGCTTCGTGGGCATGGTGAATTTTTACCGGCGGTTCATCCCGGGGGCTGCTGAGATTGCGGCTCCCCTAAATTCCTTAAGGAAAAAAGGGGCCAAATTCGTGTGGGGAGACGCACAGCAACGTGCCTTCGAGTCCCTAAAGGAGTCCATTTTGTCGCCGCCCGTGCTTCGGATGCCCGATTTCACGAAGCCTTTCATTGTGCAATCCGACGCCAGCTCTGTGGCGATCGGGGCCGTGCTCTCTCAGGAGGTGGATGGTGCTCGGCAGCCAGTTGCATTTGTATCCAGGACCCTTACCAACCCTGAAAAGAAATCCTCGGTTTACGAGTTAGAGTGTTTGGCGGTAGTCTTCGCCCTTGACAAGTTTAGGAGGTATTTGGAACACGCTGAGTTCCTATTAGAGACGGACAATCAGGCACTCTCGTGGCTTCTGGCGCACCCCCGTCAACTGGGTAAACTAGGCCGCTGGGTGGTCAAGATCTCTTCTTTTAAGTTTCGGGCACAACATATAAGGGGGACCCAAAATGTTGTTGCCGACGCTCTGTCCCGTATGTATCACCTACCCAGTGAGGAGCCAATAAATGAACCATGCGCCGTACTCCTGGAGTTTCCCCTCGCCTTCACGGAAGTTATCCCTCATCAGCTTGATGATGAGGTGTTGGGTCCCATCATCGATAGAATCAAATCAGGCGAGATGAAGGCTCCATATCATCTGTCCAAGGGCGTCCTCTGCTGTAGGGAACGTAGAGGACGGGTCCCTAAGATAGTGCTGCCGAGCAAGTTGGTGCCAATGGTCTTCCAATATTACCATGATTCCCCGGTTGGAGGCCATTTGGGTGTTTCAAAGACCATCGCCGCGATCAGGAGAAACTTCATCTGGAAAGGCATGGACCGGGACATCGCCACCCAGGTGAGGTGTTGTCATCTGTGCAGTCTGAGCAAGCCCGCTCAGAACACCAAGTTGGGGTTGCTGTCTTCTGAGGTGGCTGGCAGACCGATGGAGAAGGTTTTCATCGACTACGTGGGTCCTTTCCCGCGTAGCAAGGCCGGGAATTCGTTCCTCCTTGTTTGTGTGGACGCCTTCTCCAAGTATGTCTGGCTACTTCCATTGCGTCAGGCTAGTACTGCCAATACCATCGTAGCCCTTCAGACCAGTATTTTTCAGCATTTCGGGCTTCCCTCCATCATTGTCTCAGACAATGGCCCGCAATTCATCTCGAGGCAATTCCGAAACGTGTGTTTCCGGCACGGCATCCGGCAAGTAACCACTTCCCACTACCACCCGCAACCTTCCCACGCAGAGCGATTCAACCGCAATCTGAGATCCGCTCTTATCGCCTATCACGCGGAGCAGCAGAATACGTGGGACCAGAATCTCCAGTGGTTGCAGATGGCGTTCAATTCGTCCCTTCATGAAAGCCATCGTGCCGTGCCTTTTGAGGTCATGTTTGGTTTCTCCCCCGCTCATCCCCTTGGTAATTTGTGGAAACTGGAGGATCTTCTCCCGGATTTGCCTAACGAAGGGGTCGTTCACAGGTGGAAAGATGTGAGGAGAGCCCTGCTCCGATCGCACGAGCGCGTGCGGCGTCGCTATAATGCTGGGAGAGTCCCCAACCCTTTTAAGGTGGGTCAGCTGGTTTATTGCAGGAGCCACCCGCTCAGCTCTAAGGTGGAGGGTCGCGCTGCCAAACTCTGCTATAGATGGTTGGGACCCTTCCGGATTTCTGAGTTTGTCTCGCCCGTCACTGCCAGCCTGGTGGATCCGGAGGATGGGATGAAGGTGAGGGTGGCCCATGTGTCCCATTTGAAGGCGTGTGCGCGGATGGAGCTTCCGTGAGAGGTAAATTGGTATTGTTCACCCCAGTTAGGATTAGTTAGGGTCCTCGGGTTTGGTTTTCGGGGGGCTTCGCTGGAGGGATTGTGTTTTATGGTTTTATTTTTTTGTGTTTTATTGTTTTAGGTGGGGTTAATTGGGGTTTTAAACGTTTTATCGGTATTTTAGCTTCTCTCCTTTCCTTTCTTCTTTCTATTGCTTTAGGCCGCGGCCGCTCACACTCCCCGTATCTTCTACACTTACACACACTCAGCTACACACACACACACTCACCTTGTCCTTCCTTCTGGTGTCCTTTCGTTTTCAACTTCCGCCTGGTTTTATCTTTTTATTGGTTTTAGTCAGTCCCCGCTTTTCCTCCGGTGGTGGCAGTCCCAGTGTCGTCCAACCCGTTGGACTCCTTTTGTTGTGGGGGTGTGCCGTACGTAGGTGTACGGCAAGTAGCGGTTCTAAGGATTCCAGGCGATATTTTCATGTATCTGGGGAGTTCGCCTTGGACAGGTTCTCTTCGCTATCTATAAGACGTTACGGCGACTGTTTGTTACGCTCCTGCCATCTAGTAGACGTCGCTGTAACTTCGGACTAGGGTATCTTTCTTTCCCGCTGCTAGAGTGAGCCTGCTGTATTCCGTTGTGGTTTGTAGTGCGCTTTTGGAAATCGGCCAGCTGTAGTTATCAGCTGTGGTGTTTTGTCTTGACTCGTTGTTGCGTTGTTGTCAGCTGTTCTATTCTGGAGCTGTGCTCGCCACGTGCGGTCTTAGCGATCGGCGTTTGAAAAGTTGCTTTATTTTTTTTTATAAGGCCTGGGTTTTTTTCATTAATCATGGCAGGCTGAGTGTAACGTGTGCCGGCGGGTCTCTGCGCCGGCGGCCGTGATCCTGTGAAGACCGAGATGTGATTTATGTGTGAGTAAGTTGAGGAACTCAATTGTAAGTGACACTTTGCAAAATCGTACAGGTATGGAAAAATAAAAATTATTAAATTTTGCCTGGGATGCGTTTTTGCGCTGCTTGTTTTGGAGCCAAGTGTGGCCTAACTGTTTCTAACACACACAAAGAAAAAAAAGAACAACTGTTGCTTAATTCTGGATATTTTTTTTTTCACTTCTCTATATATTGGGAATATAATAGACAGGTTTCTGCACTCATTGCAAATTTTTGAACGCAAGTTTTTAATAAAAGAAAGGTCTGGTGAACCTTACTAGTGTCTTATGTGACTAGTTTCTTATTCGACTGTAATAGATTCTGTGCAAAATTTCTACCTACAAAAAAAAAGGAAACAAAAATAAAAAAACTTAAGAAAATGTGTTAGGAATTGGCCAGGGTGCTCCGGGGCCGAGTGAAGCAAAGTTCAGCCGAGTTCCTTTAATGCTCATATTCAGTGTGTTCATATAAATGTCTTGTGTGTTAATTGTGGAAGCATGTAATTTCTAGTATACCTTTTACTATAATCTGTGTGGAACTTATCTTGTGGCAGCCTTTTATTGGAACTTGTAAATCTGATTATGAAAGAGTTGCAGATCACCTACAATTGTAACAATTGCCCTGTACTAGAACTGTAATTCAGGAGCATTCAGCCTATTAATAAAAATGACTGAACTGCTGTACAAGATGAAATTTTCACTATTTATATATTTATAAGAATTGTAGATTTATATGCTCATAGTATTGTTAATTCTCTATCAATGTACAGTGACCTTTTAAAATCTTTGGTAGATGTATATACTCATATTTAATTTCATTCGCTATCCATTTACAGTCACTGTGAAAATTCTTTTGTATATGTATAGGCTCATAATTCCATGCACACAACATATTACATGGCTGAGAGATATATGTACCTGACTATTTGTTAGTTTCTTAATAATGGTGCACTCTGAAATCTGCAAGCCTTTGTGCTACTCAAGTTTATGCAGGTTTAGGGAAAACTGAGCACATGCACTTGTGAATTCCACACAGAGTGTATAATCACCTATCTTAGGTTTGCATTATATTTTCCTAATTATATGATTCTCTTTTTTAAATTTTGAATTAGATTTCAGAGGGCGCATGTCGTTATGTAATATGTTTGTTTCAATTGTTGTAGGAGAGAATTGCTTGTTAATGCTTGTTAAATGGTTTATAAAATTGTTGATATTATTGAAAGTGTTTATAGTACAACCAGAGGGGGACTAAAAGAAAAAAAAAAAAAGACTTAGTGTTATTAAATGTTATATTTCTAAAACCTCTGGATTTACTCTTTGTACTTATCAAGGTTAGTGTATTTATTTCCAAATAAGGAAATTCTATGGGTGAAGGTAAAAGGGTGCATGTCAATGGTGATTTGCATGCCATGTAAGAGTTTTAAAATGTTTTACATATTTTATATAATTTAATGGAATATTTTTTTTTAAATATTGAATTTTGAATATTTTGAAATTTAAATTCTGAATACGATGTCATATATTTTAAATATGTTATACATTTTATATATTCCTAATGGAATACTGTCACATGAAATATTGTATATGATTTATTATTTCAAACAGAAGCAATAAATTGGTAATTGTTGAATTTAAACAAAACAAAACAAAAATTTGAGGTCACCTCATTCGTCCGATTCCCCAATGGTTACCCCGCATGTGGACATTCTTCCACTAGGAGTCTTCTCCTAGTTCGAGTGAACAAGTGAGCCGGTCATCAAGGTAAGTTGTAGTTTAAAAATTTTTTTTTGGTGGATGTCAAACTTGGAAAATGTGTCAGATTTGGAAAGTTAAAAATTTTTGTTGTGATGTCTTTGGTGATGAGCGGCTCACTTTAAAAGAGTTTTGTAGCCGTGCAAGTACCGAGGACGTCTGCTTACGCAATCGTCAACTTATCTGCTGGATTAGTGGCGCACGAAAAATGTGAAGCGCGACCACCGAATCCCAAATTTCAACGCCAGTGTCCTCGTTGCTGGGAACAAAGAAGAACATATAAACCGCATCCATGGTGAAGAGCGTAGACACAGCCTCCAGCAATATTGTCATTACTACATATTCTTCTCATAATATACTTTACTTTGAGTACTGTAATGAAAAATTAAATTTCTTCCACTATTTAATTATACATATTTTTTAAGTTTTTTTAAAATGGTCAAACAATTCAAACGCTTTCCAAGGAACAGAAAAATCGAACCAGCTATTTCGTGAAACAATCGTCATGGGAACGACTACAGTATATAGATTAGTTTATTAGTGTGCAGTATAATAAATTACTTTGTGGAATCATGTAACTAAAATTTATGGGCCTAATAAGACAGTATTTGGTGTATGTGAATACAATAAATATTGTAAAACGTTAAGATAATTATATAGTATTATGTATAGAGTCTTATTTAGTAATAGACTCTATTAATAACGTGAGAACTGCGTAGGCAGAACTTGTAGACGAATCATCGTTTAAATGTGTTTCTTCCTCTTGAGTGTGCCTTATAAGGCCCCCTGATGTTTCACAGAATTAGAGACTTTAATCCGCTTGACTTATTTTACAGTTAATTACCTCAGATGTATACCGGACGGACAACGGCCTGCTCTAGAAAGACAGACGCTACCGGGAATCGGGTTGTAAGTACCGCGGAACGTCCGACACTTCCACGACGACCATGAAGCCGGCCAATGGGGCCTAAATTTTTACGCACGCAACTACATCCGAAGTTGCCGAGTATGCGGCCTACACAAACTTGGCTCAGGTCCTGAACCAAACCAACAGCGCCCTCACCGAACCCAGCAGATGTTGGAACACCCTCGATCTCGACGTTCTTCTTCTTCTTCTTCTTCTTCTTCTTCTTCTTCTTCTTCTTCTTCTTCTTCTATCAGGGACTAGGCGAACCTCCTCGGCTCCTTTCGATCCAGGGACTCCACCAACGCTTTCTAGGTATTCCTGTACTTTGCTGTCAAACCGGCTAGTATTGCCAAACTTCCTTAGGTAACCTGCCATCTAGCATCCTATTCAGATGCACAATCCAGCTACCTTTGTTTTCTGTAATACGATCTTAGATATTAAAACTGATCAGCTTTGTACGAATGTCTTCATTGTACAATCTATCCTTTCATGTGCAGCCTTTAACAGATGGCAAGAATCTCATCTCCGATGATGCCTGTATTCTACCGAAATGTTTTTTCCCCGGAACCAATGTTAGAGAACCATACAATGACACAGGCACAGCCATTATTTTATAAAATTTTAGTTGAGTATCTTTCCTTGTTTACCCTTGAAGTTATGGGCTCATATCCACACACGTGAGCTGTTAACCAGTATGTCGTCATGGTTAGTGACATGATCTCCAGACGGGTGGAAGCGAGAGCGTGCGTAAGGCGGTCACCGACACTATTCCCTCATTGGAGGTATCCAAAGGCGCTGCTAACCGACAACGGAAAGCCGTTCACGGGCTAAAAATGGAACCAGATGAGCGACAACCTGCACGTACGAGAGTGGATCACAGGCAACTATCATCCCAGAGCAAGCCTGACTGAGCGACACAACGGGAAGCAAAGAAGGCGCTGCGTGTCCAGCAGCGACCAAGTGGCTGGAGCCGGCCACACGCAAAACAGGAAATCAGGCCGATTGAGGAGACAGAACGGAAGCCTGATCACATGAGATCAGGTTTCAGCAGTGGCGGTATCCGGATCGGAGGACATAAGATCCTCGGCTGGCGGTAGTTTAGCTGGTATACGTGAGAGTCTCAATCAACATACTATCTCTTACCACGCAACGCGACTCCCGATGTCTTTGAAACTGCTGTGATATAGGGCATTGCCTGGCCGTTAGTGGTTTCCTTCTTAAAGGAACTCTCGTCTGATCATGTCTTGATCTTGGTCCACGTCGCTGCCCAGCTCACGTTAGGAAGGTGCTTGGAATGGGATAGCTATGGCCGGGCGTTAAGTCGTCAATTGCCAAAGACGGTACCATTCGAAACCGTCCGCCAAATCAATGCCGCAGTTGTCACGTTCGAAAAGGCTGTCACCTCTGCGGTTGCGGTGTTTTCCAGAATGAAGTGTGGCGTCACGTCCCATCACTATCCTTCTGAGTCGCCCGAAGGATAGAGCCGCGTCCCTGGGCTTGTGTTTTGAAGGACAGTTTGCTCCTAACCCGCCCGCGGACTGGTTGGTCAAAGTTTGTAACCATCTGTGTATTGCTTTAAAGAGGTCTGAGTTTTCACGGTTACGCAGTACGCAGATACGTAACTCGCGATAGGACTACCGAGATAAAATTGTATAAGACATTGGCCGCTCTGGTACTGCTACATTATAAAATAAATAGAAGTAAAGAATTGTAGCCTCCGAAGAGTAGTTTGTAAAGAGGGATGTAACGTGCGTATTATACGTAATATGAAAATAATAATTGTATCTACAGGATGTTAAATAATTTATAAATAAAGCATTACGAACTGTACTTGTGTAAAAATAAATAAATGTACCTTATATTAAACGATTAGCGCAAAGCATTGCTTTGTGTGACTGTAAAAACTGACAGCTTTTACAATAGATAAAAAGTAAACAGAAGGCAATGGAAACAAATTTGTTAAAAAAGAAAGAGAATGAAAAGCAAAAGGATGAAACAAATTATAAGTAGAGATCAGGAGGTGACTGGGGAAATAGAGAATGGCATGGTATCGCCACGTTCTAAGAGAGGAACTTCTAAAAATATCCGTGAATTGTCAACCACAAGAAAAACGTAAAAGGTGAAGACCAAGACTGGAACGGAACGTTGGATGGAATTGAGGAAACGTTGCACAGAGTCATGAGTGGAAGGGGTTAATGTCCACCGAAGGACCAAATTTATTGGTGTGTGTGTGAGTCTCATACATATGCGTGTGCACAATAGCGAGGCGGTTATCTAACATTATTGTTAAAACATATACTTTACTTTTCGAATTACTGAATTTTAGATTCTGATGTACGTTTTTTAAAAACTTGTCTGCTTCAGTCCCTGAAATTTTTCCTGAGCAGGAAGATTTTAATTTCAAACTATTTCTCTAGTCACGGAATTGTTAATGCTCGCTAAAGAAGCAAAGGTTATAATTTTTCTATACACATTAGAACAAATACACAACACTTAACATCGTAACACATTTCATTTTTATTTAACAATTATTGTAGAGTTTCTATGGAAATTTATTTTATAAATTTATTATAAAATATTATCAGTCGTAAGTAGACGCATTTTAAAACAGCTCTAATAATTATTTATATTTCACAACTATTTATTAACATTTCCTTTTTTCTATCAAATGAAAAATACATGTAGATAAAATACACTAATAATTTATGTAGTATTAATATTGATACTGTACAAATTAAATTTTTGTATTCCATATATATGTAGCATTTTAAAAATTATGATATATTTTTTGTTGCAGATCAAAAAGTTAAAGAATGCAGTTTATTAAAAGTGTTGATAAATTCGAACTAAATAAATTCGAAATAAATAGTAATACAACTAATAATTTGAACTCCTGTTTGGCAGCACTAGCCGTCGCCGGAGTGGCGGTAAGTAATCATCAGTGTTTTTAGTTTCGTAATTATAAAAATCCCTATGTGCAGTAAAGAGAAAAAATGATTTCCCGTAACTGACAGTTTTATTTGTTTAGATATTTGCATCATGTCTTAACACACAGAAAACACATTTTGTAATCGCAATAACGTTGTCGGAATTTTCTTATAAATGTTTGTGTAACCGCAACATTTTAATTTAATTTGGCCTGCTTATATAAGCCAATTTATTTATAACTATTAAAATAAAAACCTTCTAGAAAATAGTACAAAGCTTTATTTTGTATTAAGTTAGACTACAACCAATGGAGAAGACAGTAATAGATAAACTAAGGATCACAGAATTGGATTACGTCCAAATATTATCGCCCATTCGCATGTATTAGTCACAGTACTTACAACTAACACGAGAAGTAAACTCCGCACTGAAAAAATCTGGGGTTACAGGAGTTACAGAAAAAATCCAAAATAGGTACAGCTGATGAGATCTCATGGATGAAACCATATTAAAATGGCCACCTACGGATGATACAGATGATGTCACTTATCCACACTGTCTATGCCATCGAAATCATTCTAAAATTTTACAAGATTTGTAGTCGCATTTATTTTTCTGTTACAGATGGCTGGGGGCATATGCATCGGCTTAGCCTACGGCAAGGTGGCCGGCCTGGCGAGGGTTCGGCAGGTAATTATACATTTTAATGAATCAGAAACAATTTTAATATAGTTGTCGTTTCAAATAAAACTTACTTTTCAAAGCTTCTGTTACATTTATTTAAAATCATACACTAGGTTGCTGTTAATTAATTTTTGTTCATCGTTATTATCATTGTAGCTGTGTTTGTTATTATTGTTATTTTAAACATCACAATTCTAGACCATCTCTCAATTAATCGATTAAAAAAAAAAAAAACAGGTGTGACTTTCGGCAAGAATTTCTCAGAAAAGACATGGTGGGCCTGAAACAGAGAGAGAGAGAGAGATCATCACTACTATCATTATCACCGTCATTGTCACCATTATTATCATCATTCTTATTTTATTAGTATTATTATTTTTTGTGGCTTGCATTGAAGGATTGCTGTTTTTAATTTTGTTTTTGTGTCGTTTTTAAGACACTGATGAATGATGTAATGAGACTACGAACAGAAAATGAGAGATTGAAAAGACAAAGTGAAGAGTTGGTGGAAGAAGTGGAAACGTACAAAACGGTTAATGCAGCTTTGATGGTGGAGAACAGTCACTTAAGGGAAGAAGTGGAAATGTATAGATCGGCTTTGATGGTGGAGAACCAGCGCCTAGGGGAAGAAGTGGAAATATATAGAACCGTTATTGCAGGTTTGATGATAGAGAAACGTCGCCTGGCCAGCCAAACAGGACACTAAATTTATCAGTAAATCACAGAAGATAACAAAATTTTGCGTGAAGACTACCACAAACAACAAAATTCTTGTGATAACGCAAAACAGGAGTTTAAATTATTTGTTGTATTACTATTTATTTAGAATTTATTTAGTTCGAATTTATCAACACTTTTAATAAACTGCATTTTTTGATCTGCAACAAAAAATATATCATCATTTTTAAAATGCTACATATATATGGAATACAAAAATTTAATTTGTACAGTATCAATATTAATACTACATAAATTATTAGTGACTACATACTTCTAAGAAACTCAATACGAGATGAAAACTTTCCCATTATAGTTTATTAAGCTCTCGTCTGTTGTTTCCTAGCTTTACATAGCCGTTTTGTATTTTTTTTTATGCCTGTTTTCCTTTTTCTCCTTTGGCACCCTATTCAACACAGGACGTAACCTAGAATTTCTTCTGAGACACCTAATCCGTTTATTTTCTTTTTATTTTTTGGCTGTTATGATTACTTTTACCGATATCTAGATGTTTAGTATCACTCATCGCCTCCTGAGTTTTGTTTGCTAGCCCTTCTGTATCCCTTGGTCCTACGTTCAGCGTCTTCTTTTATTGTAAAGTTAGTTTTGTTCTAATTTTCATTGCGCTCCGGTAGTTTTTTTTAGACTTTACCTGTTTCAAGCACTTACCTGAGTGACGACAAGTTGAACCATTTCCTCATAGAGGAACATGATATTGAGAGATAGATTAAGAAGTGATGCTGTTAAGGTATGAGATTGGTTACAATGTATACTGGATAAAATGAGAAGGAGGAAACACGTGAGAATATTTCTAGATTTTCTTCTTGTGCACTAGGCACAAATTGCCCTTCCCTAGCCTTATATAACTTATTATTCCTGAAGCTATATAACGTCATGCTTGAACAAAGTCTGACTGGGTTTATTGTGTTTATGTGATCCATCCACCTTCTTTTATTTTTTTGTTATTTTATCCTGCATACTGTATATTTGGAATTCCGTTCTTACCCCTGCGTTTCTTACTTTGTCTTCTATTCTGCATCTTTTACAGCTGTGAGGAATTTTATCTCCACTGCCTGTATGGGATTTTCTTGTGTCTTAATAAGAAGCAATGTCTTGTTTCCAATAAGTACTGTCAACACTGCAATCGACTTATAAATCTTAATTCTTGTGACTTTTTATATTTTGTGTTTGATGTGTCGCTTCGTTACACCACAAATATGACCAAACTTATCGATTTGTTTTAAAGATCCCTGTCGAATCGATGCAAAATTTTGCACCCAATGTAGTTAGAAATGCCGAACAGGTTCGATAACTGTATTTTTCCGACTATATTTGTCACAACCGTCTTGATTCCCAGATATGCTATTTTTTTGGACAGTAATGTCCAGACAGTGGACAGTCTTTTGCAAAAGAACGTTATAGTTACTGAAACCGTAAGTGCGAGGGAATATTTCGGCAAGTGAAATTGGCTAAAACGTTAGCTGAATTTGTTCCTCGTAGGATATAATTCAGTCTCGCTTTGAACTCAGTAACGTGTGGTCGCGTCTCTGGTTTATGACGATAGGTTTACCAAAAGTAGCAAGCACAAGTCAGAAAGTTCGCCAGTAAATTTAGACATCGAGTGCTATCACGGTATAGTACAAGATTGTCCGCATAGGCATTGAAAGAACACTTCAGGTTATCTGGAGTAGTGTGTATACACAGTATAAGTCAATATTAAATATTAATTCACCACAGTTTGTAGACGTACCCAAACAGAGAACGACACTGAACGCCGGAGAGCAGGAGGAGATCCCTACTCTATCTAAAATGAACATCTGTCGTCGCTTATCAGGAACGGAAAATCGACACCGCATCGGCCATCAAAAAGGGAAATGAAATTATTCATATAAACTCTATTTAAAAACAGCCATAAACTAAAAGACAAAACGAACTTGTATAAATAACAATTTTGTGTAATTAGAATATAGGAGAAAATTATTTTAGGTTTGTAAAAACTAGGTCAACAGAAACAGCTAATTAATTTTATTTGTTATCAGAAGCAATAGTAAAATATTAGTGTAATTTAAAACAAATAAATCTTTAATAAAACTGACGCATGCCAGTGTCTGAGTACCGACTCCTTATTCTATGCGAACTTGTACATCGCGATATATGTGTGTTTGTGTGTGTGTATAGGTAAGTAGTTAGTGTACTTGGAGTTATTGCGTAGTCGTAGTGCCCACACGTACATTTTCTTAATGTCTCTTGCTTCTTCTTTCCTGTGTCTCTTTCTCACCAGCTGAGCGTATCTTCGTCTTTTCCTGTGTACTATTAATACAATCTCTTCCAATCCCAAAACTACAGAATCGACTTTGGTAACACACAAGTACGCCTATCGTCATTGTTATTGAGTATCAATTAATAAAAAATAATATTATTATCACAACAATGTCATTGTCACGGATTTGACCTAGCATAACTGATTGGTACTCGTCCTTTTCAGTTTTAAAATAATAATTATTAAATTAAATTGGAGACTGTACTGAAGTATGCCACTTAACCTTAATTTTCAATAAATATGTAAATTGAATCTAAATTGGGACGTAAACGTTTAACAAACTAAAATAAACGACAAATATAGTTGAAGCTAAATCCGCCTAAATGTAAATTAAAAAATAAGACCCACGTCAGTTACACTAGACAGAAGCTACAGCAATTCAGAGATGGCACATGGTTAGATTAGAAAATTAATGTAAAGCTTTAGTTGCAGAATATATAAAGTAAACATGCTGTTAAACTAATAATGAGAAGTGAACAGAGTGAGAATTGAAGAAATATCGGTATGGAGAACCATACATGACTTCCATGTTCTAAGATTTATATTTTAAATCATTTATTTGAATTCGGTTAGCTAATTTCTAAAAAATTATTTTTACAAAACTTTTTCCATTACTTACGGATATTTTTGTTATTATGGGATAGTCGTTTAATATAATGTTATTTTCGAGTAACTTCATAAAAATTAGGCACTTTATTCTTATAATGAACTATGCAGATAATTATCCCTCCTTCTCAACGATCCTCAACATTAATGATATTTACACATTCTTAGAATAATAGTGTTATCATATGTAATTGCTTCAAAATCTTATCATATATTATCCTTCAAAATTAAATACTCGTACTTTACTTGATAACAGCAAAGTAATTTTCAAAAAATCACCTCCTCCCCCTTCAACTACCCTCTTCATTTATAAATCTGATTTACCATTTTACAGTGGATTAATATGACTTTATTTTCGAGTCACCTATTAATCAAAATTTAGTACTTTTGTTAAAACACAAAACATTGCCGGTAAACTACCCCTCCCACAGTTTTATTGAGAAACAGTTTCATTATATGAATTACTAAGGTATCTTGTACTGCAAAATGGAGTACTTCATTTGACCTTAAAAGGCTAGTTTTTGAAAAAACCCCCTTTCCCTTCGACTACGCTTTTAATTTATACATATTTCGTGTACTTTTCTACAGTGGATTGTTATGATCTTCTTTTCAGGATATTTTATCAAAATTAAGTATTATACTCTTGTTAGAACGTAAAACGTTGCAGGTGAACTACTCCTCCCTCTTTACCGATCTTCACAATAATCAATAGGCCTTGAGCTCTCTACAACTCGGGCACATATGTAAAAAATTATTTGATTTTCATTGAATTTGCGGCACTTATTGTTTGCCATAGAAAAAGTTCTACATATAGACACACAGGTACTTTTCAAAAAATTTCTTTTCATGTTTTGAGGGTAGTACGAATAGAATCAGCCCTTATCTCGATCACGATTTTTTCGCGATCACCTTACTTCTATTTTTTTACGGAACATAGAAGTAACAATGAATCTGATTCGTTGTACTGGATATGTTTTGGTTTATTCTTTTTTCGGTTTTTATTCTGTAACACTTATCATGTATATATTACACATCCTTTACCTGCATTATCTGCTGTTCTCTAAAATACAATTTATATTTAGTTATTAATGATCTAATTGTGTTCTATTAACATTTTAAAATAAATATATTGAAATACGCATTGTTATGCAGAATTCAGTGAAGCAAAGAAACACAAAATTTGTTAATTTTGTTAAAACATTTATTTGGAATTGTACACGTTTTTGCACCGTGCATCTCTTTGAAATTATTTAATTTTTGAGGACTGCAAACAGTATTGTTTTGATTTTTTGTCTTTACAATAAATTCAACCCTGGCATTTACCCATTGTGAAGATACTCTGGTTGGACAGTTTGATATTATGTTTGCCACGATTAGAACAGCGAAGCATGTGTGTACACCGCGAGCGCAACATTCGCGCGCGTGCCAGAGTGCGTGCTGGAGTCCATGCATAGGTGTTGAATATCTGTATGTCTATAAAACAAATTAAAGTTATGATAAGACAGTGAATACACGAGACGAGGTATCTCATCCTTCAACGTGAAGTACTTTTGTTCTGCATCAAAAATGTAGTTTTTGAAAAATTACTCTTCCCCTTCAACTACCCTTTTCATTTATAGACATTTCACCTACCTTTCTACAGTGGGTTACTATGACCTTCTTTCAGGATACTTTATTTTTCAAAATTAAGTACTTTACTCTTGTTAAAACGTCAAACGTTGCTGGTAAACTACCCCACCCTCTTAAGCAATCATTACCAAAATCAATAGGCCTTGAGTCCTCTACAACTCGAGCATATATGAAAAAAAAATTTGATTATCGTTCACCATAGATAAAATTCTACATACAGACACACACAGAGACACTTTTCGAAAAATGACTTTCCTTCATGTTTTGAGGGTAGTACAATGAGAATCAGCCCTCATCTAGAACGTGATTTTTCGCAATCACCATACTTCCTTTTCCTTACGGAACAATAATAGCTACTACGCTTAGTTTTGCTGATGATATGGTAGAGATAAAATGATAACATTTTTGTTGAAATAGTAAAAATTTAGAGGAGACGTTACGAGCATGGAAAATACAAATATTAAGAATATCACAGATAAATACTATATCACCCTTGTGCCTTCGGCCGCTTGAATACGATTGGTCTGGCATTTTTTTGAAGTCCATTTCTCAGATCCATAGAAAAGTGTGGCGAGGGCCATCATCTTGTAGAACTTAAGGCGTGTTTCTTCCTACGTTGATTTTAGAATTCTTCTGATGGTCCCACAGATGTGGTTGATCTTGTGCAGCTTCTTCACGACAACATTTTTGTAATGTAAGATACATTACAGCCCAAATATTCAAAATGTCATTTATAATTCTTTTGTTAGTTTTTAAATTTATAACCTCATCATCATCATCACCACCATCTTCACATTACAACTTAGGTAAGGTTTGCCTGTTCTTCCGTTAAAGATCGTCCAGACATCTTTTCTTGGGTCTACCCACACACCTGTGTTCTATAAGTTATATTTCCAGACTTGATTGGCCAGTCTGGAATCTGACATTCTTTCCAAGTGTTCTTTCTACCGTTGTGTCATCTTTAATTTTTCATTCAAGATAAAACTTGTAACTTTTATGGCGTTATTCTTAATACGGTTAAGTTTAGAACACCTTTTAATTCCTCTGAAGAACGCCATTTTCGAGGCCTGTGTTTTACTGTCTTGTTTTTTGGTTGTTGTTCATAATTCAGACGCATCGGACAATACAGGGTCTGCCATAACTTTGTAGAAATTTAAATTTATATCTCGACGTATGATTTATAAACTTAAAAAATTATTTCGCAGAGACAGAATTAGTAAAAATTTATAATTCGTTAAAATTATGATAACAAACAATATTTATATGCAACATGTTTCCAAACGTAGACAAACATTTGAAACTGAAATATTCTGTTACTCAGAACAGAACGTCAGAATAAGCTTTAAAGCAAATTTCAGTGAAATGGCTGATTACACAAAATGTGAACCCGCCTCGCTGTACGCTGCGATGTAGGTCAAACGATGCGGTATTATTTGGCCGTACAATAAAGGAAGCATACACATCGTTGGCGATTTAATATTGCAAATAATGTCGTAGTTAGTTAGCGACTGTAGATTTTGTGTACCCTCCATTTTTTCTAACATTTTATGTAATCAATCTACCACAAATTGTACAAGTCCTATCTAAGTCCACCACTAAGACAGAAAGGGAGTCAAAATGTTTGTTCTACTATTACACAAAAATCATGTTGATTGTTTATAAAAACTCTTTTGTTTATCTATAGTACAATTAACAGTATACTTTGCTAAAAGATCGCCCTCTTTTGTTTATCTAATAGTATAATTAACACTATACTTTGCTACAAGATCGCCCTCTTTTGTTTATCTAATAGTACAATATTAACAGTATACTTTGCTACAAGATCGCCCTCTTTTGTTTATCAAATAGTACAATTAACAGTATACTTTGCTACAAGATCGCCAAGTTTATTCAAACATTTGTCGTTGCGTGGCACTAGTTTTTCGATACCATTGGTAAAAAGTTCCCGTCCAACAACTGATAACCATTCTTGCTCTGCATTTTCCACACGTTTATAAGTGCGATACGCTGCTTTGCAAGGGCCTCTTTCATAGGACCAAACAAGATCATGACTGTAAGTAGGCTGTTCCAATTAATCCTAGAATTTTTTAAAGAATTTTTTCGGGACACATGTAGAATGATGAGTGCAAATTGTTAGCTATACAGACGTTCAGAGATTAGGTTAGGTTAGGTTAGGTTAGGTATAGGGCACACTTCCATGTGAAATACACAATTCAGCTAAAAGTTTGCCCACTGGGATTCACCTGTTTTCAAGCAACAATTGCTGAACGCGTTCAACGTTGTCGAAGTTGATGGCTTTCGATCAGCCTGGCGCCGTTTGATCAGCCTGGCGTGCAAACATTATATCATCACACACTTCCCTCAACTAGGATTACTTTCAGCAGGGTACACTTCCTTGCCTACAGCAAGACGAGGCACTGCCCGGAAGGTACTGCAACAACGTGGGATGTTTTGCGGCTAACAACGGACTAACCGTTGTTACCGAGTTGGACACGTTAGTACGGATAACGGAAAAAAATGTGTTGCGAACAGCTTTTATGAAAATATCTCGTTTATTAAGTGTAACTAAACATCTTCACTGCCCTTCGCATCTGTTTGAAAAAATTGTCGTAACGCATCATAATTTACGTTATTCTTTGAAATAATATCAAACAAATAAGCAACCATGGTTATGTACTTGTATCATATACGCTTGTTCCCTTCTCTATTTCATACAACGCATTGTTCTTCATTGTCGAAATTAAAGCGATTGCTTGTCTTGCAGCAGAAAATTACCAGTTGAAACACACCGACCATCCGGTCTACCCCGAATGTTCAGTCTTCGAACAGATCGTAGGGTACACTTTGGGTATGGCTGAAAGTTAAATGGGAGAGCATATTACAAAAGGAGTCACACAGGAAGGAATATCTGAGAGGTTTGGTTATAAACAAGAAAGCGGAAAAGAAGAATATTGTGGCGTAATGTTTGTCGTAAGCTTACACGGCCGGTGTCGATATTACCAAAATGATTAAAAACCGGCCTTTCAGGCCGTGGCCGGTTACTGTTTACTGGCGACATCGTCGCAACGTTTTTTATCCACCCTCGGGGATCTTTTTCAAGCCGCAAAGCGACAGAGTGTTAGACAAACAAGTACGGCTAAACGATACCCAACTTTTCTTGGGTTGCTCTGTCGCTTTTTGCAGCCTGAGGAAGATCCCCCAGGGCGGGATTCGAACGTTGCCGATGATGCCGCTAGTAACCGACCGCGGCCTAAGAGTACGGTTTATAATCAGCCTCTGAAGATGCCTTTTAAAGGCGAAAACCGGTTCAGGCTGTAAGGTAAAACTTTATGTTTTTACTTATAAAAAACTTTGTGTTCCGAGTCGTTAATATAATAGTGGTATTTGGTCTATAATCATTTTGGTAATAAAGTTGTAGCGTAATACAAAATATCGGTATGGAGAACCATACATGACTTCCATATTCTAAGATTTATATTTAAAATCATTTTCGAAATGAAATATTACCATAGAAACTACTTCTTTCTACTTACTGCTTCAGCCTTAACCACAGTACTGTGGTGCTGGACACTTTTCGGCTTGCATTTGTTATGTTGGTATGGGTTCGGCACTTTCCATTTAAAAACCGTGTAAATGTAAGAAAATAAACATGAATGAGGCCAGAAATAACGCGAATTGTGTGTGTGTGTGTGTGTGTGTGTGCGCACGTGCGTGTGTGTGTGTGTGTGTGTCTTCCCTGCCTTTTCATTGCGGTAGTCATAATAATAAAATGAAAACGTAAACAGTACATAACTGAGAAAAAAATACATAAATGAAAAAATTATAATTTTATTGCCTGGCAACAAAATTATTTTATTTTTAACAATTACCATTGTTTCAAAAAATTTAAATAAATTTTTAAGTACTTTACTCTTGTTAAAACGTAAAAGGTTGCAGGTAAACTACCCCTTCCCCTTAACCGATCTTCACCAAAATCAAAATTACTAGAGACCTCTACAATTCAGGGACGTATGCAAAATATTATTTGATTCTGTTTGAATTTGCGGCTGTTATCGTTTGCCATAGAAAATACGCTTGATAAAAAACGTTGCAGGTAAACTACCCCTTCCCCTCAACCGATCTTCACCAAAAACAATAGGTCTTGAGAACTCTACAATTTAGGGCTGTATGCAAATAATCTTTTGATTCTGTTTGAATTTGCGGCTGTTATCGTTTGCCATAGGAAATACCCTTGTTAAAACATAAAACGTTACAGGTAAACTACCCCTTTCCCTTAACCGATCTTCACCAAAAACAATAGGTCTTGAGAACTCTACAATTCAGGGCTGTGTGCGAAACATTATTTGATTCTGTTTGAATTTGCGGCTGTTATCATTTGCCAAAAAAAAAAAATTTCCCTTGATAAAAAAAACCGTTGCAGGTAAACTACCCCTTTCCCTCAACCGATCTTCACCAAAAACAATAGGTCGTGATTACTCTACAAATCAGGGCTTTATGCAAAAAATTATTTGATTCTGTTTGAATTTGCGGCAGTTATTGTTTGCCATAGAAAAAAATCTACAGACAGACAGACACACACACAGACAGACACACACACAGACACTTTTCGGAAAAGGACTTTTTTTCATGTTTTGAGTGTAGTAGAATCAGAATCTGCAATAATCTCGAACACGATTTTTTTTGCCATCACCATACTTCCATTCCTTAAGGAATATGGAAGTAATAGACAACACAGTACATAGGCTATAGGCCTATCAAGCAACACAATACGTAATGAGAGGTTGCATTCACGACTATAAAACTAAAGATTTGAGCTGATTGATATTTCTTATGTAATAATCGTATATTTGTCTCTGTTTTGTATCTTACCTACATACATTCAGTTTTCAGTTAATTCTGAAAAGATATCACCTATTCTACTTTGGTATCTAGTTGGTCACTTTTTGTCTCCCTCTTTGTCCGACTTTTGTCACCACAATGTGATACAATTAGATACATTATCAGAACATCTGAAACAAAGACTTTGTAGTAACATCAACAGCGATCCTATTGTTATTTTACGACTCAGTGAACAGCTTAGTTAGCGATTGACTTAAGGCAGTTCGGTCGAAAGTAGAATTAAGTAAAATCTGATTAAACAAAACTCAAGATTTTCGGACTCATGTCTCCGGTTTTTGTTCACCATACAGTTTTGTATATCTACGTAACCATTTTAAAATTATTTCTCCAATATAACGTCAAGCATACTGATATGGTAACATAAGTCAACATTGAAATGGATTCTATTACCTAGAGTTGCTTACTATAGGTGTTCGACAGCTTGACATTGAAGATAACAGAATTTTTGGTCAAAGAAATTTAAAATATTGCCACAACATGTACGTTCGATATTGGTTCGGACGTGTATTGCGGATGGAAGAACCAAGAGTAGGCTACTTGACAATACAGCAGAAGCAAATTAGAGAGAGGGGAATGATAGAGGATAGCAGGAATAGCCGGACAAACGTTAAGATAGGGAACATGATATCTTTAGAAATTAGAAGAAGAATGGTGACACTACAGCGAATAGGATGAATTGTGGAAAGCCGTCATGAGAGTTAAAACAATTCAAGAATTCTATCGCCAAAAGAAGAAGAGAAGAAAGTTTTGTCTTCTATTTTCGTCACTCTTTTAAAGATTTCCACTATTTTAAAATCATTTACCAACCCATGTAAATAATGCATACAGACATATATAACACATACAAATGCTCGAGACACAATCAGGTTGGTCATTTAGCTGATTGTACCGACAAAGATGACGAACATTTTAATTTTTAAAGTTGCTGTACAGGTGTGTCTCAAATTAGTCAACATGTCATGTTAGGTGATTATATTTGACATAAATAACTAAATAAAATAACAATTTTAAAAACACTGTTGATTTTGTAAACATGTGACTTATGGTTCACCACATGAAATCGAGTAACTTTACAGATTTTGTTTTACAAGGGTAGGTGAAAATCTCTATAGACACTAGGAATCCCGTAGTTCCTAGTAGTGTGGGATTCTATCCCACTAAAATCACCTCCCTTAATCTCCCTTAATGCTACAACTTAACAAGGACATTCAGCAGCTTCTCCTTCATGTTTCCTTTACAGGTGATGGGGTAAAGCCCACTGGCTAATCCCAAGATTATTCTGTTTTTCTCTCGCGTAAAGTTTTATGGATCTATACATATTAATTGCTTTCTATTGCAATACCAGATCATGTGGATCTAAATCCTCTGACCATATTTTGTTATTATTTTGCTGACATATTTTACATTAAGGTCACTTTACAGTATGAAATAAAAAAAAAATAGTTTTTTATGAGTGTTTTATGTACAGTATCGTTCGTTACACATGTAACAAATTGTACATCCATAAGATAAGATACGAGTACATAGGTATAAGCTACGAGTACATAGTTATAAGATACGAGTACATAGTTATAAGATACGAGTACATAGTTATAAGATACGAGTACATAGTTTTATATCGTACAGTGATATAAAGAACATTTTTTTAATTAAACATTCCCATCACTTGGGATGCGGAGGTGGGTCGGCTACATCTAATGTAGGCCTACACTGGACTCTGATTGTGACAATGGGGCGACAAAGCGGTAGCCTTAGGCGTCCAGACCGTACCAAGTCGCACTGTCTTTGATAAAACACACTGTTGTCTTCTGTAGCATGTGTTGTCAACATTTATTGTAGCTTTAAGCGATACACAGCATTTTGCTAATGAAACTGATATGCTGTGACTTGAAATTAACTCACAAGGCAGTAACATCAAAAGTAAGAGTCTCTCTAGATAAAAACAATATGTTGAAGATTTTGTGGACGTTTCAGTTGTAAGTGGGCTGTATGTATCAAACGATCTTATACTTGTTAGGGAACTATTTATCCAAATAACTAACTAACACTGTATGTGATAAAATAATTCTCTCATCTGCGTTTAACGACATTTATCCACTGTTGTTTCCGTTTAGGACTGGGCTAAATAGTTATTAAAGATTAATATATATCGGATACTATTAAAGATATGTGGGTTTCCTGCTATGTGCGGATGACTTACTTCTTATTCAAGAAAATGATGATGATTTACAAAGAGGTATGATTCAATTACAAGAAGTGGCAAGAGAGTACTCACTGACAATTTCAGTAAGAAATACCAAAACCATGGCTTTTAAATGTTTAAATATCCAATGTGGACTACGTTAGTTAAAAACAACACCACTTTGGAACAAATGAGCCGTTTTAAATATCTCGGTTGTGCAGTAAGCTATGAATGTGAATATGATATAAGAGAGAAATAAATAAATTTATGAATATTTCTGGTACGATTCATAGAGATCTTAGAAATAAAACAAGACACAGCACAAGGATTAAGTTTTATAAGACAATTGCAATACCCACGTTGATTTATGAGAGTGAGGCGTGGATCATAACAAAAAAGGAAAGGGGCAAGATTCAAAGTGCTGAAATGCAGTTTCTTCGAAATACTTTAAATTATACATTGCAAGTAAGGAATGAAGATATCAGAGCAGAACTCAAAGTAAAGGACATAAATGAAATTATTTCAATTTACAGAAGACAATAGTGGGATTATCTGCAAAGGATGACAGAGGATCAATTGCCGAAAGCGCCACTGAACTATCAAGCCATTAATGGAAGAGACGTGGGTCGTCCGAGGATGAGATGGGTGCCGGAACAGGTTTATATAACCAAATTTTAAAGAGGAGAAGTAAAAGAAGTCTATTAAATATTCAACAGTTTACCTGAATCGGACCATGCTAACTTCACCACCCTACTAGACAATACATTCTAACGTCGATATGACCCATCCTGTTAGATCAGGATCCAGGTCATTCTTATCAGGGGGTCTGCTCTCTCTCAGTTAACAATCTCTTCGGTAGTGACAATCGGTTACTACCAACTTGAATTAGGGTACTCGGATTTACAGGTCTCACCATGATGTAAGGGGGAGAGAGAGAGAGAGAGAGAGAGAGAGAGAGTAGTTTAGGGGGAGAGGGTGGAGGGTGACCAGCAACTTCAACTACCGTACATAAGCGATGAAGCAGACAATTGGTTGCAAAATAATCATAAATGTACACACTCTGCAGCGTTACCGTTGGCAATGTTTGCCACTTTCTTGTGTACATTGTGACATTTAATTAACTCCATAATCGTATTGTTCATTACAATTTATTAAACTTATTTGTTGTCAAGGCACTGAACTCTACTTTCAACGTAAGCCTTACTGTCTAAGTATGCAAAACATATGTCTCTCCCTACCAACGTATATCTACTTGAATTTATACGGTAATAAATGTACGTTGTCCGGTTTTGTTTTTATAATATCCTTGGTATTATTTAAAGTTAACTTTTTGTTGAATTTAATTAAGTGTGAGTATCTTTTTATAATGTCCACTGGCGTCTTTTAATTGATAATAACCAGGTGTTCTTATCTGGCCACTGTTTTGTTTCTTTTTTTCGCTATCTTCCTCCTTCTCAGTGAACAGAGCTGATTTGCTGTTAGTTTTGACAGTTGTTCCTTGATCGTCGTTTGCATATGCCTATACCAGACAGCATATGCCTATACCAGACAGCATATGCCTATACCAGACAGCATATGCCTATACCAGACAGCAATTACGTAACGCTCTTGAAACGTCGGCAGGTGGAAAATTATTCTGGAACCTTTGTGGGATCTATATAAGCAACAGCGTCCGGCTTAGAAGTTAGTTACACATGATCAGATTGTAGAGCGCGGGCCAAGTGTTTTTTGCGGATTAGTGGAATGTGATTATTGTGCGGAACTTTAATAGTTGACATTACTATCGCGTGTGGTCGAATTTAACTTGAATTATTGTACGAGAGTGCTTTGTTGTTTTCAAATTGTTATTTGTGACTAACTGAAGTTGGCAATTAGTGACTTCATTGGCGCCTGTGTCTTGTTACCACTGAACAATACGAGGATACGTGAGATCGTCGTAACACTACGTCGGCCTACGGTCGAAGTCCACGTTGTTTTCCGAATTCTTTCGTTCGTGACCCTGTGTCTTTTTGAAATTCCCGCAGCTCGCCACCAACCATTTCGATTCTATTCAAGATTTATTACATACTTACTTATTGCCTGATTCTTTAATTCTATTACTGTGATCATGTGTATAAATTACATCGGTGTTACAAGCTGCGTCCAACATGGAAACTGGTAGATACTCATGGCATGTCTTGTTTCTGTGCATGGTCTACAGTTGTTTTTCTCTGATACTAACTTTCAATCTATTATACAAAGAGAGTCTAGAAACAAATCGACTAACTCCGGGCTATTGGGCCGTGGTTCACTCCTGTTGTTACTAACAGACTGTGCAAAACGATTCTCTAACTGACATGGTCTTCGTCAGTTAACCACAGTACTGTGGCAAATGTACTGTACATAGTTTTTCACACTGCAGACGGCCTTCAGAGGAGAGGCCGAAACGTCTGTTAGTAACAACAGGAGTGGAGCACGGCCCAGTAACCCTTAGTTTAGTCAGTCTGTTAGTAGCAACAGGAGTGGAGGACGGCCCAGTAGCCCGGAATTTAGTCAGTCTGTTAGTAGCAACAGGAGTGGAGCACGGCCCAGTAGCCCGGAGTTTAGTCAGTCTGTTAGTAACAACAGGAGTGGAGCACGGCCCAGTAGCCCGGAGTTTAGTCAGTCTGTTAGTAACAACAGGAGTGGAGCACGGCCCAGTAGCCCGGAGTTTAGTCAGTCTGTTAGTAACAACAGGAGTGGAGCACGGCCCAGTAGCCCGGAGTTTAGTCAGTCTGTTAGTAACAACAGGAGTGGAGCACGGCCCAGTAGCCCGGAGTTTAGTCAGTCTGTTAAGTAACAACAGGAGTGGAGCACGGCCCAGTAGCCCGGAGTTTAGTCAGTCTGTTAGTAACAACAGGAGTGGAGCACGGCCCAGTAGCCCGGAGTTTAGTCAGTCTGTTAGTAACAGCAGGAGTGGAGCACGGCCCAGTAGCCCGGAGTTTAGTCAGTCTGTTACTACACTGTTGACGCCGGCGGTAAAGCCTTAGGTACAGAAAGAAAGTCTTATTTTGTAAATACTGGCTTTTAAATAGCTTATGTCTAAAAAAAGGTTTTTCACTTTGGTCTTCACTTCAAAATAAATGGCATGAAAAATAAAATAATGCATTTTATTTTAACGCAATGAGAAAAAGAAGACTATTATTTTTTGGACATTTATATAGAACGGACGACAATAGGTTGACAAAGCAAATCTTCAGATATCTGTGGGGGAAGAAGTCAACATCAAGTTGAATTAAAGAAGTCCAAAAGGATTTAAAAGAAAATAATATACACGCAGAAGAAGCAATTGAAAGAGAAGTTTTTTGGACAAAAGTGTTAAAAATGGAAGGAGTCCAGGGTAGGAGATAGAAAAACGCAGGTTCAACGTGGACTGAAGAAGAGACACAGTAAAAAGATGAAAGAATATTAGAGAAAAAGATAAGAACAAAAAATAAAGAATTGATATTGCCATGTGGTCCTTAGATGACCTATACAAAAAAAAAATCGGATCATAAACATGAACATAACCTAATCTTATTAATAAACATATAAGCATACAATTCACAAATTATTACTACACAAAAGTTAATAAACATAATTTAACGTTAAATGTACAGCTTAATAGAAGTCGTGTGCGGTATGTGACCGTGTGACAGTTGCTCTTGGTCTGCAACTCTTATGTACCTACTGCGCTGTCAATTGGAAAACTGAAACGAAACCTTGATACGTTACATAATGCTATGTTACTACTGTGGCTGTTGCAAATCGCGAGCAACACCCACGCCTGAGCTGGAAGCTTGGATTAGCAACCAATGTTAACAACAGACCGCTGATATTGCAACGTTTAGGCTGCAGACACACGGACCACTCTGTGGCGCCACTCAGTCGCGCAACTCAGTCGCGCCCGGTTGTTTTGCATGGTTTTAAATTGTACCCTTGCACACGGGCGACTGTGACCCGCGACTGTGGCAGGCAGAAGCCAGTCCCCGTCACGAATGGCGACGATTTGTGGCGTTGGAGCTGGCACACGGGCCACTTTCAGTCGCGCCACAGGAGTGTTCAGAGTAGTGTTGTGAAGCGTATACTAACACTGTAATTTCTATAAAACTTTTGGAGCTTTCTTACTATTTGTTTTTAAACTTTATAAGACTTTCTTGTTTCTAAAAACTATTTATAAACTTTAACTATCATGTCGGATTTTGATTCTGACCGATTTGTAATTGAAGTGGAACAGATACCGGCAATTTGGAACCCGAGATGCAATGAATATTCAAACAAAATGGCAAAAGGGAGAGCATGGGAACAGCTCTGTTATATTTTTGTATCAGGCTTCAATGAAATGGACAGCCTGATGAAAAATAAATCAGGTATGTTTCTAATCAGTACTGTAGTAAAGTATGTAATAAAAATTATAATAGCAGTAATAATAATAAAGTAGGCTCACTGCACTAAACTAAAGTGTAAACTTCATAAAACAACTAAAGTCATAAATGCCTAAAGTTGGTAGACATTATATTGTGTAATTATATTATGACAGAAATGTAGGTGTATGTAATATAATAGAAACAAAATACGTATACACGGTCTATGAAGTGCGGTATTTGACTAATGTCTAAGTTTGTATAATGCGAGACCTTATGCAATTCCGCTTTGAATAAGTTTTTCTAAATATATTTTCTCTATTATTAATAATAATTTAAACGACAATATTGAGCGCTTTGTATATTTTCAAATTGATATTGTGTAATTAAATTGTTGGTTTAATTTTCTGTAGGTGTTATGCAACACTGTAGCAAGCCTGTTAGTCACCTCCAGTCTTAGTGTTGAGTTTTCTTTTAATGTAAACATAGTTACATGAATTTTTTAACAGTGTCATCCGGTCAACAAAGTAAAGCTATACCAATATATTACCATAATAATAGTAATATACTAGAAGCACGAATTCACTACCTGTGTACAAGAACGTGTCCAGTAAGGAGGTCCGGTACAATATTGGCTGTAAAATAAACCTGTTATTGATTTTTTAAAATTATTTTATAGGGATAATAATAATTCTTGCCACTTACCTAATGTCAAAATTATTTCCTGAAAATAGCACTATATCTTAAGGTAGAAATAAATATCGCATTCAAAAGTGTCGTTTCAATCTTTAGTTGACAGAGACTGCAATCCGTGTCCATAAAGTAGTTTATCACTATGACCGTTGTGGCTGAAAGTGTTGGAGATATAGTTACACCTAAAGAAAAGCAAGGAAGAACAACATGGTTTTAGGATAGGTCGCTCTTGTATAGACCGCATATTTACCATTCAACAAGTGATAGAAAAACGACGTGAAAAGAATTTTGAAACACATGTTGCCTTTATCGATTTCAACAAAGCTTTTGATAGAGTGATCAGACCGACGATATGGGACATACTTAAAACAAAGGTATGTTTTCAAGTATAGAACAGGCCACAAAGGGTTTATATAGACACACCGCGATAATCATAGACGACGGAAAAGAATCTATTCCGATAGAAACAAGTTAAGGCGTAACACAAGGTCGTTGTCTGTCACCATTACTTTTTAACTTTTGTCTTGATGATCTCCTCAACAATGGAAAGAACAATCCCCTGATGGTATTAAATCTTGAATAAAACCATTGAAATAAAAGTTTGAAAACCATTCTCTTTGCGGACGACTAAACTATATTCGCCACTTTAGAAAACGATCCAGGCGAGCAATATACATCTTACATAAAATAGGAAAAGAATGTAACTGTAACATATCTGAATCAAAGAGAAAAGTAATGACCTTTATAGGAGATGAACCGGTTCGAACAAAATATGCATAGAACAAGTAAGACATTTCAACTATCTTGGACGTGACATTACTTATGATCAAGAAAGAGATATAGAAAATAAAGTGTAGAATTTAACAAGAACGAGAACGTTGGGAAATAAATGCAGAAAAGAAACTCAAATAAAATTTTATAAAATAATTTCAGTACCTAGACTACTGTATGCTGAAACTTGGGTCATAAAGGAAAAAGATGAACAGAAGATACAAACAGCAGAAAAGAAATTTCCGAGATCACTTAAAAGGTTTAATAGACGAGATCATATAAGGAATGAAGCAATAATAAGTGATTTAGATATTTTTTTAGTTAATGAAAGGATTCAAAAATACAGAAGAAAATGGATTCAACACATAAATAGAATGGAAGAAAGTAGAATAGCAAAGATGGCGAAATATTACAACCCTAGTGGCAGAAGAAAAGTTGGTAGACCTAAGAAAAAGTGTACTGTGGAATAGGAACAGGCCGCTAAAGCCTAAAACCGTTAAGAAGAAGATGATGAAAAGTAATGCTAGAAATTAAATCCGCAGCTAACAATATAAACCATACCATTTGAAATCTAATGAAATTATAGTGGATGTTTAATGAGTAAAGAGTTATGGAAGATATGGAAAGATCGTCGTTCCTTGGTGGTGACCGGATTGCGTCTTGGATGTTGGTGGGAGGTTCTAATTGACGTCACACACTACAACATCTTTCAGGCTTATAATGATGCAACACTTTATGTACGCAGTTTACATCTATTTTAGTCAGGTGTTCTTCCCAATTCCTCTTAGGCATACATCGCTGCATTTCTTCTTCTAGAGGCTCGGCATTCGATTTAGTCCGTGTGATTGTTCCTTATTCTATTCCAGTTTTTATATACTTTAATTCTTCTATAGAAATTGTTCTGATTAGAGCTTTGTTCCTTGCCTTTGTAATCTTGGTTCCACGTTTCAGTCACATACAGCACTACAGGGAGAGCCAACGTATTATATAAGTAGACTTGAGTCTCTAGTCCAGCTTTATTTATAAATAATGTATCCTGCGAATTGTCTCCGGTAATGGTAAAACAAATTAATTTATGATATTGTATTCTTCTTTTTATTCTTTAGCACTATAGCCCAACGTGAGCCCTGTCTTCCAACACCAATCTTCTCTAGTGTCTTCTATCCATTACCCTCTCAGTGTAATCCCTCATATACGTTCGTCTTAGATCTTCCGAGCACATCATCCAATCATCTTATCCTAAGTCGGCCCTTCTTTCTACTTTTCTAGACCTGAGCTCACAGGATTTTCTTGATCATCTATCTGCTCTAGGTGATCTAGTCATTGAGTCTTCACGAATCTTACAATTTCCTCATGCTTTAATAGCTTCTTTAATCGGGCCATGAACAAGTCTTTCAAACTTTCTTTTAAACCTTCTTAGTGTTTCTTGTTCCTTTGGTTGTTATCATCCATGTCTCGCCTCCATTAGTTATAATCGATCTGATAAGGGTTTTTTATTTTTAATTTTTGTGTTACGAATAATGAGAGGTTGTTTTTCAATAGCCTACTGTTGGCTTAATATGCCCTATATCCTATTTGCATGCGTTCACGTATATATAATACTGTATTATATATGAATACTTTTTCAATGTAATCTCCATAATCAGCATAAAGAAACAATTTTAAAATATTGGCCTTCCGCAAAATATCAAAAGATAAAATTGAGTTTAACAAAAAGGTAAATAAAATAAAATATGGAATTCGTTTAGCGTTGGGCGTATTCGTATGTAGGCCGCATATAAAACAAAACAACGAAACAAAACAATGAAGTTATAAATAACGACAATAGATCCAGCGTTATAGTATAGATATTTCGACTTTATGACGCTCTTTAAAAATGCCGAAAAAAGTAGATGTAATAAATTTACATTGAGAATGAATTCAATATTTTTAATGTTAAAAAAATACCATGCGTCTTTAATTTCAAGGATGAGGTTTCATTATATACTTCATTCTTGAGAGTGATAACAATTATGATGATGGTAATGACAACTGACAGAATGAATGAATTGAGCAGAATATTAATTTGGACGTGCGTAACTAAGTCTAAAGCGGTGTACTGGGTTACGGAGTAAAATAGGATTGCCCGAAGTGTCAGACTAATTTCAGACAGCCTCAGTCAATTTCGTATTGATATGTTGAACTGTCGGCGTAATTTATATAAAAGTAATGAGCGCTAGAGGTGCTTATTTTCTTTTTCTGGGCATTGTGAAACGTAATGAGGTTACACCAACTTTGTCACCACTTATTGGAAAACTGCTAGTCGCTTCGCTCTCGACAAGGCCTTTTGGTGGTTATTTAACCAACTACAGATTTTAAACGAGGTCGTGGTGGAAGTATCAAAAGGCCTCGTCGAGAGCGAAGTAACTAGCTGTTTTGCAACAAGTGATGACAAAGTTGATGTTAAGATGACTGGTAATAAAATTAACTTGACTGGTCATGAGGTTACCTCATAATTTTTATGTGGGAGAAAAATACTTTATGCACCGTCAGAGGAAACCGTGTGTGTATCCTGGTGTGTGGAACTTCCATCCACTGGAAAACCCATGTCTAATTCAGGCATTCATATCCATTTTGGAACCAGTTAACGTATTACTTCAGGATGGAGCCTATTGCACCTTTATCCGGCTCCTTCTAGATATTCCTCATCTTCTACTGCCCGTTGGGTGCAAGTTGGTCCTGTCTTTTCTTTTCTAGTAGGACCCACTGAATAAATGCATAAATGCGGTCCCATTCCGAATTGTTTTGAAGAATAATCTCAACTACGGTCTAGGGCGTGAACTCCCCGAGTTCCATATCCAGTGCCATCCTCTTTCTTGTAAATCTGCAGCTCCCAATTCTATCTTCTTCTATCCTTCCTATTCTATCCATCTTGCCAGTGGCGGAGAGTGAGTTCCCTGGCTTCATGCTGTGCCGCATCCATTCTAATTTAATGTGAACTAAATCAAAATCTTACTTGTAATAAAAAATGCCATGTAAAGACTTGATTGTAGTTCTATTGTTACTTTTTATTTTCTAAATCTAAAGTAAAAAGTTGATTCACAAATACGGAATTAGTTACAAATTGATATACTGTGTAACGAACTGGATTACGGGGTTTTTATATCCGTTTAATTGTTTTTAAATTTTATATTTTAATAACTTTTTGTTTTGAAGTTTAGTTTAGTTTATTATTTTTATTGATTTATTCAATTCAATTCAATCGTTTAATTGAATCTAATATAAATAAATCGGATGAATTGCTCTTGAAGTTAGTTAGGGAAGTATTTAAACTTCGGTTAGTTTATTTCAATTTATTATTCTTCTGTCGACTAGGTGAATCGGTGAGTAGATTCCTCACTGAAAGTACAAATGTTTGGTAAGAAATTATCACTTACTTGTAGTGAGTCTTGCCGATCTTGCAGGGTCGATGTAGCAATCTAACCTTTAGATTGACTTACCGTATTCAAATTCGCCGCTTCGTGTCGTGCTATCCAATAAGAGTCGTTCACCTATTCTGAAAACCCTAGTCTACTGAAATGAACTAACTGACTCCGCTTTATCGTATAAAATGAGATTTTATTCTTTTTAACACTTCTTTTAATGATCTAAAATATCATTAACCATTTTGGTTCAAAATTAATTAACATTAGTTATTTGTTTTATAAAAATTATCTCAGGGTGGTATAACTGATCTACAACATCAGATTTTCGTTAACATGTTTTCGGTTAAATAAATTAATTCAGGTGTGGGTTCTTTTAGCTTACAGAATACCAAATAGTTTACTAGAACTCTTACTCTACCGTTATTAGGCAGTTGGAGGATGATTACAACTCAATCATCTCTTAATATTTAACATTTAACATTATAACCATGCCTGCTTTGGACATTTTAGGTTAACTAGTTTATTAGTCAACCGACAATAAATGATTTAATGAACGTTTGTTAACGTTAAAAGAACTCTTGATAAAATATTTAAAATGTGAACAATAAAATAATATTTCGAAACAGTGTTGTTGAATGAAACATCTGAATCATCATTTGACTCTATAAAAGGTAATTGTTTAGTTGTAAGTATTTATATAGCTTAACAACATTAGCTTCTTATTCATAATAGACAAACATATTTAAAATAGTAGTAGTAGACTCTTCCTAAATTACAAAACATAAATATCATTTCCATTTTCATTAACTTTCGTTAATTGCTTCAGACAGTCGACAATTCTCAATCGCTTATGAATGCTTGTTAGTTTGATCTAGGTTTATTAAACAACAACTTCAATCAGGTGTGGTTATATCACACTCAGTATTCATACATAATAAATGATTAATGTTTGCAAAATTCTTAATACTGAAATATCCAAATTAAGTTGAGAATTGTCATTAGTACTGTTGATTGAATAATATTAATAAGGCACAATGACCTACGTACTTTTTTTATACACATTACTAGAATGTGGTTCGATTATATCGTCTTTTCAAATTCTTAACTAATTTTGAGAAAGTCACTGTACTCCCTTTTAAATCTCGGAATTGCTATGAATTATACACTTAGCAATCCTTATTAACGCACTGTTACGCTTAAAACATCTTCAATGATAGTGTAGTTATGTTGCACAAGTTTAGGTTATGTTGCTTTGTTGACATCGGTGACGCGCACAAATTATGTAAACAGCTGATTTCTTTCGGTGTCGAGTAGCCGTCTGCTCTCCTCTAAGGTTGATTAAAAAGTGTCTCGAAATGGCATCAGAATCTGCCGTTCCGTTTGGCGATCGTTGTAAAATTGGCTAATTTCTCGGATTTGATTGGTTGACGATCTATAATTTGATGCACATACCCCCTTCGTGCAATATTTTAATTGTTGTTATTAGCGTGGGGTAGCTGGGTTGGAGTGTATACACATTTGCTCGAATTGATACAAATATTTTATAATTGTAATAACTTTCTTATTATAGCAAAGATTTTAAATCTAAGCTTATCACTGTATTGGTAACATTTGGCTCTTTATTTAGAGTCCGCTCATGGTGGGCTTTCGTTAATTATTAAGGGAGTTAATGTTTGAGATTATCACTATAAACTATTCACTATTAATTTGATTTATTAATGAATTAAAACTATTTAATGGCAATCATATCTCCTTGGGAGCATGCCTTCCAAGTCCTTCAACACTTCTCACTTATTGGTTACTTATATCTATTGACAAAATATAGTTCTTATCCTAACATTGATTTAGCCTAAGAGTCTATTAATTGTATTTACAAATTATTTATAATAAAAGGTTTCTGGGTAACTTCTGTATTGCCCCAGTTGTAAACACTGAGTTGTTACAACTACTGTTTGTCTTTGTTTGTTGGAATATATTGTTATTCCTTGGTATTTTAGTCATTAATATGACCTCTATATAGCACTTTAAAGTGTACATTTATTTTAACCCTTATTTGGGATTGTGTTGTCTTTTTAGACCATTATTTAGTTTAGAATAGTTTATTAGTAGTAGTATATTGATAGTCAGTCTTGTTGTGTTTTTAACACACTAGTCTGTTCATTAGCGTATAGCATTGGATTATAGTAGTTACATCTGGTGTCACATGACAGATGTGCTTATTTATTCTTATTACACATTATGTCCTTGGTTATAATTCTTTTATACCATTATAATAGTGATATATCTTACTTATTACATAGGTATCCTTATGTTATTCCTATCTAACATTACAATGTGGTTTTGTCTATGTTTCACATGGTGAATCTCATTTTGGTTGTTTTTGTTCACTTTGTTTACTTGAATTCTTATATAAAGATTACTCTTGGTATCTGATATTGGTATTGGTAGAAACCGTATTACTTCTACTTGGTTTAGGGTACAAAATATTTCAGTTTAGACATGTTTTGTCTACTATTAAATATGAAATTAGGTGGAAAGTAACTGTATTTAGGTTATGTGGTTTTATTATTTGTAGCAACAATGGGTGTATTAAGTTGATACAAATTTACATCTTTTAACCTTGTTTTTTCAAGTCTAATGTTATTAATGACAACTGGTAATTCATTATTTATTTCCTTTTTCTATCTTACATGATTTTTTGATTACTTGACTAACGATTATTATAATTATGAGACAATTATAATTCTTTCTTACATTACATTGATGCTGTGCATAATATGTCATTATGCTTTTATTTTAAGCTTCTTTTATGTTAATATTATTGTTACTTCCACTCTTTGTTTAATATAGGATGCCCTATTCATTTACAATATTATTAGTTATATATGGGTCACCTAAGTCAGTCAGTTATTGTTTTATTTTCAATCTGTAAGTTCTTCAGTTAGTATTTATATGGGTAAGATGTTAATCTATAGTTGACTGGCTCTTGGAATCTATATTTTATGCCATGGTTGTTAGGTGTCTTTCTCGTAGTATGTTTCTTCCTTGTTTTTATTTGTTCCTTACTGACCGAATCTATTGGGTTATTGGTTCTTGTGGTATAATCACTGTTTATTGTATCTTCTTTTCTTCTTATATGTTATTGTTTATTACCCATTACATTTTATAACTCCTGCGTTGATTTTATTCTTCTTGATGAGTTGCTGATGTAGTTTCATTTTTGGCATTCCAGATTAAATACTTGATGTGTTTTTTAACTCAATTATTATGACATGTGTTAATATTTTGGTTACTTAAATATTGGGCTCATATGTCTTGTTACAACTGCTAAAGTGATGCAACGGATAATATTTATTTCCAATATGCTTCTAGAAGTGGACAAATGTTTGTAATGCCTTTACAGGCAGCACATTAATAAGCAGTAAAGCAAACGCTTGTGAAATGCCATGACAAAACTAACACACAGGTTAATCCGCCTTTGCTGTATAGGCAAGACTACCGTGATGTAGGTCAAACGATACAGTATTGCGCGACCTTACAATACGACTCGTTGGTGATTTAATATTGCAAATAATGACGTAGTTTGCGATTTTAGAATTTCTGCATACTCCGTTTCCTTTGTAATCTTTTATGTAATCAAAGTATCATAATTTGTACAAACCCTTGTTAAGTTTATTACACTTGTTTAGGACAATTATTGTAATAACTTATCATAATTTTATATTATTCTTTATAAGAAAAGAACATAGTACATTTTTATGGGTATAATAAAACCGTAAGTTTCCATACTATTATGAAACTGTGTTAACAGTTCAGTTTCAGATACGGAACAAACGAAAGCGGGTTATTAATCTGTTAAATAGAGACTTTAGGATGTTATATGTAAATATACACTTTTACATCAGTGAAATCAGCGTAGTTGTCAAAAGTAAACTAGTAAAGAGTTCCACTGTTCAAAACAAGGCCAAAAGTTACACTTGCTAATTTTTCATTACAATAGATAGGGTATAACGAACAACCCCTCCATACTAAAATCATCAGTCTCGATAGACTGCCGGAAAGCTGTCAGTTTCGTTACGCCGCAGAAACGAAATAACACTTTGTCAATTTTAGTTTATTAATCTAAGTGTGTAATTTATTATTATTAATCAAGTTGTTGGAAAACATATATTTGTTACTGTAGCGGAAGAATAAACCATCATCTCAAGCGAACTTGTGTTTAACACTTCACCGCGTACGACTCATACCAACCAAACAACAAAAGCTCCCAACCGACATACCTGAACTTATCCGTACATCAGGGTACTACATCTCTCTCTCCAAAGGATTTTCATCGGATATTGCCGCATACCCACACCTAACCGCCATCTATTTCTGTCCTGTGCATCTTCTTCTTCCAAGTTATGATGTCCATGGCCTTCCTCATGTTTTCACACCAGGACAGTCTAGATCTGCCCCTTTTTCCTCTGCCTGGGGGCTTCCACTGATATATGTTCCTCGGTCATCTCTGTTTATCCATTCGGAGTAAGTGACCGAACCACTTTAGGCCTCTTCGTTCTACTCTGTTAATAATTGTTTCTCCTGCATGCATCCTTCTTCTGATCTCACTCGTTATTCTCTCCCTTCTTGAGACTCTGCACTTCTACGGAGATAATCCATTTCCACGGCATTCAATTGTCGTGCTCAACATCCATACCTTACAGCCGTAAGACATAACTGATTCAACAAAAGATTTTCCTATATGAATCTTTGTGGATCTCGAAATATGTTAGTCCATCAAATAGAGTTCAAGCTTCCTAAAACTTTCGTGCTCTGTTCTTCAGGGTACTACATAACATTGCATATTATAAACATTTGTTCCCCTCCTTATTTTACACACTGCATTGGTCTTCATTGTTGGAGGCAAAGCGATCGCCTGTTTTGGCAGCGAAGCAACAAAGCAACCGTCTTCTCTATCACAACGTTTGTACGACTAAAAGATAAACGGTAGAATGTAGTACGAAAGGAATCTGGCTAGAAGGACTAGATCTGTTGGTCTCTGTGTAAATAAGAAAATACAGAATTATTAAAATTCTAGGATATTAAAAAATTGATATCAAACATACGTATTCCTTCACAAAATGCACAGTGAAAGATTGCATTGATGGCTATTAAACTAAAAACTGTGAGCTGTTGATTTCGACTGTCTTCTTGTGGAAGGAAATCTGCCTCTGTCTTTGTATCCTACCTAGCAACATTTAGTTTCAAATTAATTTTAAAAAAGATATCACCGATTACAGTTTCCTATAAATTTAGTTACTTTATGTCTTTCTTTGTCACTACCAGCATGCGATACAAATGAATACGTTAGCAAATCATCTGAAACGAAAACTGTTTAATTGATCGCCTTCTGGGGATTTCCGAATTTGGGCGCAGGCTTCCGAATCGCAGAGGTTTAACCCAGCATGGTATTTCACCACCACCCGGCTGAGAGGAATGCGCATTGCTGATCCCTGCGGTTTGGTCTTATTCTTCTTATTTTTAGTAGGTTTGGTCCGATAAGAAAAATTATGTGTTTAAAGATAATTTCTTGAGTTTATAGTGGAAGCGAGAGGCAAGATTGTCCGTGATTGTAGCTTCTTCCCCACCTTCTCACAACGAAAGGCACGGGATCGTGCTCGTAACTTGAAAGGGCATGACGTCCTCCTTTCAGACGATCATCGGCCAACCCCACTACATGTTGAGGTGTAGTTGGGGTTCCAACAGCGACAGAATCTCTGGTTAACAACTTATGGCAGGGCGATGAAATGGAATGAGTTGTGCCGGGGCTAATCTGATATGCAGACGCTGCGTCACCGGTGTTTGAAGCTCAACCGCCCAGCCAGTTTTCAGAGCGCTTAGTTGGATGGAATTACTAGAGATTCACTAGACTCTGGGCCATGTCTTGGGGGAGTCAATCGCGTTACAACTAAGTGGTCAGTAAAATAGGTAAGCGATGTGAGCAACAAGGCCTAGAGGTTACTAGGGAGCAGACATTCGCGCTCCGAGATGGCACACCATACGACCAGATATGCTCATGTAACACCAAGAGATGATTGCAGTAGTTAAGTTACCTTGGTGTTTGAAGGAGTCCCTCTAACCGGCCGCCTACACCAAGCTGCTGAAGTACCTATCGGCTTTACAGAACTTCCAGAAACACCTTCCAGCCACGAGTGGAGAAGTGGTCCCCATGGTGGTGGGTTCGTGTGGGACAACGTCTCAAAACCACTGTGACTGCTCAGAGGAAAGTTTGCTTGGGCGGCAGGAGTGTGCAATGTGCGACATAGCAATTACGGTACTGAACACTTTGATTGACATCGCGTGGTGTCCCATGGCGTATGGTCATCGGGAGCGGCCTGGGTGAGACTCATCCCACTGAGCTGGTGGTATCATTCGAGTCCTCGACATCTTAAGGCTAAAGACTTGGGTTTGCAATCGGACATGACGGGAACGATACTTTACCTACTTTTAGAGACGGGCTAAAAATACCACACACACACACACACACACACACACACACACACACACACACACACACACACACACACACACACACACACACACACACACACACACACACACACACACACACAACTATACATTTACGTATAGGGCCTGCATATAAAATAAATTTAAAAAAAATATACTTTTTATTATTTGTTTTACAATGTTTCGACAGTTTATATTACTATCAGATTCAGAAATCTAATGTGGAAATAAATAGTTAAATAAATTTGAAATCAAATGTTATAACAGCTGTTTATATAATATCTAATTTATATTTTATACTTATAAGTGATGTACATACAAATTGGTAGTTACAATGAAAGTTGGTCTATGTATTGTTTTACCAAATTAATCATTTTACAAATACACTAATCCCCCTTTATAACGGATACGGTTAAAACGGGACCCGCTTAAAACGAATAGCTATGAGAAACATAAATTTTGTTGAAAAATCAAAGACAAACGGACCCAAATTGCAGTTATTGCTGTACTGCTGCAGTTTTTATGTATGTGCGGGACAAATGTAATACAATTGTGTTTTATATTAGTTGACATTTTATTTGCGTGTGAACAATTTTTATTTGATTTGTTGTAAGAGACTATCTTGTTGATTACAAACTGTTTAATTGTGATAATTAAAGGTGGTGATTAGTGACTTAATTGGTGTCTTGTATTTTGTTTTCCACTGTACCATACGACGATCAGTAGACCGTCGTAACAATATTGTCGTTTTTAGTGTTCCTTTGTGGTTTTATGTATTAATATATTATTTGTTATGTTTTCATATATTTTCAAATTTATTAAAGCTATTATAACAGTTGATTTGAAATTTATTCAACTATATATTTGTACATTATATTTTTTAATAAAATTATGAAGAACATACCATATGCCATTTTCAATTAAAGCGTTTAAAGTAATAAGTAACAAAATAAACGAAAAATAAAAACGTATTTTGCTAGTTGTAATTGTTACGTGAAAGGTGTATAAGATACAAGATTTTATTAACTCTTACGTTTATAGGTGCTCAGTTGTTAGTATCATAAAAATGATGTTTCCTCGTTGTTGTGGTGGAGTTATTATCGTATAAAGTCTACAGCTCAAGTATTAATATTCCTTGGCGAAAGACGTTAGGCAGAATTCATCCTGATATAATAACGGTTTCCTTTTCAACACTTGAATCAAGAACTGCTTCTTTCAGAGAACTGTTTGCAATATTATTATACGGGAAAATTAAAACGGTGATAAAAGAAAGCCCGTCCTCTTTGAAACGCACAGAATTCTGGTCACAAGAAAATAAAATGTCTAATAAGTCATAGTGTACTTGAATTTGTTTAGATAATAGTTTATAAATATAATATTTCATGTAAAGAATATTTATTTATTTAAAAGGGTGAAATTTTCAAAATATTGGAGAATATGTGACTATGTTTGTGTTTATTATTTATACATATAAATAAAACATACTTTATATTATTATTATTAATAATAAAAGTTTTTACAAAAATATATTTTTTATTTTGTAAATTACAGTGTTTCAATAGCATTCAGCTATCATCGGCAGATATAGTTAATAAATTAAAATTTTTAATTTTATTATTAAATTTTTAACTGATTCATGATTATTTTATTAAAATGTATAACAAAAAAATGAGCATTTATGAATATAAATAAAACATATATTTATTATGTGTTATATGTATATGTACTGCAATGAAACACAGGATCCTGGTAAGCAGTGCAGGCTTGTGTAATACACAGACGATAAACATTCATGTTTCAATTGGTAGTTTGTTAGATTTGGTTTTTTGTGGTGTAAGTTTTGTATTTTAGAAAGGATAAGGAATTAGGCTTAGTCAAACTGTGTATTATTTTATGTGTTATTTATTCATGTACTATGTCAGTGGAAATGTGCGCGCGTGCGCGAGTGATAAACGTTTCCCGGCTGTGCGTGATATAATTTTCGTATCGTTGTGACACTTGAACTGAACATAAACTACTATATTAGCTACAGTTTCTGTATGTTTCCTGAGCTTTAAATGACGTTAAAATATGATTTCGTTAAAATATGAAGTTTGTTGTAAAACGCATTTCTGCATGAGATAAAGGCATTCAGAGATTGCCATCTATGCATGCTCTTGCAAATTCGATGCACTTTACAGCATGAAACACTGCCGAGTCGTGGGCAAAGTAACCATGTGACTTCCTTCCACCAATAAGAAGCTGGAAGGCAGTCGGAATTTTCTTAAGCCTGTTGCTGCACAGGCAGTTCTCATCTAGCTATCACGATCGGAACGTGCAATTCTTGTGCAAGATTTTTCGTTTGCAAGAATTTTTTAAGTCTTTTCGGCGGTAGTAACGAGTGTGAAGGCTCAGAACTGTTTGTTTAATGCATCTCTACTCACGGTATTGTTATTATAACATAGCGTGTATAAATACGTGAACTTAGACTGTGTTACTGTGCGAGGTATTCTGCAGTACCAGTAATATTTCATAATTTACTTATTAATAAAATATTGTCATCATTAGTTTCCGCGTGAGTGGAAGATTTCCGCATAGGGAGGTCTGCTGATCGTGGTAGACCCAGTGTTACGTGTGAACACTTGAAGATTCCGGATTGGTATAAGCCTAATATACCGTTTCTAAGTAATACCCACTGTGACCTGAGATACTTATGAATTATAAATACTGTATAAAATTTCAGAAGTAGTATCCCTAGAATCGGTGTTTGTGTGCGAAGCGTCAGTGTCAACGTTGGAACTCCAGGACACCAGCCCAGCTGGAAGCGTCACCAGGGTGAACCATCTGTCATCGTACGCCACGCCTGACGACTCCACGACACGGCAAACCCCCCCCCCTTCCATCAACATCGCCGTGGGACTCATCACATATGTAACGTACCACAACTCGTACATGAACAATAATTAACACTTTAAAAGGGTATATCTGAAACACTATCATTATTATGCTTGTCAAATATATCATATAAACAATTTCTTATATCTTGTGTGCAATAAATAATCTTAAACCCTCCAATATAGACTTTTGCATTAAAACACACATACTACCTATGCGCCAATAGTTAAGTTATTTGTGTTGTCGCAGTACGTATGTACGTATGAATTTATGTATGTTACATATATATATATATATTGTCATGACACAAATAGCCAACCCCGTACCAGAGATAAAAAATATATTTATAATTGTAAAAAAAAATACTTCTTATCAAATGAACTGATTGATTTTAAATAAAAGTATAAGGAATATAACACGACAATACGACGACTTTAACCCAACCCAAGTGATTGAGACAAAAACATAAACATAAAGAAGGGAACCACGGAACATACTTAGTAAAATGTAAATATTTTAAAGTGATTGAGACAACAACCCCAAACATAAAGAAGGGAACCACAAATAAACAACGAGAATGAGGAAATAATAAACCTAAGCCACAAGGAAACAAGTTTATGGGTTTAAATGACCCCAAAATTGTCCAAAGAAACGGATGAAAGGACCTAATATATTAAACAAACAAGGAAAATGAAGAAGGAGGGAGACGAGCAAAAGTGAAAACCAAGAATGGTTCACCAACACAAGTAAAATAGCACTCAACAAGAGCATTGAAACCAAAACAAGGGTTATCAGGAGGAAGGAGAGATAACGGTTACTACCCATTAAAAAGGCAACCAGAAACCACAAATTAGAATTGTTATTAGTCAGTAAGTATTAGTTATTAAGTATTAATTGTCATTAGGATTAAGTCATGAAAGAGAAATAAGTATAGGGGTCACCCACTATCAAACAAATGATATAAACAGTGATATAGTGTAATAGTGTAGGTGTAAGAACCCCAAAGTGAAGTGTGACACCAGTGAAATTGTAATTAGCAATAAGTGATTTACAAGTGAAGGTAAGGTAAAAGTTGGAAATAAACAGTGCATAGATAACTGATAAATAAGTAGTATTAAGAGTGAATTATAGTATAAGGGATAGAAAAACACTAGAAGTGATAATGACTTTTTATTTAAAAAGATGTTCAATAGAGTTAAGTTAATTATAGCCAGTAGTAAGTAAAAAGGGAGGATTCCAGAATAGAATAAATTGAAGGTGTTACCATGGAGGGAATATAAAAATTGTTTAGAGATTGAGAAGTCAAAAAACTAACAAAGATACCTAATTTATAAAGGACTATTATTAATTTAATAACAAGTGATGTTGTTTATCACAACACAAATAATATGTGTTATAAACTAAAAAATTAGCAAATAAGGATAAGTTAGGAGTGAGTGATGATATTTCTTAATCAAAACAATAACTCTAATAACTTATAAAAAATTGTGTTCATGTTATTGTTATAAGAGGATATGGCTGAATGCAATGTGCAGTCCATAAACCTAATGTTATATTTTTAAGATTGAAATAAGGAGAGCAATATTGAATAATAAACAACACACCTACAGACTCAAAACACAACACAACTAATAAAAATAACAAAGTAAGCCCAATAGGCTGAAACAAAATGTGATTTGAACGAAATAAGTAAATTATTATAATGGCTACTTAGGCCTAGAAAAAACATAACTGTCAGAACCAAACAAACAAAGATTATAACAAATTGAATCAGAATTTAGAAAATCTGAGGTGAAGGAATCACCAAGGATAAATTGTAGATCATTTATAACACAAAATATTGTAATAGGCATTATTATATAAAAAGAAATGTAATTAACAAGCATTAACATAATTGTAAAAACTTAAAATCTGAAAATACCCAAGCTTGTGGGGTATCAAAATAATCTATGAACGAGAATAAATACTATAGTGACAATATTTATTAACCAGGAAGGAAGATGGAGGAATAACAGTAATCAGAAGATATACGAAGGATTCGAAGTTTCGATAACAACACATCAACTCAAAATAAGCCTATTCGAAAAATACCGTTACTATGGAAACAGCGGTTGTTGACAGAAAAATACCGTTAGAAATTAGGAGAGAGAAAAAAAAAAGCGAAGCGTCACCAAGCCATACAGATGCAGAAGTTCGGAAGAAAGTTTTTTCAGTGTAAATCATGAAAATAATAGTATAAAGTTGCTGAAAACTAATCGTCAAAGAAGCAGATGACCACTACAACCAATATTACAAGACCCAAGACCTGAATAAACGGAAATTATCCATAAATAGAACGTCCAAACACAAGACGAAAGGACGCCACAATTTAATGAAGCCCAAAATCCAAGAAAACTGATTTTATGCAGCCAATTCCTATCTCGAACCAACTACAAAGGCCTATACACGTCGAATTGTTAAGTACTATCCAATTATTTATTTTCCACCAACCCTAATCACTTTAAATAATTTTGAAAGGTAAAATTACCACACTATAAAGATAATATTTCTCTTTCATAGAGTATTTAAGCAAATTAAAACATAATGAAACATTGTTAACATAAAATAACCTAAGAATTGAACACGAACTTACAGAACACTTTTACAACACAACACAACAGATTGTAACAGCACACTTTATATTTCCTGTACGCTTAGATTAAGGTAATTTGTATTTTTATTGTAACCATTGTAGTTCTCTAACGCATAGTCAAAAGAATCCACGGATTTTTGAAACCAAAACTGTAATAAGCCTAACGTAAACAGACGCTAGGTTAAATGGTTTCTAAATTAGTTCGCCGCCCTGAAAATAAGATCTCATGTAATCAAACGATAATTATTTTGTTGTAATTGTAAATGTTTCCAGATATCACCATTAAAAAATATTCATTACAGGGAGTAACCAGAGTTATCATTTCATAGGGAGTGCTATATAATAATTACTTGTATTGAAGAATAAATCGTAGCAGTAAGCTAGTTGCCAGTTATTCGTCAGAAGCGACGATTGAGACGGCTGTGCGAGCGGGAACGATTTGAATACACCAACCCGCTACGCTGATAATTTGTTCAAATACAGTTTTTAGTTGTTTTGTAAAACGACTTGGCGCCACCCGGGATTATCACACCCCCTAAGAATAACAGGTAAGGTTACTGCCGTGATATACAGGTGATCAGAACTACGCTACGAACATCGCTAGCCACCAAAATTACTGTAACGACCCGGTGCGAGGCGAACGCACTAATCATCCAAAACACATTATTTTATGTACACATTTTGCAGGTACGCTCCAATCTACTCGTTACAGATTGGCGACCAACCGGTGAGGCCGTAAAAGAAGGTCAACGGCGGCTATGAAGAGACACTCAATGTTTACTAGGACGGACAAACAGAAAGAAATTGAAGGTGAAGGCCAGCCAGAAGAGATGGAAGAAATTGAAGAAATGATCGGGGAGTTAGTCGAAGAGGACGTTCAGGAAAACCAACCTGAGAATCCAGTTCAACCAGAACCGGAAGTGGAAGTAATGATAGGGGACCAACCAGTCAAACCAACAGAAGAAACGAAGTTAGACAGCATGATGAAATTAATGATGGAACAATTCGGACAAATGAATAAAGAGAGAAGACAAGACAAAGAAGAATTGAATAAAAAATTAGAGTCATTGAGAAGGGAAGACAGGGAATTCCTGAACGAAAAACTGGACCAAAACAATGAAGAATTGAATAAAAAACTGGACCAAAATAAGGAAGAATTGAAGAAGCAATTCAAGGAGGACTTAGAGATCCTGAATAACAAAATGGAAAACAACCGAGAGGCGTTAGAAGAGAAGAGTGAGGAGTTGAAGAGACAAATAACAAAGGATCTTCGAGTGTTAAATGACAAGATTAAAAACAACTGGGAAACACTCCAAAAACAATTGAAGGAAGAAGGTGAGAAATCAAAAGTGAATGGAGGCAACAGTTGGCGGAGTGCAAAAATGAAATCAAACAGACTATCACTGAGACGAACGAAACAATAATACACGTCCAGGAAGAGTTGACAGAAAAAATAAACACGTCCAAGAGGAAGGAACTCTCAGGATCCAAGAAATACAGAAGACCACCACCGATGAGTGTAACAAAAATAAACAGGAGGTGCTTCAAGAGCTGAAGGAGAGGCACAAGGAAATCCAGATTGATGTCAGCGAACGCGTTGAAAGGGTATACACCACCATCAACAAGATTGACGAGAAAACGCAAGAAAATAAAGAAAAAATTAGAGAAATCAGTCAGAAAGAGAAGCAGATGCAAGAGGAGCTGGACGCTTTGAGGGAGAAGCCTTGCAGTAGCACTCATATATTTACGAATGAAAATAGGGAAGTGATTAACTTCAAGAGTTACCGAAGAAACCCCATAGAATTTCTGAAAAGGGTGGAGGAGCTCATTGAGAGGAACAGAGATACCAGATGGACAACGGTGAGAAGTCTCATCGACGAGATGTTTCGAGACACAAATGACAATTGGTGGACAGCCACACGACCAGAAATCAGCAGTACGCAGGAATTTAAAACGTTGTTTCGTGAAAAGTACTGGTCGGAGTCGACCCAAAATGTAGTGAGGAACGATATAAGCAACGGGAGATATGAGCCACAGGCTGGGCATACATTAACGTCTTACTTCTTGGGCAAGGTCTGCCTAGCCCGAAATCTCGAACCAAGGATACCCGAAGAATCCCTAGTCATCCAACTGGGATATCACTACGAAGACGCCATACAGAGGGCCAGGAGACAGGGACAAATAAAGACCATACAGGGAATGGCCAACTTGCTGGAAGACCATGAAAACGATAGCCAGTACAAGAAGAATCGTGTGATCAACCAAAGGTACAACCGGGGGAATGAAAGTTACAACGTGCCAAGCCACAACTTACCCTATAGTAATACCCAGAACAACTACCGGAATATAATGAATCGTAACCCAAATAATTACCCAGGGGACCAACCATTCCATCGGAATCAACCCAACTACAATCAAGGTAACCAACCGACCAACAGAGATCATCCGAGTTACAACCAGGGGAACCAACCAAATAACAGAAATGCACAAAACCCTAGTGCACCGAATAATCACAACAGGGGGATAGAACAAGGAAGGAATACAAATGGCCACCCAAATAATCACAATTATTATGGCAACTGGTACGACCCGAATTACCCATATAACAGAGGAAACGGGAGTAACCAAAATAGGGGTGACATGAGGCGTCAAGTCAATTTTATCAGCGGGAGGAGACAAAACAACTATCGGCGATATTTTCCAATTAGAACCAGCACAGTTTACAACAATTCCCAAAATGACAACCAGCAAGCTACGGGAACAAGAACAATAGAACCACCTCGGAATGAAAATAACCGCCGACAGGAACCCAACACCAACCAAAATAATGGCGAAAATTGGGTGACAGTCCATGAGAATCCGGGTTTTTCAATAATGCGTAATACGGCAAGTAATGACGAAGGACGCCGGACACAGCGGGTAAACTATTGCCAGACATCTCAACCATCAATCACCATAGAGGATGAAGAAGAAGAGACGGCCGATAGGTGGAATGCCTAATGAACCATGATCAATGAAACTATAATAAACAAACTCTACTCCTTCATTAATGTCGAAACAAAAAAGAAATTAATGATTATCCAGAATAAATGTCATCCATCAGACATTTGAAGGAGAAGAGGAGCAAGACAACAAAGAGTGAAAATATAAGAGAAGGCAATAACAAGGAAAGAAAAGGAGAAGTCGACTTACAGAAATATAATAACATGATCCTATATATAGTAATAAATGAACCATATGTCATCACAAAGGACAATGGAAACAACACTTACGAGATAAGTAATATAACCACCAAAAAAGTAAAAGGAGTGTACAACCAAGCTTCCATAAAGAAGTTCTACGAAGAAAACTAAATAACTGGAATACGTTCATCCAGAATAAGTGTGACTATCATACACTTGAAGGAGAAGAGGTGAATAATAACGAAGTGTCGAACAAAAAGGAGAAGGCTATAATATGGAATGGAAATGATAATATAATAAATCCACAACCGTGAGAATTGAATTGATACCGAAATAAAATTATATATATAATAAAATGTACGGCCATATGTCATCACGAAGGACAAGTAACTGTAAATAAAATACAGATACCAAAATTTAAAAATTATGTGTACACAACTTGCAACAACAGATCGATGACTTATGAGGTCTAAAATAAAAAATATCAAAACAAAGGAATGAGATACATAAATTCCTACTAAGTGAAATCAACTTACAATATATTAAAAAGTTGATGTGTGAAGTATATGAAATAATTAAACAAAATGTACCAAAATAGGAATACGCTACACAAATTCCTATGGTGTAAGAAAATTAACTTACAAGCTGAAATATACAAAAATAAAATCAGACCAAACCTGATAAGATAAGTACATGAAATTATAATGAATCAAGGGTATTCAAATATAAAATATAAAAAAAATCGAAACTGGTACAAAGAAAGAGGGAGATTATGTATGAATCAAGTATACAAGCTATGGCTAAAGCAAAATGTTGCTAGATAACTGAGAAAAGTATACCAGTGTCTAAGATAATTAAAATGATCACAATGAGAATCGAAAACCGAATAATGAAAAGTTAATGATGAGATTAACATATAAATAAATAAAAAACAATCAATGTATGAGCAAATGATAGTATATAGTTAAGGTACAGCGGAAGGAAGAATGAGTAAAAGGCCAAAGTGATCTAAAAACAAACCACAAGGTGGACAATCCCAAAATATATTATTATTATTAAGTCACAAGTTGACAAAAAAGGTATTTATGATTGACTGTTGAAAAGTCCAGCAATCAAATAAACTGAGCAGAGATGACGTGCCTCTGGTCTCAGAAAAATGAGTAGTAATGGGAGAAACCAGCTACTAAAGTTAGGGAAAAAATTGTGTATAAGGGAGAACACACCAATGGAAATAAAAAGAAAAACAGATCCACATAAAATGGAATGAATTCAGTAAGAAGAGAAATAAAGAATGGAGAAACGACCAAGAAAGAAAAGGAAAAAGATTATGTATAACTGATAATTTCATAAAAAACTATACTAGTGTTTTATCAAAATGATCAATTTTAAAGGAGAGGCATTATGTCACGACACAAATAGCCAACCCCGTACCAGAGATAAAAAATATATTTATAATTGTAAAAAAAAATACTTCTTATCAAATGAACTGATTGATTTTAAATAAAAGTATAAGGAATATAACACGACAATACGACGACTTTAACCCAACCCAAGTGATTGAGACAAAAACATAAACATAAAGAAGGGAACCACGGAACATACTTAGTAAAATGTAAATATTTTAAAGTGATTGAGACAACAACCCCAAACATAAAGAAGGGAACCACAAATAAACAACGAGAATGAGGAAATAATAAACCTAAGCCACAAGGAAACAAGTTTATGGGTTTAAATGACCCCAAAATTGTCCAAAGAAACGGATGAAAGGACCTAATATATTAAACAAACAAGGAAAATGAAGAAGGAGGGAGACGAGCAAAAGTGAAAACCAAGAATGGTTCACCAACACAAGTAAAATAGCACTCAACAAGAGCATTGAAACCAAAACAAGGGTTATCAGGAGGAAGGAGAGATAACGGTTACTACCCATTAAAAAGGCAACCAGAAACCACAAATTAGAATTGTTATTAGTCAGTAAGTATTAGTTATTAAGTATTAATTGTCATTAGGATTAAGTCATGAAAGAGAAATAAGTATAGGGGTCACCCACTATCAAACAAATGATATAAACAGTGATATAGTGTAATAGTGTAGGTGTAAGAACCCCAAAGTGAAGTGTGACACCAGTGAAATTGTAATTAGCAATAAGTGATTTACAAGTGAAGGTAAGGTAAAAGTTGGAAATAAACAGTGCATAGATAACTGATAAATAAGTAGTATTAAGAGTGAATTATAGTATAAGGGATAGAAAAACACTAGAAGTGATAATGACTTTTTATTTAAAAAGATGTTCAATAGAGTTAAGTTAATTATAGCCAGTAGTAAGTAAAAAGGGAGGATTCCAGAATAGAATAAATTGAAGGTGTTACCATGGAGGGAATATAAAAATTGTTTAGAGATTGAGAAGTCAAAAAACTAACAAAGATACCTAATTTATAAAGGACTATTATTAATTTAATAACAAGTGATGTTGTTTATCACAACACAAATAATATGTGTTATAAACTAAAAAATTAGCAAATAAGGATAAGTTAGGAGTGAGTGATGATATTTCTTAATCAAAACAATAACTCTAATAACTTATAAAAAATTGTGTTCATGTTATTGTTATAAGAGGATATGGCTGAATGCAATGTGCAGTCCATAAACCTAATGTTATATTTTTAAGATTGAAATAAGGAGAGCAATATTGAATAATAAACAACACACCTACAGACTCAAAACACAACACAACTAATAAAAATAACAAAGTAAGCCCAATAGGCTGAAACAAAATGTGATTTGAACGAAATAAGTAAATTATTATAATGGCTACTTAGGCCTAGAAAAAACATAACTGTCAGAACCAAACAAACAAAGATTATAACAAATTGAATCAGAATTTAGAAAATCTGAGGTGAAGGAATCACCAAGGATAAATTGTAGATCATTTATAACACAAAATATTGTAATAGGCATTATTATATAAAAAGAAATGTAATTAACAAGCATTAACATAATTGTAAAAACTTAAAATCTGAAAATACCCAAGCTTGTGGGGTATCAAAATAATCTATGAACGAGAATAAATACTATAGTGACAATATTTATTAACCAGGAAGGAAGATGGAGGAATAACAGTAATCAGAAGATATACGAAGGATTCGAAGTTTCGATAACAACACATCAACTCAAAATAAGCCTATTCGAAAAATACCGTTACTATGGAAACAGCGGTTGTTGACAGAAAAATACCGTTAGAAATTAGGAGAGAGAAAAAAAAAAGCGAAGCGTCACCAAGCCATACAGATGCAGAAGTTCGGAAGAAAGTTTTTTCAGTGTAAATCATGAAAATAATAGTATAAAGTTGCTGAAAACTAATCGTCAAAGAAGCAGATGACCACTACAACCAATATTACAAGACCCAAGACCTGAATAAACGGAAATTATCCATAAATAGAACGTCCAAACACAATACGAAAGGACGCCACAATTTAATGAAGCCCAAAATCCAAGAAAACTGATTTTATGCAGCCAATTCCTATCTCGAACCAACTACAAAGGCCTATACACGTCGAATTGTTAAGTACTATCCAATTATTTATTTTCCACCAACCCTAATCACTTTAAATAATTTTGAAAGGTAAAATTACCACACTATAAAGATAATATTTCTCTTTCATAGAGTATTTAAGCAAATTAAAACATAATGAAACATTGTTAACATAAAATAACCTAAGAATTGAACACGAACTTACAGAACACTTTTACAACACAACACAACAGATTGTAACAGCACACTTTATATTTACTGTACGCTTAGATTAAGGTAATTTGTATTTTTATTGTAACCATTGTAGTTCTCTAACTCATAGTCAAAAGAATCCACGGATTTTTGAAACCAAAACTGTAATAAGCCTAACGTAAACAGACGCTAGGTTAAATGGTTTCTAAATTAGTTCGCCGCCCTGAAAATAAGATCTCATGTAATCAAACGATAATTATTTTGTTGTAATTGTAAATGTTTCCAGATATCACCATTAAAAAATATTCATTACAGGGAGTAACCAGAGTTATCATTTCATAGGGAGTGCTATATAATAATTACTTGTATTGAAGAATAAATCGTAGCAGTAAGCTAGTTGCCAGTTATTCGTCAGAAGCGACGATTGAGACGGCTGTGCGAGCGGGAACGATTTGAATACACCAACCCGCTACGCTGATAATTTGTTCAAATACAGTTTTTAGTTGTTTTGTAAAACGACTTGGCGCCACCCGGGATTATCACACCCCCTAAGAATAACAGGTAAGGTTACTGCCGTGATATACAGGTGATCAGAACTACGCTACGAACATCGCTAGCCACCAAAATTACTGTAACGACCCGGTGCGAGGCGAACGCACTAATCATCCAAAACACATTATTTTATGTACACATTTTGCAGGTACGCTCTAATCTACTCGTTACAATATATATATATATATATATATATATATATATATATATATACACACACACACATATATATAACGTTATATTATATACATAACATTTATTTATGTTTGTTGGATACATATTCAGATGTTTAATACTACGGGAGAAAGTCCTTCTTAATGTTTTTAAGCTAAATATCAACAATAGTAGTGATTTTATTTTACTAAGGTTTTAAGTAATCATATGACGAAAATTGATAATTTTGTTCTAAATGTCTGTAGAAACAGGAAAGAAATAATCTGCTATTTCAAAACTTACTAACAGATTTACTGAATAACTGTAAGAATTCCCAGTATTTTTTACAATTATAGTCAAATTTTTTAATTCCGTCTTTCCATTGTCTTAGATCAAGGGTACAGATTTCGTAATTATGTATGAGGAATATACAATTGTTTATGTAAAACAATAATTTTATTAGCTGCTAACTGATATGACTGTCAGAATTTGAAGTCTTAAGTTACTTAAACCTTATATTTGTAAAATCAACATTCATAAATGTACTAAGTTTGCTAATTCTGTAAGCTGTGTCTGAGAAAATGTTCACGAGAAGATAAGAACACGCCAGAGGAATTAAAATCTCAATAAATTGTATTTTTACGAGATTTAATAATACTCGAGTTTCATACATTTATATTTCACGACAATTACGGAACGCTCTCGAAAATGCGAGAATGCTGTTCTACACACTTCTCGACTAGCCCAGCGTGCCTCGTCTGTGTCAAGGCCGTCCATTCACGTAGCATTTGAGTACTTTCCAGACTGTTCGAGAGCACTTGTAACTATGCAAATTGTGCTGGCACACCGCTAAAAGGATATAAAGTTATTCTGGAGCCTCTGCGGGAACTATATAAGCAATAGTGGCCGCCTTTGTCAGTTAGTTACAGTGGGCAATTTCTTCAGTGCGGGTCGAGTGGTTGCTGAGAATTAGTGAAAAGTGATTAATGTGTTATAATTAGTGCGAAATTCTATTACTTGACATTACTATTGCGTGAGGACAAATTTAACTTGAATTATTGTACGAGTGTACCTTGTTGATTACAAATTATTATTTGTGATTAATTAAGGCTAGTAATTAGTGACTTCATTGGTGTCTGTATTTTGTTTCCACTGTACCATACGACCGTCGTAACAATATATTACATGGAATGTGTATTGCAAAATATTATTACGGTGGAAACAGAATAACTGGCACCAATGAAGCCAATAACTAAAAACTTTAATTGTACACAAACAACAGTTAGAAACCAACAAAGGCAATCATATACAATTTATTCAAGTGTAATTTGTACAACACACTACAATAAATGCCACCTTAATATAGTCCCGCACTGACGCAATAATCGCCGCAACAATCACTTTGCTGCGCACTTGAAACATCACCACGTCTCACAGAACCTCTAACCCGGCCGCTGACTGTTATACAGGCCTATATCCCGCAGAGGTTCCAGAGAAATCTACCACGTTCTGGCCGATGAGTCTATAGTATTTCCGTTCTTTGTTTAATCCTTATGTAAACAAACAGATTTGGCATATCTGAAACGCTGTTTGCTGTTGGTTTACAGGCGTGTCACTCTGACAGAAGGAGTACACACAGGGTACATATAATATTGTCACTGTTGAAACAAATGTAAATTAATATAATTTGTCCTGACCAAAGTAAAATTTAATTGACTGTGTCAGACTGACAGTGAAATATTTTATAACACCAGTTAATGACTCTTTTTATTAACCGTTTAAAAATCGCAACAAAATAAGAAAGTAAAGTTTATTTAAAATTCAATTAGAAGCTGTGATAATTACCTTGTACTGTATATTATCAGTTGCTGGCAGTGAGTAATTCAATTCTTTCATATCTGTGTCGGAACTTGTATTATCACTTGAGTCAGCGTTATTATTGATAAGACTGTCCACAACGACTTTGGTAATGTAGACCAGATTTCAGAGCTTATCTTCTTCCTTGATTATATGCTCGATTTCCCAATTATCCGCCGTTATTTCATTTACCTCCTACTTTATCAATTGTTTCATTTCAGGCAGCTTATGAGTTGTGACGGGCAACGTATCCTTTCAACTGGCTTCTATATTAATTCAACAGGATTCAGAATACAGTGATAAGGAGGCAGTCTTAAAACGACGTGCCCCGAATTAAGTGGTAAGATAACTCTCACATTACTATACAGACATTCTGCACAGCGCGTAATACATTACTGTGTGAACAGTGCTAACACCCCTAACGGATAATACACAAATGTTTGTAGATAAATAAAAATATTGTCAAGAGCAATTGTCTCCCAAAGTACTGGCGAGGATGCGAAATGCTCATTGGGTTCCATAGTCTTGATGAAACTTTCGTGGTGGTGGCTGGGCACCTTATGGTGGTTAACGCGGCTCTGGAGACCGAGTGTTAGCTGGTATAAGCTGCCCCCCTCTACAAAGTGCCAACGGCCTCTTTTGAGGATGGATGAGCGGGTAGAGATAGAGGGCACTCTCGTGTCCTTGGAATGGGAAACCTTTCCTAAAGGCGGCAGTGTCTGACCCATATTGGGCGGCTGTTGAGATCCCTTTGTCACTAGGGGATAATATTAGTGACCCCATGTCCGCAGTAACAAGGATGAGTTCCTCAACGGTTTGTATCTGAACAATAGCGGAAGAGGCTGCCCTCTGCCTGGGGTTAGTACGTATGGTACGTATTCTCGGTCCTTTTCTACGGCGTAGAATCTTCGACTTTCACTGAAGCCAAAACTAAAAAATTGGTATCGAATGTGGCTTTACCGTAGAATACTGAGCATTTCATGGACAGCACATATAACTAATGTTAAAGTTCTTAGAATAATGAAGAAAGAAAGAAAGGGAAGTTATCAACACAGTGAAGATAAGAAAGCTTCAGTATCTGGGAGATCTCATGAGAAATGAACAGAGATTTTACTTATTGCAGTCCATACTACAGGAAAAAGTATTTGGAAAGAGAGGAGTTGGGCAACCGAGAACCTCATGGCAGAGAAATTTAAGAACCTGGTTTGGCATGAATACAACTGACTTATTCCGTACAGAAAGTTAAAATAGTCTGTAAGATATCCAGCATCCGAAACGGATAGGAACTATCAGAAAAAGAAGACAGGTGATAGGTTAACTAATTTAACACCGAGGCGTTTTCCAGCATTAGTTAAACAGTAGATGTTCAGTCAAGTTATTTTTTTATTAATTTGATGTCAAACACGTAACGTTGTTTATTTATGGCACAGAACAGACTATAATGATACGTACGCCAGCTGAATAGAGCATATATCGTAGACACAATGCAGCGGTAAATTAGTTAACATTACTACAATATGTCAAACAGAAGAACCGGCGCTTCCATCGTCAAAGGCGTCCATTGTTTTAGTCGTGCGAACGCCCTTATAATGTATGTAGTTTGCAAAGCAGCTCATTGAGTATGTCAGGGAAAAGCAAACTTTATTGTCTGGAAACCCGACAATGTAAAATTAAGTCTTGGTAAGAACTTACAGTGTAACTTGCACGCTGGGGTCTCTTCACCTAGTTATTGAAACTTCACTTTGTAAATTAAATATTCTGTGTTAAGCGTCTATTGTAGTCTGCTTAGAACGTCGCAGGGGTAAAGTTGTTTTGTTATTATATTACTTGTATCCAATTACTGGTATATTTTGTATACAATAATTCTTTGCTCTCAACAGGTAATTGCTATTATAGTGTATTATAGTATACAATTCTTTTTAATTATTATGTTATAACTAATATATCGAAAACAAAATCTTACTGCGCAAAAGACCGTATTATTTAAAAGTGTAGTTTGTAAATCGATAGGAAGAGAAGTATTCATGAAAAACAATGGGAAAGTGGTTTCAAATTATATGATTTTTAAAACAAACTAATCGAATTTATATTATCGTAATCTTTTAAAAGTCGTAACATACTCGTATGCACGCAAAACCTGAGTATTAACGCAAAAAGATGAACAATATCTAAGAATATTCAAACAAAAAGACTAAACGATTTTGGAAAAGTACAAAGTAATGACAGCTCATGGAGATATCATGAGTGGAAATAATTCATGAGGTAATCATGAAATAAATAATCTAATGGATGCAACTGATACAGTAAGGTTTATAAATAGTCCTTAAATTCGTAGTGACCGTCAATCAATCAATTTTTGAGTGAAGGGTTAGTGAGGATCGGTAAAAAAAACACAAAATTTAACCTATTCCTGTCGACGTTGCGACAATGTTTATTGCCATCATCAGGTCCTGTGTATGAATAGAAAAAAATGTCAAACACAACAGGACAATTATTTGGGTGAAAGTGTTCGTGTATGTGAGTGTGTGTGTGCACACGCGTGTGCGTGTGTATGAATGTACACAATGATATGTGCGTAACACATATACAATGATACATTCATCGCACGCACATGCGTGTGCACACACACACGCAAACACACTCACATAGACGAACACGTTCACCCAAATAATTGTTCTGTTGTGATTGACATTTCTTTTGTATTCATACACAGGTCCTGATGACGGCAATAAACATTGTCAAAACGTCGACACAAATAAGTTAAAATTTGTGTTATTTTTGACCGATCCTCACTAACCCTTCACTCAAAAATTTATAAATAGTGGAGGCGCAGCCTGGCTGGGAAACACAAAGAAAGTGGAAAAGAACAGAATCCTATAACAAATTCTACAATGGAGACCAGTAGGTAGATCAAGAGGAAACCCAAGGAAGAGATGGTTGGCGACTATTGAGGAGGATCTGAGGAATATGAGGATAAAAAGATGGCGAAGACTATGTAATGAAAGAACTGAAAGGTGAAAGATTATTGAGGAGTCTAACATTCATACTGGATTGTAACGCCAATAGAAAAAGAATATTTTAAAAAGTTTATGTAAGAATTAAAATATTGTGAACTATCATTAGATATCGTTTACCGTTTGCCGTTTTTAATTGTCTGAGCTGCGTTGACTAAGTGTGTCACACGCATCAACGAAGCAAATGAATCATATATATAAAATCCGTGCAGGAACAAAAACAGTTATACCAACACACAAATAAACAATCTTACTCTTAGTAATCTCTGGAAAAATTTCAAAACAAACTGTCAAATGAAATTCAGACGATGTTGATTATGATGTAGATTTTAATTTCTTAGTTAAGGCTTTGCATCTACGCTTTCTCCTGCAAAGTTAAGGTAAATCTCCCTCGGCGTGTACTAAAAATTTTAGTATTTATGTGGAAAACGTTGTATTTAACATCTGTCATTTTACGATATTAATTGATGACTCGTTGGGCACTTGGTGAAACATATTAATACATAGGTTTTTGTAAAATATATAAAAACACTTGGTAAGTTTCACAAATTTTTTAATTAACTCTGACAGCTGTTTCGACTAACTAAGCCATTGTCAAAGAGCGAGTGAATGAAATTACTGAACACAGGATGTTAGTGGAGTGTAGGTGGTGAACATCTGTTTAGGGCGTATCTGGAACATCTGTGTTGTGATAGCGAGGGGGGGGAATGTGTGCCTTCTTTAAGAAGGCGATTTTAACCAATACATCTAATACAGGTTTTGCAGATCATTGTTTACAGCACAATCACTTCATAGACACAAAAAACATAACACTACTCCACAACATACAAAAAGGTAAAAAAATGGATTTGTTAGAAATTTTAGAAATTAAAAAAGCAATAAAAAATAACAAAAATTTAACCAATGAACAGACTGAATTTTCTGTATCCCCTTTATTAAAATCTGTTATTTAGTTTAGTTTATTTTATATTATTTTGAATGTTCATCATTATTTTAAATTTTGCATTCAGATTATATTTAGTTCAGTTAATTTTATATTTTGCATTCATGATTGTATTTAGTTTTTAAAGACACCTGACCTTCCCTTGTCTCATGCACACATTCCCCCCCTCGCCATCACAACACAGATGTTCCAGATACGCCCTAAACAGATGTTCACCACCTACACTCCACTAACATCCTGTGGTCAGTAATTTCATTCACTCGCTCTTTGACAATGGCTTAGTTAGTCGAAACAGCTGTCAGAGATAATTAAAAAATTTGTGAAACTTACCAAGTGTTTTTATATATTTTACAAAAACCTTTGTATCTGTCATTTTGTTTTACACGACTTTATACAGCCTAGGAGACGCTCATGTGAATATGAAGACGCAATTCATCTCATTGAAGTCACTTTGGAGTTGCTTGGGAGCGTACAAACTATGCATAAATATTACACTCAAACACATAATCTTATTTCTTGCTTAGTCAATTAAGAAGTATCGTGCTCATTTACTCGAGACGAGAAGAATAGCGTTTCGGTGAAGTTCGAAGAATGCAGGTGTTGAATGCCGGTTAACGCAATTAAATTCTTTTATTAATGTATTGATTACAGATGATTTTCCCTTGTGTGTCAGACGGATCACTACGTATTTGTGTTTAAGGATGTTGAACGACAAAATACCGAGGTCCTAAAGACAACATGCTCCTATTGGCCGGATGTTAAGAAATCTGAAATGGACTCCTACAGTTTGTTCTAAAAGTAAAAAGTCGAAAAATCTGTTGTGTGAACTAATAAATTATATTCATGCTGAAAATTGTTATTGCTTATTCCGTGTAGCGCTGTTGATACTGTTCCGGTGTAAATAGAAAGACTGTGTTATACAAGTGTTAATAACAATTGTGAGTATCAATTTCTCTGGTGTTAAAAAAATTATTTCAATTTTAAGATCACAGTCCATGAGATTCTCGTAACAAGATATTAATAATAATTTGTTCTCTGCAATCACAGTCGACTTTTTATTTTCGTCAACCAGCAGAACGTCACAATTTTACTCCCAGTTCTTCATGTGTGTCTTAACGTATTCCTTCCATTTACGTTAGACATGTGTGTCCATACTGTGACACTTTTTCAGTATTTGCATGTGGTATCGCATTATTAATAATATCAGGTAGATATAATGCTTCGTATATAAAGCTCAAGAAAACTTGTCTACCGTTATTTAATTTTATACGCCATTTGTTACTTATTAATAAATTTTGTATTTGGGAAGCATTATTTCATAAGATGGAACAACAAAAAATGACATCGAAAATAGGATACAACAGGGAAAAAGGCTATTCGTTTGCTAAACTCGTTACTTTGGTCGAACAAAATGAAACTTCAAACTAAACTGAAAATCTACACAACTATTGTGGAGGCCATTTTAACTTATGGCTGCGAATGCTGGCAACTTTCAGGTAAAGAGAAAAAGACGATAGAAACTATGGAAATAGACTTCTTGAGAAGAGCGTGTAATATTTCTAATGCAACATGTTAGAAACGAAGATATAAGAAGGAAAACAGGCCGCGTATTTACAACAGCACAAAGGATAGAATCCAGACAGTTGCTATGGTATGGTCACGTAATGAGGATGGAGGAGAAGCGATGGCCAAAGAAAGCATTGACTTACAGACCACAAAACAGGAGAAGAAAAGGAAGACTGACAACACAATGGAGAACGCGAATTAGGAAAAGCATGAGAGATCGAGCTATTGAAGTTGATGACTGGAAGGATAGGGAGAAATGGCAATCGAAATGCGGTATGCGGCATAGACTGTAGGACCCCCGATAATAATAATAATAATAATAATAATAATAATAATAATAATAATAATAATAATAATAACAACAAATAAATTTTGTTTGTCTCTGTTAGAGCAGTAATTGACTATTGACTGCAAATGTTTTTCCTATTATTCCATGAAAGACACAAATATCCTGAATGTCGTTTGTCTGAAGACTAATGTTTTTAACAAATATTAGTCGAGTAATACGGTGGGTACTTCTGGCCAATAGTGCTAGCCGGTCACTCAAAAACTTACAGTTGCTACGGAGCATATTATAGCCACTGAATATATAAAAAAGGTTATTCATGTGTTATTCATACGTAGGAACGTTTAAGGACATTATTAAAGTAAGTCTGGGAGCGCCAGTTTATTAGCTATGAAACTCAATGAAACTACTTTATTGGAACTCACAGTTTATAAACCGTAGTAATAAAGATGAACGGGAAAGACTTTCTACTTTAATTCGCGGATCGTACACAACGTGCGCGCGCCACACAATCAGAAAGGAGAGAGATAAAGCTTGGTGCGGTGTCAGTCTATGGGTCGAAGCGTGTTATGATCGTAAAGCCGCCGGTTTGTTCACCTTGGAGTTATAATCCGAGCGTAAAATGTTATTATCGTGAGAAAGACGGGGGAAGTGATAATATACTACAAGGAGTTTCCAGTCAGTAATATACTACAAGGAGTTTCCAGTCAGTAATATACTACAAGGAGTTTCCAGTCAGTAATATACTACAAGGAGTTTCCAGTCAGTAATATACTACAAGGAGTTTCCAGTCAGTAATATACTACAAGGAGTTTCCAGTCAGTAATATACTACAAGGAGTTTCCAGTCAGTAATATACTACAAGGAGTTTCCAGTCAGTAATATACTACAAGGAGTTTCCAGTCAGTAATATACTACAAGGAGTTTCCAGTCAGTAATATACTACAAGGAGTTTCCAGTCAGTAATATACTACAAGGAGTTTCCAGTCAGTAATATACTACAAGGAGTTTCCAGTCAGTAATATACTACAAGGAGTTTCCAGTCAGTAATATACTACAAGGAGTTTCCAGTCAGTAATATACTACAAGGAGTTTCCAGTCAGTAATATACTACAAGGAGTTTCCAGTCAGTAATATACTACAAGGAGTTTCCAGTCAGTAATATACTACAAGGAGTTTCCAGTCAGTAATATACTACAAGGAGTTTCCAGTCAGTAATATACTACAAGGAGTTTCCAGTCAGTAATATACTACAAGGAGTTTCCAGTCAGTAATATAGTTTTACTAATCAATACTGTTACACCATTGCAGAACGTTCTACACGTTTCTCGGCTATTCCAGCAGATTCCAGCTGTAATGTTTTCTGGCGTTCTCGTGTTTCTAGAAGGAGACGTTTCTGTCTCTCTTCCGCTCTCTCATCCTGTAGTTTTTCTGCTTTTTCTGCCTCTTGTCGGCGTCTTTTCTGTGCTTCTTCTGCCTCCTGTTATCGTTCTTCTCTCTCCAACAGCAGCGCCTGGAATTTTCCATCATCTGACTGGCATTCATTATTTACCGATTAATTACAAATTACACTAGTCTCGCACAAAGTGTCCACTGTTAACGGCTCGTCTTCAGCATTGAAGAGTTTCGCTGATCTTAGTATCACCTTTTTTAACTTCGTCGTGAAATGTTTTTCGTCAACAAATACTTGATGTGTTGGTCACTGGCTATAAATAGATTTTCTAAATAATTTCATAACCATAAATGGCCATGGAAATTATTTACTGGCTTCGCCTCCCCTCAAAAGGTGCCTCATATTTTCATGTTATAGAATTTATGAAATTACACAATAATATTTAGGTAAATTTAGACCCATTACACTCCTCTATTAAAAAATTTACTGTGCAACAATTATACTTGACACAATGAACAAGCAAATTCATATGACGCAGCTTGTGGTTTACAAAATACAGTTAGGTTGGGTATAAACACAGAATTGTATTCATTAATATTATTTTTAACACTGCACAATAAATATTAGTGCCGCTAATCTGTGACACAAGAATCAGTACATTGTCCCACTTCTGACACCACTGTTACGACGGTCTACTTGATCGTCGTAAGGTACAGTGGAAAAAAATACAAGACGTCGTATGGTACAGTGGAAAACAAAATACAAGACACCAATGAAATCACTAGTCAGCAGTTTTAATTATCACAATTAACAGTTTGTAATCAACAAATTATTCAACAAGATTATATTCGTACAATAATTAAAGTTAATCTGTCCACACAAATAATAATGTCAACTATAAAGAATGACGCACTATAATCACTTTTCACTATTACACCACTCGAGACGCGCTGTGTAAATCGCCCGTCAGTAACTGAAAATAAGCGGCGGTTTGGGGTTTTTATAATCTGCAGGGTTCCATAATATGCGTCCATAAGAAACACTTGAAAATTCTATAGGATATTTCAGCGAGGCCTTGGCAGTTGGAGTAGTTGAAGAGCTTGTCGAACAACACTATCGAATGTACAAGATTGTTCCATATTACGTAACACTGTCTCGCATGTTAAGAGTCACGTACGCACACAAACATTACAGCTGGGATAGCCGAGAAACATTTAGATCGTTCTGTAATGTTGTAATCTCGTAACAGTATCAGAGTTGCGATTGATTTACAATGGTGTTAATGAATATCGAATCCGTTTCGTATGTACGTATGCAGGTGTCTTCAAGGAAAACAATTATGATTCCTAGCTGAGAAGTCACAGGAATTGTTTATTCCACTTTCCATGACTTTCAAAAACAGTAAACAATTTGCTTGCTTGAACATAATGATACGCACATGTTTACGAAAATCACTGTATGATGAGTCACTAGATACAAACTCCGCTTTGCGCGTACATCTATTCTAATAACCAGTACTACCACCACCACCTCATCGTCATCAATAATAATAATAATAATAATAATTATTATTATTATAGTAATTATGGTATTTTTAATACTAACACAGGTTTACCATATCCACTGAGAGATTAAGGCAACTCTGGAGCAAGGGGACTTGTTATTAGCGTTTAGTGGAAAGTCTGGAGAAACCATTGCCATAATATTTCAAATATCACACAAATAAAGCAAGACGGGACATTGCAAAATGGTGAAAACACCATCGCACTTTTTCTTCTAAAATAAACCTTTACTGCATTTCATTAGAATAAGTTTGAGTTTATCTAATAAGTGTGTTAATTATACTAACGAAAAGCTATACATTTTGATTACTGTGACAATTGAAACGAAACAAACAGAATTATAACTGTTGCAATCCACTATATATTTTTTCCGATCTGATGATGATGACCTGTGAAGCTTGAAAGCGCTAATCGGAATAATTTTTCTATAGTGGCGTGTAATAGTGATAATTCTGATTGTGATTATAACCACTAACACAACTTTCTTAATTAAATTAAAACGAAACAGATCACGAATAGATCATGGCGCCGATAAACGTGATGAAATAATAATTTGGTATATTCGTGTATTCCAGGACTTTGTGCGAAATCTTAATCGAAATGAGTAAACTCTGACGTCACCACTGTTGATTAATGTGTCACTGACTTTGACGGTGACGTATATTTCCATAGACGGAGGACAATACAGTCAGCGGTTTATTTGTGACCAATAGTTTGTGCATGAGTTACAGATTTTATTTAGTTTTAACTCCAACTTATTTCGTAAAAAGTTGAACATTTTTAGTCTGCAAGATCGTATTGCAGAAAACAAAGGCAGATGAACTGCTCATCTGAATAGGCTGCTAGATTGCAGGTTGCCTAAGGAAGTTTAGCAATACAAGCCTATTGGACAACGAAGTATAGGAAGACCTAAGAAGTATTGGTAAAGTGGATATATTCGTTTGGGACCGGAACATATTCGGCTAGTCTCTAGTAGTAGTAGCAGTAGTAGTAGTAGTAGTAGTAGTAGTAGTAGTAGTAGTAGTAGTAGTAGTAGTAGTAGCAGTAGTAGTAGTAGTAGTAGTAGTAGTAGATGAAGAAGAAGAACTGCAACTTATTGTTACAACGCAGTCATGGTCGTCGCACTGTACTGTGACGATTTAATAGGGTTAAATAGCACAAAAATAAAAAAAGAGGTAAAAATAAGATAATCCTAAATGAAACTACATAATTTCTCTCCCTATGAAATAAATAGAAAACTAAATAACGTTAAACAAATAAATATGTAAACCACCTCCTGTTTCTTCAGCGAGTAATAAATTATAGAGAGACGTAATAAACCAGCAATTTAAAATAAGTAAAAATAATAATTAATAAATTAAGAACTATTTCTCGCACCGGTAAATAACAACACGCGCGGACACGCCATCGCTAAGCCAGCGGTGCGCGCCCCAAATTAGTTGTAAATCAGACTCCGCAGCGAGAACAGTACAGTTGAAAATGTAGGCAGTAACTACAAAAGTATAGAGAATGAAAGAATATGTCGTTCACTCTCTTAGTTTCTTTAAGATAATGCTTAGTAAAGCAGATAGCAATAATTAGCAGTAATTTCAATATGTTTAACATCTTTGATGCATTTTAAGTGTGTGTTTATGACATCTCTGCAGTTGATTTAATATCACGTCAACGTGATAGAGATCACAGTAGGCCTATATGTAACAGTTTAACTATAAGGTAAAAGTGCGATAAACCGAAGTAAGTGAGTTCAAGTGAACGTTTCTCACCACCGCCAGCACCAGAACCTGGTAAACCCAGCAAAAAGAGAGAGACAACAACACCTTCCATTATTACACCTTCTTCAGACCTTCAGGATAGACCAGAAGCCGCATAGCCACCGTTTACTACAGACAATCCCGATTCGCCGAGGATGCTACATACAGGTGACACAGAAGTCAAACTTCTGTAGTTCAGAAATTACTTAATAAAAATATGGAAGACAATTGACACCAAAATAATATTAATATAATAATACAAAAGACTGGCCGAATTAAATTACCATTGTAACTTTGTGATAATCAATATGATGTATTTAGCTTTAGTGACTATAACATGCTAATATTAATAAGTCCATTCTTCAAATGGCAGCAAAAGTAAATTGTTTAACTTTAATATAAAGAAAGGATATATCTCGGATCCGAGGGTATGAATTACCAAAGTTTTATAAATAATTAACCAAGTTGTTTAATGAATACATTATGCAGTTATTATTTTATTTTATAGTTAACTAATCAGTTGAACGAAATAGAGTAAACGAAAAGTAGGTTAAGTATATATATATGTATGTTTTAACAATACAAATCACAAGCCTAATTGATTTTTAATAACAAGACAGTAACTCATTTTCTTTTATGCTAATTACCAGGTATGTAAATAAAGAGATCTCATGGACGTAAATATGCGTGAATGAATTTGGCAACACGAATGTAATATTCCTTAATTCACAGGTTCCAATTAAGTGTTTTGTTACGTTGTATTTTAATTAAATATATAACATTTTGTGAATATTATGGCAGCCTGTTTAATTGACCGACGTCAATTAACCCGGCTCCCGAGGTTATAAGGGCGATAGTATACAGAAGTTATAAAAGATAGTATACAGCCGTTATAGTACGTACAGTGGAAACAAATACAGACATCAATGAAGTTACCAATAACCACAAATAACAACACAAATCACAAATAATTAATTAGTCACAAATAACAACTTGAAATCAACAACAAAAAACGCAATACAACTTGACCACATGCAATAACAATTTTAAATATTAGAGTTCCACACTAATTATAACACAATAATCACTTTCCATTAAACAGCAACAATCACTTGATCCGCACTCTACAATTTTGCCAAGTGTAACTAATTTCTAAGCCGGACGCTGTTGCTTATATAGGTCTCGTAGATGTTCCAGAATAATTTTCCACACTCCTGACCACGAGCCAACATAATTTACGTAGTTAAGAGTGATCGAACAGTCCGGGAGGTACTTAAGTGCACGGCCTTGACAGAGACACTGCACCTGCTCGGCTAGTCGAGACACGTGTAGAATGTTACGTGACTGCACCTGCCCGACTTTTCGAGACCGTTATGTAATTGTCGTATCATTATTAAAATTAATTTTAGCAAATGTTGTTCCTTAATTGTAAATAATTAGTAATGATTTTGTAAATCTATGTAGAAGGATTATGGGATTAATTGTGTTTTGAGTGAAATGTGTAAAAAAAAACTCGTGTTGCTTTTAGTCTCTCTGGTGGCGTGAAATTCCACAACACTGAACATCACTATCCACGTTACCAGCAACCAATTTACTTCACAGACCTGACAGTCAACATTGCTGTCCAGTTGTCCATTCTTTCCCATCGGTAAAGTATAGATAAGTCAGTGTATGTTTACATATCTGTAAAATACTTCTATACTGTTTTATCTTTGCCCTAAGACTTGAGGGGTAAGGGACACTAAAATTTACTCTGGTCTATAGTAATTTAGACCAATTAAGACGAAAAAATGTCTGCACAATGAACGTTGATACAAAGTTGTGAAAACGTTGTACCTTCCGGCGTTCAGACATATTCATTCTCCAGTACTTCTTCTGCGTCCTGTTTACCCTCTAATTACTATATAATACATATAATTGTCTTTTATTGTTTTCGGGACGCTGTACCGTGGGCTATAAAACCCACGCTGTACCGTATTGCTATAAAAACAATTAAGGTCTCTGGAAAATGAAAGCTGAACAGAAATCTACCACAATGTGTAGAACATAATTATAATAAACGTCTTAACCTGAAAGGTTTCCTAGGTCTACTTAATTCACAACTAATTGACAAAGTCGACGCTTGCTGTAAATCATAAAAACCAAATCATGTAACATGTCTTTTTTTTTAAACTACTCAAGCAGAAATCAGTAAATCCAATAATCGTAAACCGCACAGAGACGAATTAAAAATTTAACGTTTATTGATGAATTTAATTATTTTTTTTTGCTTAACTATTGTGGAAACTTTATTGTTTTTTATTACCTGTCCTATTTACTCTGAACTGGCTATCGTAACTGGTCTGATAAGATTGAGTGAACATTCCTGTGTACTAATCGTAAAAGTATTTGCAGAAATGACATATAACTGTATTTTAAAATGCTACGAGGTTTGATTAAAAAGTTTATGCAGTTCTTCTTTATTTGAAAAATTATGTTTTTATTAATCAACACTTATACTACCCCATTTAAAGTAGTCTCAGTCGAATGTAACACAATTATGCCAGCCGTTTTGCAGTCTTAAAAATATTTCAAGCATGCACTTTTGGGTACAGGTTCGGTTTACGTCTTCAACGGTCACGAAACTTTATGCTTTCGCATAAATTATCACTATTGGAAGTCGGAAAGATCGCGTTGGGACACGTCTAGTGAATACGGCGTTGCCGTGTCATTATTATGACGTTTTCTTTTGCTTAGCCTGGTAAAATTCTTAACAAGCAATAACGTGCGTCCAAGCCCATTACCGGGCTTCAATTTTCATAAATTATTCTTCCGTTTGCTACGAATAGCTTCATACAAATTGCGTAAAATATTTGAATGTCTCTTTATTTGCCACTGCACCAAGCGATAAAATTTTGTGGAACACAAACACATAATCTTCATCTGACAACCACGATCTTCAACTCATTTACAGCAGTCTTTCGAGCTTGTAAACCGTTTGTCTCGCCAGAAGCCTTCTGAACACGTTTACCGAGACCGAGCAGTTTATCTCACAGTTTACACAAAATTTAATCCATGTTCTTCAATCTTGCACTGTAGAATGACAAAAAATCGCCTAGTACTCCTAAGGACGACTTACTCAATTAGCTGTGAAATCTAATCTATGCATCAAATAGGGGTAAAATGTTAGACAATTGTCACTAGCATGTGTACCAACATTACATAAAAACAGTTTTTTAATCGGACAATAGTAGCGGTGGAAAAGTGTAAAATTGCACAAACTTTTTTATCAGACCTCCTATTTACATTGCACAGATATGAAAAATTGACGTTCTTGTCGATCTTAAGTAACAAGTACAACTATATGTCGAGGTTACAGCATAGAGCACAGACGTGTGCATGGGGCAGAACAGTGTTGGAGTGTAAGTAACGGTACAACGATAAACACAGAGAGTTACGTGAGAACAATGCTAGGTGAGATGGGAAGCACAAGGGATTGGAGTACAAAGCCTTTTGTTTGAAACCAAACAATGTAAACGGTCCTATTTTATACAGTTATCGCCCTTCACAGCCTATACCAAGTTAAACCTATATTTTAGTCACTGATTTTCGGTGTCAAGAATATACAATCATTGAAAAACAAATATTAGTTCCCTAAGAGTAGTATAAAAAAATAAACATACTTACGTTACTTCAATAGCACTTGTGACATTGAAATTTTAGTATAAAATTGTTAAAGACGATATTGCTAGTCGTCTAGGCAATAGCAACTGAAAGAAAATGTGTCTGAAAACCGGAAAAAATTATTCTTTATTGTTTCATTTACCAGTATTATCAGCAGTGCCTGTATAAAAAAAGTCAGCAGTTTCAAAGCCTGCAATAACTAAAAAATTCTACACTTTTCTCCTTTAATTACAAACCGTAGATATTGCTACGAAATTATGTAACGCTCTCGAAACGTCATCAGGTGCAGTCACGTGAACATTCTACACGTTTCTCAGCCAGCCGAGCAGGTGCAGTGTCTATGTCAAGGCTGAGCAGTCAAGTATCTTCAAGACTGATCGAGTGGCTGCTAACTATGCAAATTATGCTGGCACGCCGCCAGAAGAATAGAAAATTATTCTGGAAATATGCGGGACCTATATAAACAACAGCGGCCGGTTTAGAAATTGTTTACACCTGGCGAGATTTGTTGTAATTGTCAATTGTACTTACTGTAATTGTATCATAATTGTGCTTTGAAGTGAGAGGGAGAAGCACTGTCATTTAGGAACAATGAAACTAGCAGATGTTTTGTACATAAAAATAGTTTTAGCGAACTTTCCCAGAGTTCAGATATCACCCTCTTTCTTAAAAATAGATGTCAGAAAGCAATAATCGTAAAATTTAGTTTATGAGCTAAAGCTATGAGCTTTTAAGTAATCGTACACGTTACTTAAAAGCTTTTATCTTGACAAACAGCTGTGGGAGCATCTGTGGGCGGTTAGAAAGCCACTCTATTAGATGAAAAGATGACAGATTTATGAAAATCAGAGGGAGTCTTGAGCAGGACATAAGTTAGACAGAAAACATAAATGTCACATAAAGTTGATACCCTTCAGGGGTGAAGTCGAATAAATTGGTCACAGGTGTTAAGACAGGTGTTGTATTTTGCGTGAAAACTTTAATCCTAGGTGGAAGACACACCAGCAAGTGACGTAGGGTCACGTGATGCAGTCTCTGACGAATAGTGGTATTTCTTATAAAATTATAAGAGATTTACCCTCACTTCTACTAGAATAAGCCTATCATAGTTAAGGTTTTAGAATTAAGAGAAGGGAACAACAGTCCCACCACTAAAACTAAGGGTTACACCCACAATGGTGTACTATAAAAACTCGATTACTTGCTGTAGAAGGCAGATCTGATTGTAAGAGATCCAAGAGAACTTACACATCGTTTCTCATATTGACTTTAATCTGTGTTGAAAGGTGTTCTGAGAGAGCCGGAAAACCAGATGTTGTCATTAGTTTGTCTTTGTAATTTTTATTAAAAGTAACTAAAAGTAGTTACATTAATTGGTGAACTAAGTACTAGTAAGTGAAGGTACTTAGAGTTAAAAGTAATTGAATTAACTGAATGTATAGTTTATCAAGAAGAATTGTATAAAGTAACTTGTCAAAAGTGCTTCTTTGTATTTTTGCTAATCACAATAAATTGTCTTCAAGAAGACATTAGTTCATACTAATGATTCAAATTCACCTCCGAAACCACGTCAACAAAAAGTTGTAGCCTAGCAGCCACTCGATATGTTACAACAGATTGTAGAGTGCGGAACATGTGGTTGTTGACGTTTAGTGGAAAGTGATTATTGCGTTAGAATAGTGGGGAACTAGAATTATTGTATGAGAGTACCTTGTTGGTTTAAGTTGTTATTTGTGACTAATTAAAGCTGGTTATTGATGACCTACTTTGGTATCTGAATTTTGTCTCCACTGTACAATTCTTCGATCCGTGAGACCGTCATAAGAATATATTGAAGAGAGTTCAGTGCCTTGGTAACGGGTAAGTGTATGAAACGTCATGGACAATAAGACTGTGGGGTGAATCGAATGGCAAAAGGTACACAAGGAAGCGATAAATGTTGCACGAAGCAAACATTGCCGGTGCAGTGTGTACGTTTGTGATTAGTTTGGAACCAATTGTCTGCTTCGTCGCTTATGGACGGTAGTTACAGTTGTCGGTTACGCCAGCCACTCACACTCTCCCTCAATAGCTACTCTCCCGCACGAGACTTGTTAATGCGAGCATCTTAAATCAAGGCGGCGAAAGGTTTGTAAAACGACGAGACAGCCGATCCTGCCGTGGCAGTGTAATGATAACCTGGAATGTGGCCCGACAGGCGGCAGGATGTGTTTTGTAGTGTAGAGGGAGGGGTAAGGGATAACACAGGAAGCCTAAGCTACACCAAGCTGGGAGAGAAGTCTCAATAATCATGGCTAAGACAGCTATCTGGAGAATCAAACTATCAAAGTATTATACAACCAGGTGCGGTGGGTCAACTACCATCCATATTCTGTACCTAAGGATTTCACGGCCGGCGGGAACAGGTTGGGAACAAACCGACTAAACTCCCGGTTATTGAACCACGGTCCACTACTGTTGTTACTGACAAACCGACTAAACTCCCGGTTATTGAACCCGGTCCACTACTGTTGTTACTGACAAACCGACTAAACTCCCGGTTATTGAACCCGGTCCACTACTGTTGTTACTGACAAACCGACTATACTCCCGGTTATTGAACCACGGTTCACTACTGTTGTTACTAACAAACCGACTAAACTCCCGGTTATTGAACCACGGTCCACTACTGTTGTTACTAACAGACCGACTAAACTCCCGGTTATTGAACCACGGTCCACTATTGTTGTTACTAACAAACCGACTAAACTCCCGGTTATTGGATCACGGTCCACTACTGTTGTTACTAACAAACCGACTAAACTCCCGGTTATTGAACCACGGTCCAATACTGTTGTTACTAACAGATGTTTCGGCTAAATTTGTTAACAAAAGAATGCCACAGTACTGTGGTTAACCGACGAAGACCGTGTCAGTTAGCGAATCGTTATTGTACACTGAAGATGGGCTCCAGAGGGGAAGCCGAAACTTCCGTTAATAACAACAGTAGTGGACCACGGCCCAATAGCCCAAAGGTTAGTCAGTCCATATGTCCTGTCCATATGTTTGTTAAGCCATGAGTATTAAGTAAATATGCAGTTATATACGGCATCATTACGACAATACAATAACAGCTACAGCTCTCTGTTGCACCATCAAGAAGAAGAAGAAAAAGAAGAAAAAGAAGAAAAAGAAGATTAAGAAGAAGAAGAAGAAGAAGAAGAAGAAGAAGAAGAAGAAGAAGAAGAAGAAGAAAATAAATAATAATAATAATAAGAAGAAGAACAACAACAACAACAACAACAAAACAAGAAGTATATCAACAACTACGATAAGATAAAGGCTGTGATTACTTGCTAACTAAACCATTAATATCAACGTGAATGAGATACAGAATATAAATAATGATGCATTTGGTAGTATATGTTTGTTTGCAGCTGACAGATATTTGAATGCTTCTTACAACATTATATCACATTACACTTTATTTTTAAAAACCCTTCAGCTTATTTTGTACCATGTTGTTTACAGATTGTGATATACCTTGTTTAAAATATATCAAGCGTTCTATAACTACAACTTGTAAAGTCCATCATCAAACTGAATGGTCGCGAAAAAGCTAAGCGTGAGAAAGTCAGCGACAGGTTAGGTCATTCCGAGCCACATGTAATGTAATCATCCTGTGTAGCTTCCTAGTGGTGGGAACTCTATGTATTGCAAGGTAATAGGATTTTAGCTGACTGCACTTGCAGAAATAAATTTTGATTTTGTGAATTAATCAGTTTATTGGTTATTTATTTTTTATATAAAAGATATACATGTGAAAACTATGAATTAAAAATATATATATTTGAAATATTTGATAGTTAGCAATTTAAAAGAGTCTTTAATTGTTTTATAGTTTGTAAAAAGTTTTATAATTCTACTTTACTGAATTTTCTGGGTCGAGTTGGGTTGGTCCAGACGATCTCACGGGTCTGCTCCTGCTTCCACACCAGGCGTTGTCCTCTTAGGGTGAAATGTCGATCTCAGGGTTTCCTCCTCGCCGGCGTTACTAAGTTGCTCCTGATTCAGTCCTCGTTGACAGCCATCGGTCGTTGAAGATCTCGTGGTCAAATTCAGCCGCTCCCTCGACGATACACTCCGACTCCCGGAGACTACGAGAGACTCCTTATTACAGACTAATGGAGAATGGTTATTATAGATTATGAAAGACTGTGAAAGACTGCGTAACTCACGGGTCACCCCTGTTTTTATACATGACGTAATTTTTACAAGTTAAAACGTTCTAGGCTTTACTAGAAAATCAACCACGTGTTGGTGGACATGCGCTTCTGCTTTCTAGACCTTTCCAGTCCACGTGTTTTCCACTGGATGTGATTTCATGACTAACTACATTGTCAGTTTAATAAATAATATTAAAATTTATATTAGAATAAATAGTTATTAATAGTTGTTCCAATTTGCACAGTAATATAAATGACTTATAGTGTGTCTGTTACTTGGCTTACTGTTGATTATCTTCACACAATTTGTTACGTGCACAACACTTATTCACTTTGACTCTACACTGCACTGCTGTTTCTTATTGTTTATTATAGTTTTAAACTACGTTAACATACAGTACTTATACTAATAACAATATTGTCTTATAACATTCACACCTCTTTGTTCAGGACACCAATTAAGGCTTATTGTAAATATTCACCCGTTTGTCTCATTGCAGTACGCATTCGAGTCCGCGCAGTGCGAAACCAACGTAGTTGTTGAACGGTTCGCTTCTGTCAACACGCCTCGGTCCCGCTGCCGTCCAAACTCGCACTTCCGCGAGGCTGTGCGGTAACCTCCTTGCGGGAGTTGTCCGTCTCGGAGTTCGCCTCGCTGCTGTCTCTGCCCGCTAACGGCGGCTCTAAGCTTCTGCCAGTGAACTCAGATGCAGATCACTGAGACGTTGCTGTAGGCCGCCGCAACCAAAATTTTATCAGTCGTCCTTAGTTGCATCCTAACCTGTGGAAAGTTCAACCTAATATCTTGAAGCTGCAGACACGTGATGGCTCAATATTGCATTCAAGTTACGTTCATCGGGGTGCCACACACGCGCGCGCGCGCGCACACACACACACACACACACACACACACATCTTTAGGGTGCTGACACATACCACATACTGTATTATGTCTTATCTATTATCCCGTCGCGCGTCATCCTTCAATAAGATTCACGCCTATTTGAATCCAAATGGGCGAAAGGCTATAGGCTAAGTAAAATATGGCGGAACGAACCGAACTCGCTAGATTCTGTTTAAGGTTTAGGAGCTGTCCAACACATTGCAATTAGAAGTTATATTCCCAAACGCTACAGCAAGGATAATTTGTTAAAAAATCACCTAGATTTCCAGTTTGCAGATACTGTACAGATATAACAACGCTGTCTGTGCAAGAAGTGTAAGTAAAAAACGTAATACAATGTAACCGGTCAGAGTGGAGAAAAATAAAATTTAATTAAGAAAAAAATTGACATGACTGCGTCTTTGCGACACGAAATATAAGGAGCAAGCCTGGAATACTGAGTCCGAAGATAAATTGAGAGCGACGTGTGTGTGTGTGTGTGTGAGAGAGAGAGAGAGAGAGAGAGTGTGTAGATAGTGACCAAGTAATCAAGATGGAACAGAATAGTGGGAGACTGGGGGACGGTCTAACTGATGGTCGTGTGATGCAGTGGAAAACAAAATACAACACACCAATTAATTCACTAATCACTAGGTTTAATTATCACAATTAAACAGTTTGTAATCAACAAAACAGTCTCTTAAAATAAATCAAATAAAAATTGTTCACATCCAATAAAATGTCAACTAATATAAAACACAATTATAATACAATTGTCCCGTGCGAATATAAAACACTTCGTCACAATACATCGAACCACACTGTGTAAGTCACCACGCAAACGCACTGTGTAATCGCCCGACAACAACTCTGAACTGTAATACTACGAACCGCATTCCAATAAATCGCAACTCAAACTGAAATGAACGTCGCTGAGTTGCGATTATACCCCGCCGAAATACCAGAATATTCCATACTACGCATTAACAGTAATGGAAAACATTAGAACATAATTCATTGTGGCCTTGACACAGTGCGCGCATCTTCTGTCACAGTCCAGATATCGCGTTGAAAATCACGTACGTACACACATTACAGCCGGATTCCACTGGAACATTCGGGAAACACGTTAGACTTTTCTGTAATGTCGTAACACTATATGGTAGGCAGAGTAAGTGTGTGTGTGTGGGGGGGGGGTTATAGACAAGCAATGCTAACACCCTAATGTACTACCTGTACTTACACAATGGATTAATGTCTGTAACAAGGCAAGGCAAACTCTCGCTCGCACACGCGCAAACACACCCACAGCATATTGCAAACCAAACCACAACGTACGCTGTACATTCAGATCAACCCCCAGCAGCGTGACCAGCGACGCGAACAAATTGACGCCAATTGGCACGGTCGGTTTTGTATTTTGTACAGTCTGTGGCTTTTCACAGAATTGATTTTGTAACAAAAGTGCAGAGAGGCCGGAAAATGTTAAAAATTCTAGTGAAATAAAAGAAATTATTATTTATTTCGTGTGGGTAACATTTTGCAGTAAATTGCACTAGACATCATTGCATGTCTGAATCCACATAATTTACTGGGCATTTTTTAAGTAAGTCTGTGTTGGTGGTTGTTTCAGTGAAATAAAACTTCTGTTTACCAGCCATCAGCACGCATCATGCGCAATATGTAAAAAGGCAAATAAGACGTAATCTCTTTTTTTATTTAAATTCTGAAAAAAAACCAACCGACACATTACATTCTATTGAATTCTACATCATATTTACATTAAATTATCTTCTTTACTTCAGAGAGTACGCACGTTTTGTTCCGTCTTCACAGTATATCTCTCCATCTTGCTTTCACGTCTTCCTACATCCCTTATTGTCGTAGACCGACATGCCTGCTTTAGGTTGCTGGTCTGTCCACACGTTGCAACCATACCAGGCATTATTTCTAAATTGTATCGTTTACTAGGAATACCTATAGTTTATTCGTTATGTCGTCATTGGACAAACGGCCTTGCCTACTACAATTATTTGTTCTTATCAGAAAATTAATTTCTGAACTTTCAATTTGATTTATAATGTTTTTTGTAGGCACCCACGATTTTCCACATAATAACACAGTCACTGCCGTTTTTAATCCTAATGTCTTTTCTTGTTTTAGGTTTTATTACTCTATCTGTGATTACACACATTATCTGGAAGGCCACTAATTTAATAGTGACATCTCGTCCTGTTTCATGTCCAGTACTGATAACGCGACATAGATAATTTAAATCAGAGACTTGTTCCAAATCTGTTCTCATCATCATCATCATCATCTTCACGGATTATATCAAGGATGGTTTGTTCCGGTCTCAAATAGGCAAAGATTAGAGCTGGTCACTACACCGCTTCCTCGGATGTCCCACACCTCTCCGTCCCATCGGCTTATAGTTCCAGAGTTATTTGGGGATGCGTCAGTCATCCACTCGGCAAAGATGTTCCCACCAATTCTGCCGATATTGGGCGATCCTGGCGAGTATACTCATAATATTCAGTTCCTTCCGTATATCTGTGTTTCTTCTATGATCATGAAGAGTATACCCTGCTACGTGCCTGAGAAATCTAATTTCAGCCGCTTGGATGCAACTGGCCTGGCCTTTCGTTAAAGTCCAATTCTCAGACCCATAAAGAAGTGTGGGAAGGGCCATCACCTTGTAGAATTTTAGGCGTGTTTCTTTACTTGCTGACTTAAGAGTTCGCCTGATGGTCCCGCACATAAGGTTGAACTTATGCAACTTATTCACAAAGTCGTTGCTTGCATTATAAGACACACTGTAGCCCAGGTATTTAAAATTGCTAACTTGTTTCAGGACAGTACCATCTATAACAATTTTTGCCCGTACGGGATCAGTTCCACGAAAAGCCATCACCTTGGTCTTACGTGTGAATATCTGCAATCCAGAGTCTTTGCAGATTCGATTTAACAAATCTATCCCCATCTGCAATCTGCTTTCAGAGTCCCAAATCTGTTCTCTCATGAAAAATTTTGGATCTGGTCCTACCCCCAGATAGCTAAGATTTGTATTTTCTCCCTTCCTACTGTAATGTAAAATCTTACCAATTGCAAATATGCTTTAAACGATGTAAAGAGTACTTCACGTTTTTTCAGTTTGTTGTATTAAATCTGCATCATCAGTGTATAATAAAATAACCAAACTATTGTTCTGGTTAGTTTAATTCCTGAGCTCATATATCGTCTCCATGGTAAGATGACTTCGTCAATATAGGTATTAAGAAGCGTTCGCAAAATACTGCAACCCTGTTTAATCCCTTTATTTATTAAAATTTCTTCAGTCTTCGTCTTTCCTGTACCACTAATAATATTTTAGAGTTGCAATATATATTTTAAACCACACTTTTTTCAAAGGTGTTGTATGAAAAAGCGGAAGTGTTGTCAGAGGAACTTTCAGTTGTAAAGATCGGCAGGTGTCAGATCGGGCAACAATGCACAACTATTTTAAAGTTACGCATAACACTAAAACAAATTCAATTTCTCTTGACCTTACAAGGGAAACAACACTAAACAACACAAAAGTCTGACTTGTTGTGTCATTGAGTGTACAACTTTTAATTAAGGAATTTATAAATTAAGTGATTTACATATTTTTGCAGTTAATGAAAGGGTTAAAGAATACAGAAGACAATGGGTTCAACACGTCAATAGAATGGAAGAAAGTAGAATACCGAAGATGGCATAAGATTACAACACTATAGGCAGAAGAAAAGTTGGTAGACCTAAGAAATGGTGGACTGTGGAACAGGAACAGGCCGCTAAAGCCTAAAATCGTTAGGAAGATGATGGTGATGATCAATTATTGTCTAACAGCAGACTATATCATACATGATATATTTTATGGTATTTTTTAACTCAAAAGCCATATTTACAGTATATTTGGTTGTAGGCCTTAATTACTTTACTTCCTCCCACATTAAATGGTTTACTATCTATGTTAGATTCCAATTATCATTAAACAAGATCATTGATTGAATTATTATGATTTGGTTTCTTTAATTCTCAGTAATTTGATGATTTACTTAGCTAATTGGAACACTATCTTCAATTTAGGCTTTTCTCTAGGCTCCAGTGTTTATTACACTTGCATTTTTTCTAATAATATTCTATACATTCCTTAATTACTTTCACAAAGTGTTGTTACATTTATTATAAATGGTTAATGAGTTACACTCAACAATTTTCATTCATTTAATTAGTTTCACTAACTTATTTTCTAATAATTTATAATGGTGAGATTTACAATTTGGCCTATATTTTTATGCTAGTTCAATTACAAAGTTTACTATTATTTCAGCTTGCTAATACCATTTCTGACATACAATTCTAATAAAATCTTAACAACTAAATTGCCCTTACTTAATTACAACATTGTTTTTGATTAATTGACATTATTAAAACATAATAAAGATATTATCTGAAAAATAAATTTAATCTCAAGCATTCAATGCTATGAGTTCAATGAACTTCTAACACAACAAAACAAATCTGTTTTTATTTAAACAGTTTATTAAAGTTAATTATTATTCAGTCTATTGCTGTTTTTGTTTTGATTTAGGGATTTACCCTGGTTCCTTTCACTATTCACTATATTCCCGAATCTGATTTCTAGTAATTTTGTCTATTCTTGGGGAATAAGGAACATCACTTAAATGGGATTATTATTAGTCACTTTTCACAATCAAAATAAATTACCCTTGTACCCCTTTAATCATATATCTAACATTTTTACTTATACTTAATTTACATTGTTTTTATTTTACTGTATTGTACTTTTCCTATGTTATACTTTTTTGGGGGTTTTATTTTTATAATTTGGTACTGTTTTTTTTCCATAGTTATTTCTTTAGTCGGTGGTTTTGTTTATACATGGTTTTTCCTTACCTGCTCCTATTCTACCTGGGTATATCTACTAATTATATAAGTTGGACTATCACTTAAGTTGGTTTTAATGAACTTGACTTCTTTGAATCTAGGATTTCAGTTTACTGTTGTTCTTGATTAATTATTATAGTAATTATTCTTTATGCCAGTTTGTTTTTATTCTATTCTTGCTTATTTTTTGAATTATAACAAGGTGGATTTTCTGTCATGCTACACTATTAATATCTATTTATTCGCCTGGTATAAGGCAGTGCTGCCATCTGTTAGCTAATCTAACATCTCCTTATTTTTTCATATCTCTACGAAAAGGAGGAAACTGTAATTCAATTCAGAAAAGATTAAATAAAGAAAATATATAAAAGAAAAAGTTGTACCTATACAGGTCTATAAGTAACTCATAAAACTTGAGATTGTCTAATTAGTATGTCAAAAACAAGACCGCAAAACAAGGTTATATCTGAGTCAGTCTCGAAAACTTTACACTCCAGGATATTAAGTTTAAAATGCAAACCATTGGGTGATTTTATATTCCTAAAACCAATGTTTTTATATTAACGTTGAAACAAGTTATTTATTTGTTCCTAAAAAGAATCATTGGGGTACAACTGACAATTTGGGCTACTTCTGTAGTTTCTTATGCTATACCCGAACAATGAATTAATAATCTTTTGGTAGCGTTTACATGAGAGACTGCGTATTAAGATACTAGTGTTAAAATAAACCGTAAGTTAACTATGGTTTTGCATAAGAATTTTGGCATTTTTATAAATCTATCTCTTGTAGCTTCGCTTAGATATGTCTATAATCAAACATATTCCATTAGTTTAAAAAAAGATTTCCAATATAAATTGTCATCATCATCAACATCTGCAAGATTAAACCAAGGTCGGTTTGTTCGGGCCTCAAACAGGCAAAGTCTAGAGCTGGTCACTGCAGCGCTTCCTCGGACGTCCCACACCTCTTCGTCCCTTCGGCTTATAGTTCCATAGTTGTTTGGGGATGCGGAAGTCATCCATTCGGCAAAGATGTTCCCACCAATTCAGCCGATACTGAGCGATCCTTTCGAGTAGACTCATAATATTCAGTTCCTGCCGTATATCTGTGTTTATTCTGTGAATATGGAGATTATACCCTGCCACGTACCTAAGAAATCTCTTTTCAGCCGCTTGGATACCACTGGCCTGGCCTTTAGTTAAAGTGCAATTCTCAGACCCATAAAGAAGTGTGGGAAGGGTCATCACCTTGTAGAATTTTAGTCGTGTTTCTTTACTTGCTGACTTAAGCGTTCGCCTAATGGTCCCGCACGTAAGGTTGATCTTAGGCAACTTATTCACAACGTCGTTGCTTGTATTATAAGACACACTGTAGGCCGGGTATTCCAAATTCCTGACTTGTTCCAGGACAGTAGACCTATAACAATTTTTGGCCGTACGGGATCAGTCCCACAAAAAGCCATCACCTTGGTCTTACGTGTGAATATCTGCAATCCAGAGTCTTTGCAGATTCGATTTAACAAATCTATCCCCATCTGCAATCTGCTTTCAGAGTCCCAAATCTGTTCTCTCATGAAAAATTTTGGATCTGGCCCTACCCCCAGATAGCTAAGATTTGTATTTTCTCCCTTCCTACTGTAATGTAAAATCTTACCAATTGCAAATATGCTTTAAACGATGTAAAGAGTACTTCACGTTTTTTCAGTTTGTTGTATTAAATCTGCATCATCAGTGTATAATAAAATAACCAAACTATTGTTCTGGTTAGTTTAATTCCTGAGCTCATATATCGTCTCCATGGTAAGATGACTTCGTCAATATAGGTATTAAGAAGCGTTCGCAAAATACTGCAACCCTGTTTAATCCCTTTATTTATTAAAATTTCTTCAGTCTTCGTCTTTCCTGTACCACTAATAATATTTTAGAGTTGCAATATATATTTTAAACCACACTTTTTTCAAAGGTGTTGTATGAAAAAGCGGAAGTGTTGTCAGAGGAACTTTCAGTTGTAAAGATCGGCAGGTGTCAGATCGGGCAACAATGCACAACTATTTTAAAGTTACGCATAACACTAAAACAAATTCAATTTCTCTTGACCTTACAAGGGAAACAACACTAAACAACACAAAAGTCTGACTTGTTGTCTCATTGAGTGTACAACTTTTAATTAAGGAATTTATAAATTAAGTGATTTACATATTTTTGCAGTTAATGAAAGGGTTAAAGAATACAGAAGACAATGGGTTCAACACGTCAATAGAATGGAAGAAAGTAGAATACCGAAGATGGCATAAGATTACAACACTATAGGCAGAAGAAAAGTTGGTAGACCTAAGAAATGGTGGACTGTGGAACAGGAACAGGCCGCTAAAGCCTAAAACCGTTAGGAAGATGATGGTGATGATCAATTATTGTCTAACAGCAGACTTTTATCAAAAGTTAAGAAATTTCTTAACTCAATATGTTATTTCAAATAGAAAATAAATTTAAGTGGGTGGAATATAAATAGCATAGTAAATGCTCTCACTGTATTTAAACATATAAAAACACAAGTATAATTGTTTTGAAAGCGGTTTGCTTTATGGAAAACGTAACTGCTTTGAGACTTGGAGTAATCGTAGTCGCCTTGAGAGGAATGCCTTTGGTTATAGTGTAGACCAGCTTTGTAGGCCAGATGAAAAAAGTAATATAAATTTAATTCCTCTCTTTACTTCAGTGGTCACGGCTTTGATAAACATAATGTTATGACGGTCCTACGGATCATCGTATTGTACAGTAGAAATAAACTACAGCCATCAATGAAGTCACTAATTACCAGCTTTAATTAGTCACAAATATTATTAAGTCAAAATTAACAGTTTTAATTAGTCGCTAATAATAAATATGAGATACTCTCATACAATAATAAGTTAAATTTGTCCACACGCAATAATAATGTCAACTAGTAGAGTTTCGCACTGATTATAACACAATAATCACTTTCCACTAACTCGTAACAATCAATTGATTCGCACTCTACAATAACGACAGGTGTAACTAACTTTTAAGCCGGCCGCAGGTGTTCCAGAATAATTTTCCATTCTTTTTCCGGCATGTTGGCATAATTTGCATAGTTAAGAGTGCTCGAACAGTCTCGAAGCTACGAGTGCACGGCCCTGACAAACGAGTAGAACTTTCACGTAATTGCACCGACCGACATTTCGAGAGCCTTACGTAATTGTTGTAGCAACAATATTTATTGAATAATTGGATTTTGGATTAGATTAGTCATTTTAATTACCTGTTTTGTGATATCTCATATGGATCATATTGATTGCTTTATCAATCAATAGGGATAGCAAACGAAATTTAGACGCATCTGTGGAACGATTCAAAGGTAGGCCTATCTGAAAATATAAAACCCCGAAGGATACCCGAATGAATTTTTACAAAACTGTGGCTGTCCCCACATTCCTGTATGCTAGTGAGACATGGACCCTTGGTAAAAGGATGTACAGTGGATTCAGAGAGCTGAAATAAAGTTTCTAAGAGGGACGCAAGGTTGTTCTCTCCTGGATCGGAAAATAAACGAGGATATTAGACGCAAATTAAACACTGTGTTGTAGCAACAGACAGTTGAAGACCACAGAAGGAGATGGCGTGAACACTTGAACCTCCTGCCTGATATCCGTTTACCCGTGACTGCCTTGGGTTATCACCGTACTGGGAAGAGAGATGTCGGTAGACAGAGGAGGAGATGGGTTCCGGAACAGATCTAGGAACAAATGCTAATCCCTGCCTCTTACTTGTGCAGTTGTAAGAGAAATTATTAACAGATGTGATTGTACTGACCATGCCGCGCTTGCATAGCTCTTAAGATTTAAAAATCCGGAAGGACAGTTGGCAAGGTGGCTTAAAGATCTGCAAGAGTACAACTTCAAGGTACAACATCGACGGGGGTGCCTGCATGGTAATGCAGATGGCTTATCACGAAGACCGTGCTCGGAAGACTGCCGACATTGCCACAGAAAGGAAGAACAAAACTCAAGCGAACATGTTCAAGCCATCACTGTAGATTTCCTGGCTGACGGCTGGAAAACACAAGACTGTCGACAAGAACAGATGACAAGACTGTCGACAAGAACAGATGACTGATGAAGACATTGGTCCGATCTTGACAGCAAAAGAGGAAGGTCGCCGCCCAGATTGGCAAGATATCTGCCATGGTTCGGAAGTACTAAAGGGTTACTGGGCACAATGGGAATCTCTCACCTTAGAAAACGGAATGCTGAAAAGGGCTTGGGAAAGTGCAGATGGACGAGACGTGGTTATGCAGTTGATAGTTCCCCGAAGTAAAGTGCAGTCTGTTTTGAAGTAGATGCATGATGGAACATCTGGAGGCCATCTTGGCGTTAACAAAACCCTTGACAAAATACGGAAGCGATTCTGTTGGCTTCGTCTTCGCCACGACGTAGAGGAATGGGTTCGAACGTGTGAAATATATGCTGCAAGCAAGGGCCCACAGACCAGAAGCTGGGGAAAATGAGACAATATAACGTTCGACTGCCTTTCGAGAGAATTGCTGGACCATTCCCAGTTACTGATGATGGAAACCGGTACAGCATGGTTGCAGGTGACTACTTTACTAAGTGGGTGGAAGCCTACGCAATTCCAAATCAGGAGGTTACCACCGTGGCAAAGTAGTTAGTTCACAACTTCTGTTGCCGTTATGCAGCCCCTATGGAAATCCATACGGATCATGGGAGAAATTTCGAATCAGGAGTGTTTAAAGAATTTTGCCGTCTACTCGGAATTCGAAAGATCAGGACAACGCCTCTGCATCCTCAGTCGGACGGGATGGTGAAGAGATTCAATAGGACACTTGAGCAGCATCTTTCGAAGGTTGTTGACGAGAACCAAACAGACTGGGACCAACGTATACCAGTATTCCTCATGGCGTATAGATCATCAGTACACCACACAACCGGCATGACTCCAGCAAAATTGGCGTTTGGGAGGGAGATTCTTCGTCCTGGGGACTTAATGTTCGGATCACCTGAGACTCAGTCCCAAGAGCCACAGAACTATTCCTCGCAATTAGAAAACCAACTGTGAGAAATGAATCGCTTGGTAAGAGGACGGCTGAAGATTGCCAGTGATAAAATGAAAACTCGGTACGACATTCGCAACAATAGTGTGGGTTTCCAAGAAGGAGATCAGGTCTGTTTGTTCAACCCAAAGCGCCGTCGTGGTCGCTCACCTAAGCTTCAGACTAACTGGGAAGGACCCTACACTGTAAAAAAAAGAATCAAGGATGTTGTTTATCGGATTCAACAGGATGGGCAGTGAAATTTCAAGGTCGTCCACCTAGATCGCCTGGCTAAGTACTACTTCAGAGACGGTTTGCCAGTTCGGGACGAACAGGCTTAAGGAGGGAGAAGTGTTACGACATCACAGAACAATCTACGTGTTTGTCGAATGTGCCAGAAGAATCTCGATGTAACGCGTGTGGCGTATGTGCTTATCGACGCATTTTCGAGAGGTTTCTTGAAGGCGCCAGCCGCGCGGACTGTATCAAGGCCGCAGTTAATTACGGAGTTCACACGAGCGCTAAGACGCAATTAGGAACATTCTGGTATGTGAGCGCAGGTATAAATACATGGCGGCAGCGGCCTTAAGTTTCAGTATTAGTGCTAATTATTGACCGTGCGGTTCGAGAGTTATAGTAGCGATATTACTTTGCGCGTTCAAGTGGTTATTAGTTAAGAGTGGTGTTTTATAATCGGACGGTATAATTGTAATACAATTGTGTTTAATTTTAGTGGACATTTTATTGCGTGTAAACAATTTTCATTTGATTTGTTGTAAAAGACAGTGTTGTTAATTACGAACTGTTTAATTGTAAAAATTAAAGGTGTGATTAGTGACTTAATTGGTGTCTTGTATTTTGTTGTTTTCCATTGTACCTACGACGATCGAGTAGGCCGTCGTAACAATATTAATACAAAAGTTTTTTATAAAATATATAAACACTTGGTACGTTTAAAAAATGAAATTGTCAAAAATTTTCATCTGTTTGACAATGGCTTAGGAAGTCGAAACAGCTGTCAGAGTTAAATACAATCTGTGAAACGTACCAATTGTTTATATATATTTTTAAAAACTGCAGTTAACGCTGGAACCGAGTATATCAGCTTAAAAGAAGATAACAGAATGAGAAATCACTCATTTGCTGTACTCATTTGATTGTGTGACGGAGAATAATGATTGACCTGAAGATCAGTGAAAGGCATCAGCAAACAATCAAAGAAAACAAATGTAACTCAATAGATCATTTGATTTTACAAAATTAACGTTTTTGATGTCGTGTGTGTGTGTGTGGGTGTGTGTAATGAGTGTTTTATTCTGTTGAAACCACTGAACTATTTCTGCCCAGCACGAGCCGAACTGCTGGAAACTAGGCTGGGGTTAACAGGGCAATAAATTATATCAGAATAAGAAGAAACGACATGCGTTCGATTCTCTTCGCAAAGCAGTGAAAGTTTCAGACTTTCATAAATTTGGTGTCTTTTGCTCGACGCACAAATGTAGTTTCCAAACCAGCATTCGCAAAAAACAATTTGTGTGTTTGTGTGTGTGAGCGTGCGCAACCGTTAGTTATAACTTTACTCTTGTAATGCTTTACCGTGTAATGCTTTTAATTCTCTGACATTTTCAACACTGATTTGTCAGTTTTTATAAATTAACATTTTATAAATTAGTTTTTGTGTAGTTTTTGTTGTGGAGATACAGAATGCAAAAACACGCAAAAGAATGGAATCAGACATTAAGTTAATTTAAAATGCATGTCGAACTAAATGGACACAGTATTAAAGCTCAATTATTTTAAAATAATAGTGAGTAGAATGTTAAGATAAATAAGGAAATGAATGAGAGACTGTATAAAGCAGACAGAATATACAGTTGAGTATGAAATGATTTTTTTAGACACGAGATGAATCGAAAATAATGTTAATAGTGTATTTAGATATAAAAAAAATTTTAAACAATTATGTATGACATGGATCATAACGATGTTTAAACAAATGAATTTTTAAAGACATATTATAATGTCGCATGAAGAAACTGTTCATAGGAAATTTGAGAAAATGAAAGATAACACAAAAAGGGAGAGTAGATGTAATGAGATAATAAAACAGTGGTTTAGTATAGAACGTGTACAAAAACAATACACCGACAGGATGGCTATAGTGGTTTGGAAATGCATGGCAGATGACGGAAGAGAGAACAACTAAGAGCGTGAAAAAGAAACGGAGGTATACAGAAGAAATAAAAGAGAAGAAGAAGGTGAACTTGGATAGAAGATGTTGGCTGAGGACGAGGAAGCTGAGAGAACAAAACACTGAGTAGAGGGGTATAAACGAAACGGTGTAAGACGACTGAGTTAGAGAGGAAACTTTAAAGAAAGGTACAAAAGCGATTGATTAAGTTCAATAATTCTAATGTTATGATTCTATAATATGGTTTAAGTGTAAAATGAACTGCTTCGATTAATAACACTTTTATGATTTTTGTTAAATATTGTTTATATAGTGCTACGTTGAGGTGAAATGTAACTGGAGCGCCTACGTGATTTTTAGCACTTGGCAACGCCCGAAATTGTTTCAGACGTTTAGACATCATTCAGGACTGCAGATTTATGTAACGTTCTAGGTCACGCAAGATGCCCGTTCCAGCGTTACGCGACTGTTTGACAGGGCTTCTGTCACTACAGTGATAGGCCGGCGGTGTAAAAATACTGGATTTGAAGCGGGCAGTTCAGTTACAACTGGCAATATTTCAAGTGCGGATCGAAGCGAATGTTGTGGTTTAGTGAAGTGATTGTTGTGGTAATTAGTGTAAAACTTTAAGAAGGTGACATTTATTTGTTGTTTCTTGGACAAATTTAACTTAAATTATTGTACAAGAGTGATTTGCTGATTTAGACAAACTGCCGTTTGTGTCCAATTAAAGTTTGCAATTAGAGTGACCTCAGTGGTGTCAGTTATTCTGTTTCCATGACAACGGCGACCCGTGTGACCGTCGTAACAATAACATGTTATGATTTACGTCGTACTAGGATGTGTGATTACGTAATCTGTATATGCATTATGATTTATTTCGTATTACGATTTGATTTGTTTTGTAATTGAAATTGTGCATGATACAAATGATTGTGTTTATCACTCCATATTCCTGGATACCCTTATGATTATACTTTGCAACATATTATTGTGCCGGAATCCAACGGTTCTAGCTTACACCTCCTAGGTGTGTTCATAAACCGATTCCACTGTGTAAAATGTCCCAGTCAGTACCCTCCAATTCTGTATCTCCAGCTTTACCAGATATGTCTGCATCCTATTCTCGTATCTTGATTTCGTAACCATCTTTTTCTGTCCTTCAGTGGTCTCCAAATCGTCCCCTTTTTTGTTATTGCTTTGAGTATTATATGTGTACTATGTACATCTAACAATTCACCAACTTCATGATTTTTAACATTTAAATATTTAGTCTCTAACATGTGTTTTTTTTGGGGCTGGATTCTCTTCATTATCTTTTGATTAAATTTGTTTAGTTAAAGGGAAAATAGCAAAGTGCTTAAGTCATCAACTGGACGATTACGATTACAGTTATATAGTACTACTAACAGTAATAAAATAAATTTGTATTTGTTTTTTATCACCAAATAACCACTACATACTGGTACGATCCTCGTCATGTTCTTTACGATTTATCGCCATAATATACGCTTATTGACTTTACGTCAAATTACTGTACTTTTAAGCACTAATAATCAAATCATCTTTAAAATAGTGTGTTATAGTTTAACTAATGAAAGAGGTTCTACTTAGTGTTTGCAATAAATACTGAGGCAGATAACAGCGTGATTTAACAAAGGCAGTGCGACTTCATCAGTTCGAACCTCGAGGCAACTGCTTTGTTGCCTACAGAGCGTTTGTTACTGTTTGTCAGGCTCCAGTGTAGTTTGACTATGTCCGGCAATTAACACACTCTTAGTTAAGGAAACGTTCTGTAATTTAACATTTTGACAAGGGCATTCCATAAACAAAAAACTTAGATTTGAATTTACCTGTAGAGTATATGTTTGTTTACTTACAACAGGTTTTAGACAATATCGGCGGATAGGTCTTTGCCATCCTAAGGTGTTAACTCTTGTATGAAGTTTCAGCAAAATGCTTCGTTGTCATCCTTTACGGCTTAGGCTAGCAGCCTGTTCCAGTCTGAATGGAATTCATCCAACCATCGCTTACGGGGTCTTCCCACACTTTTTCCCCCTGGATAATAGTCATGGGCTCTACTTGAAAACTAGTTGGATCCATTCTCTCTACGTGTAACCGCCACTTCGTTTTGTACCGGGAGATTTTTTCGTTTAAGCTTTCAGCTATGCCTAGCTCCATTCTAATATGATCATTTCTGATAAGATCTCTCCTGGTATAACCCTTTACAGCCCTCAAGAACCTCATTTCCGCTACTTGTATTCTAGATATATCTTTGGCCTTTCTAATCCAAGTGCACTACCATACAGTAGTCCAGGTATGGCCATTACATAATAATATTTCAATTGCGTCTCTTTCCTTGTTTTCTTCTTTAAAAGTGTTTAATAATACATCTACAAAGCGACTGGAAGAGACTAATTTTGCTTTCACCCCCTTATAGTGATCGAAATTTTAAAAATTTATAATTTCTCGATCAAGTGGCACGCTCACACACTCGAGTTGACGGACACAAGCCCGGGTCGTAAATAAATACGAATTAGGGACACGTCAGACCCGACGCCAGTGCGAAGACAATGAAAAAACGTCTATGTACACGCCACAATGAGAATCTAAGGAACGTCGTTGACAGCTCAAAGTTTGTTACAATTTACAGCACATAACAGACGTAGACAAAAGGCTTAGTCCAGCTGCCTGGTTACGCAGAAATGAAATGGAACACATGCTGTGGGGGTGTGTTGTATCGAGCACACATAAGAACGTTACAGCCAGCAACAAAGGGTACAGAGAAATCTCGACAAATATGTAAACAATAGAACGGACACTCAGTGAATACTGGAAGTACGCACAACCCAGCATGAAAACAAACCCTGATAGCTAGCTAAATTTACAACTAGAAAGCGTGGGATTCGTCCAGGGATGTCACCAACGGAGAGTTGATAATCGGCGGAACGAGCGAAGGGTAAATTGAACAATTGACCAAGACACTGCAGACTCTTAACAAAAGCTAAGTCAGAGTGCCTCAACAACGTCGAAACAAGGGTTGACAGACAGGCGAGAGAATTGCTCTAGTTTCTGAGAATTTAGCACAACGTTCGTCGCTGGAATATTCCGGGGATGTCTGCGACCAACCAGCGTTGGGCATCTTCCTAAAGAACTCGTGGAGAGAGTAAGAAGGGCTCGAACGACGAATCGGGAAACCGATGACAAGATCTACAGGGTAGTAGGAATTTAAAGGAACCTATCACCAATCCGAGAGGGCGTGGAAATATAGAATTTTGCCTTCTGGGTAGTATGTTTGATAAAAACTGTTTGCGAGGACGCGGAGCGCCAGTCAGTAAGTCAGTAAGGCAGTAAGACAGTAAGACAGTTGGTAATAGAGTAATACGGCAGTAATACAGTTAGTAACGCGGTAGTTATGGCAGTAATACGGTGGGAGACGAGTAATAGTAGTAGTTGGAGCGGTAATACAGTTAGTAATTGAAATAGTTTACACGACTTACAGAACTTTTAACTCAGTGAAATCGTAACCATGTCGCGGTCATAAGTGGACTTAGACATTCAATACAATCTCAATTACACATAAGTCTGTTCGACAGTTATATGATTTCCGATAATCAACAGTGCGTATAGACATAACTATCATTAAATATCAGTGCGTACGTGACGCTAAACTACGACCGACACGCACCATAATAATACAAGTGAGTAACATTCTGAGAGTATAACAGTGGGTGACAATTCAAACACTATTCCATCATAATGATTCGCTATATTGAACATTTGAACTGAATGAACCAAACCGAACACTATTACGCACATAGCATACACTACGTCCAAGATAGATTAAATAGTTAATTATACGAACACGCACACAGCAAACTCTAAGAGTAAACCATCTTAATGACGATGTTGACATCTTAACACTTGATCTCAAAACACTCGACACCAGCGGGGAGTACAACAACACACTATACAACACGAGAGTGGAAATTAGTGAAGTGAAGTGAAGTGTTCTTCAATTAACAGTGATTAGCATGTACAAGGAATCCACCAACGGATGTCAGCTTACGCCGATGGAATTTTGGATAAACCCTTTTGCAAGATAAGCCTTTATGTTTATTAAATCCTAGTGATACACATACTACTGCACTGTCTCATCCTTTCAAAGAGCTACTCCCGAGAGATTTTGTAAAGTTATATAAATCATAAATCTTATAAAGTTAATATTAAAGTAATTCATCTGAGCATAATGAACGCATTTAGCTAGGGATAAAATATATTTGATTGTTTATTGTTTGTATATGTATATTATTGCGTTGTATTTGAATGTACTGTATGTCTTGTTTTCAGGAAACAACAAACGAATATTATTGTATTTTGTTATTATGTGTTTTAATTATGTATTTGCAGGACATAGTAATCTACTTAACTAACAACATAATAAATAAGTAATTATTATTTATATACTTAAATCTTGCGTTCATTATTGCAAAATTAACCCTGTTAATTAATTTATCACATTCCAAGCATTTTCATAAAGAGTCTCAGAGTTATGCTAATTATCAATGGACACAACCAAATCGACCATTGAAATGTCCGATTAACAGGCACGTACAAATCATATTGATTTGATAACTATATTGAGTCAAATCTGACAAAATAAGTAACTTTCATATGTGTGTTAAATATTAATGTCAATTACAACTCTGTTTGATTACATATAATTAATATACGAAGTTAATTAGACCCAATTTACCAATTTATAATTGGATAATTCAATAATAATTATAATTAGCATAATTACACTAAACGCTTGTCATCTTGATATGTAATGCCGCACCTTAGATACATGAAATCTGGCACCTGTTCTATTGGCGAGTCCTGTATGGCAATGTTTGTTCAAATATGATTTGCCCCGACGGGTATAATTTCCGTGCTCAACGTCCATACCTCACAGCCGTAAGACAGAACTGATTCAACAAAAGCTTTTCCTATATGAATCTTTGTGGCTCTCGAAATATGTTTTTCCCACCAAATAGAGTTCAAGCTTCCTAAAACTTTCCTGCTAAGTTCTATTCTTTTTTTGATTTTGGGTTTTCCTAGGCCTTCCCGTGTTATTAGTGCCCCTAGGTATTTAAATTCATCGACCTGTTCAATTGACGTACTGTCTTTAATCAATACGTCAAATCTGGCATCGGAATTAACGAATAGATATTCTGTCTTATTTACATTAACATTCAATCACCACGTTTCATATGCCTTGTATAGTCGGGCGAGCATAAATTCCAGGTCATAAGAATCTTGTGCTATTACTGCTCGGTCATCAGCAAACTGGATATTAAACAAGCAGTCTTCTCCGATAGAAATACCCATTCTATCGCAGCTTCTTCTCCATTGTTGTAGCACGACTTCTAAGTATATATCGAATAATAATGGCGACAAACTACAGACCTGTCTTAAGCCCTTGGTGGGATAGATCACCTCTGATAATTTATTACCTACTCGCACATAAGCCTTGTTATCTTTATAACATATTCTAAGCATAGGAACCGGAATATTTTGGCCACTCAACTAAATAAATCTAAACAAAGATCGTAGCTTGTTTTTATTATTTTTTGCTCGACTCTGTTGTCCGATCACATTACACTTTGCCATTTATCATCATTCGGTCGGAGAATGAAATGATCACGTGTCTATATTCTTCTCCAGTATTATGCTTAAAAACAATACGGCAATAGTACAAATACCGCGGAATTCTCAGACGTAAATGAAAAGAACTACTGCATAAATAAAAATTTAAAAGATTTGAAACAAGACTGGAAAGAATAATACATTCATAGATCGAATAAAAGGTAAGTTGGTCGAAAGACGACGCTTAAATCGATTATATTAATTCATTTGTTCTTCTTTAGGACAAAGGAAGACATTTAGGCGAGGGTTAGAGAGAGAGAGAGAGAGAGAGAGAGAGAGAGAGAGAGAGAGAGAGAGAGAGAGAGAGAGAGAGAGAGAGAGAGAGAGAATGAGAGGGAGAGAGAGACTCTTTCCGTTATTAGTTCAATCCTGAAGTAATCAAACCCACGTGGCAAATCTGAAACGCTATTGGTTAGGGGCGTTGACACTGTTCACACAGTAATGTATTACGCGCATGTGCAGAATGTCTGTATAGTCATGTGAGAGTTATGTTACCACTTAAATCGGGGCACGTCGTTTTCAGACTTCCTCCTTCTCATTGTATTCTGAATCGTATGGAATTAATATGGAGCCACTCGAAAGGATATATTGCCCGTCACAACACGACGATAGCTGCGTGATATAAAACAAATTTATTGAGAAGGCGGTAAATGAAACAACGGCGGACAAGTGTATGCAGCATATAATCAAGGAATATGATAAGCTATGACAACTGGCCCGCATTACCGACGTCGTTGTGGACAATGAACAATCTTATCAATAATAACGCTGACTCAAGCGATGATACAAGTTTAGACACCGATATGGAAGCATTGAATTATTCTCTCACAGCAACTGATAGTATTCAGTACACTGGTAATTATCACAGCTTCTAATTTCGTTTTAAATGAACTTTCCTGTTTTGTTTGTTGCAATTTTTAAACGGTTAATAAAAAAAAGCCATAACTGGTGTTATAAAATATTTCACTGTCGGTCTGACACTGTCACACAAATTTTACTTTGGTCAGGACAAATTATTACAATTTACGTGTGTTTATACAGTATTAATATTATATATACCCTGTCTGTACTGCTTCTGTCGGAGTGACACGCCTCTAATTCAAGTAGCAAATGGCGTTTCAGATGTGCCGCCCCTGTTTGTTTACATCAGGATTAAACTAAGAACGGAAACAGTATAGATAGGTAGATAGATAGATAGATAGATAGAGAGAGAGAGAGAGAGAGAGAGAGAGAGAGAGAGAGAGAGAGAGAGGGAGAGAGAGAGAGGGAGAGAGAGAGAGAGAGAGAGAGAGAGAGAGAGAGAGAGAGAGAGAGAGAGAGAGAGAGAGAGAACGTGTGTGAGAGGTAGACAGACAAACAGACAGATCAACAGAAGGCTGGGGAAAGAGAATTTGGAGTTTAGAGGAAAACGGATTCAGAATGTAATTTTTGAATAAATATTATTGTGTTTTACGAAATGTAATATCAGGGGGTAAACTTCGTTTCAAAGTGGTGACGATACTGTCATCCTTTTTATATAAAGTTTGAGCTTTGGGCAGTATTGTGTAAAATCTTTGTGGAAAATATTGTAACTTAATATATAAAAAACTGCAGTACAATAACAATAAATACAATAGAAATATAGATTGTACGTGTATGTTTATTGGTAGAATACGTGGAAACTTTATTCGGAAATCGTGCAGCAATCCAGGCACACTACGACTGACACAATAGGTTACTGACTTTACCGACACCGATATTCTCCGACGTACTGGTTCTTAAGAGAAACAATTATCGCCTTCTTAGCACGCGCCAACATTACCCAAAGTACGTGTTTGAGTTACTAAAAAGTAAAAATTACAATAAAAATTAGACCTCACCATTGCGTTGCATCCGTTGATAAATAAAAAGAAAGGATCAACGTTTAGTCATCAGAAGCGGTTATAAACTCGATTCATTCGGAAAGATAATACTTTTATTATACCGTGTGTGTGTGTGTGTGTGTGTGTGTGTGTGTGTATGTGTGTGTGTGTGTGTGTTGGGGGGGGTACTGAAGAAATAGGGGTAGAAAGATTGTGGGTAGTCTGATAAAGTTTATGGCTACTAAAGTATAGAACTTTACTGGCGAGTTTTATAGCCTCTAACTCGGCCTTTCAGCGCCTTGTGCTGCAATAACACTGTCAGTAGAGACTACGTATGAAAATGTATTTCATAGATATTTTTTAGACCGTATTTTATCAGAGGCAAATTGGAATCACATTTTTTCGTTATGACTATTTCATAACTGAAAGTTTTCATTGAGATATCTGATTATATTTGATACGACTTAGTGATTTATAAGGGTCTAGTCGGGTTTATGTTGGGTTTAGTGAAATTAGCCTATTGTGTCCTTTGTTTGGGACGTAATGAGGATAACTATTATTTCATTCTTACTAATATTTATAATATTATATTTTATTTATATTACACGCACACAATTAAAAATAATCACACACTGCCAATTTAGATAACCTTACTTTATTTATAAAAGTAGCAAAATGCCAAAAAGTAAACCTTTGGAAAAATTTGGAAATATAAATAAAAACAAAACAAAGAATAAATTAATAAACGAATAAATAGAAATTCTTCTTTTTCTTTTTTTCTTCTTCTTCACTCCATGGATTGGGCTATAGCTCGTTCCGACTTTACACAGTCTCTGACCATTTTTTATAATGTCTTCCACGATCTTTCGTCTCCATTGGCCTACATTCAAACGCTTGTTAAGGAATACGCGTGTCTACCATGCGTTCCACATAAGACTTGCTATTCTGCCTGTATTTCTTTATTCTCTCTAGAACCGACTGTAACTTCAGGTTTTTTCTTGTGTCGTCGTTTCGTAGACTATCTCTCAAACTACATCCCTTAACCGCTTTTAAATATTTTATTTCCGAGGCATGTATTTTTATACATCTTTTTACAGAAGAGTCCATATTTCACATCCATACATTAAAGTCGGCACAGCTACGACCTTATAGAACTTTAGCTGTCTCTCCCTCTGCGTTTTATTCTTCAATAGTCGTCTTACAGGTAGAAATTAACACTAAAAGTTACAATATTTGTAAAGTTATAATCCTGGAACTTCAATTTTCGGACGACAAAATTTTCAAGTCGCGCAGTAAATACAAGCGAAAAACTCATATCCCAATGTACGTACTTCTTATCTTCCCCACTGTGTCGTGTGATTTCTGAAAGTATAATTAGATACTAAGTTTGGCTAGAGTTGTGCGTCGTGATTAATCTTCTTCTTCATTACATGGCTTAGGCTATAGCCCGTTCCGACTTCAGAGAGTCTCTGACCATCTTTTCCAGGGTCTTCCACGTTCCTACCGGCGTATATTCAAACGCTTGTGTCTACCATGGGTTCCACATGGGACTTCCAATTCCGCCTGTTTATTCTACTAGAACCGACTGTAACTTCAGGTCTTTCCTTATTTCGTCGCTTCCTGTATATCCAGCTGGTTTTTTTCCTCTGTTGAAGTATTCGAGTAAACTAAATCTTACATGGAAGGATCAACATCCCCTCGCACAACTCCCACCTTAGAGGACCAGGTGAATAGATTTCGGGGCACACAATCCCTAGACCGGCCGCCTCCTCTACGGCTGATGAGCCCGGTATATCCATTGCTAATTTTGGTTCACTTCGGCTATTTTATTTTACAGGACCCTCCAGCCCATGAGCGAGCATTCCACCTATCCACCACCTGGGGAGGCGCCCGATGGGTGTTTAACAAACCCCTACTAAGAATGGTGCCGCAGAGCGAAAGACCTACGTTGCAATACGGCTAGCCGCCAGACTGACACTGCTGCAACAGCATCCGGGCACACACAGATTAACGAGCCCCGGATAAGAATTAAAATAAAAACTATAGTGACAAAACTCACTTTCCCTATTGTAGAGTTGCACGTTCTATTCAGAAATACTGTGTCAATCACCACTAACACTATCTTCCTAACATTTCCTCGTCTGCGATTGCCCAGCACAATTCTCTGAGTTTGCTATTCTGTTTATTATGAGTGTGTGTGTGTGTGTGTGTGCGCGTGTTGGTGCAAGTGTAACTGTTAAACGGTTTTGTAGAATACAGACTGACATCCATCTGCATGAGGTGTTCAGCACGAGTATACAGATAGTTTTTAAAGTCTTACGTAATAAAATCGCACTTTGACGCAGTAAAGTTGCATCATGATGCGCCTCCACTTCGAAAAATCTTCTTTACTTGTTTATTATACCATTCATTGAAAGGTATGAAACGAGGACTGGCCGAATTACTACGTAATCGAATATTAAATTATTTATTAGGCCTATTCCTTGAAGAGGCGTACACCTACCCTGATGCCTACTCTACAAAGAAAAAGAGGCTGGTTACCATAGACGCAATGAAGAGGTCAGAAACTTATTCCTTGTGTGTGTTAAGTGGATCCAATGCAATAGTGCAAAAAAAGGGCGCATGAAAATTGTGCCGAAATAAGTCCATTGTACCGTATTATACATGTGTAAAAAGTGGCATTAATATTCGTATAACAATAATTATCTGTGTATTGTGAAACGTGTTTTAATTAGTATCTTAAAAGCGCGTTATGTGTGTTTATAAGTCCCGGTCTAAATTATACGCCACCGGTCCAAATTACAGGCAAACGCATTTCTATATATTAATCCTTATTAAACAAATTACGTAAGTTAAATTAAAATTTATTTATTCTAAAGTACTTAATACAGAATAACAAATTGTTTACATAAACTGTGCAATGTTTTTATTACACCGGTTTGAATTTAAGTTGTCCAAATTACAAGGACTATATAGCCCTATAGCAAATTCTTTTCGTTAACATTAATGTTTCTTTTTCCGCAAAGATTGAACAATTAACATTCGGTTGCGCGATGCGCTAACACGTTTTACAAACGTTCCAGACGCGCCTTAGAGATTGGGGTCGATTTTTCTGCCGGTGTCTGCTGGTCAACTTGTCACGTACTACGTCACACACGCTGAGTATAAAAGCTTTGTTTTGGCAGCTGACAGCCAGCTAAGTTCAAGTGTGAGTGCGTATTGCAAAGTGAAGTGATAAAGGTGTGTTACTAATTGTTGTTGTCGTTGTTGTTGTTGTTGTTGTTGTTGTTGTTGTTGTTGTTGCGACTTACGGTTCGATGCGTGCGCTATACGAGGTTTCATGAAAAATTCATGCAATTCTTGTTTATTTTGAAAATTATGCCTTCATTCGTCGACACTTATACTGCTGCCTTCAAAGTTGTCTCAGTCGAATGTAACACGATTAACCTAGCCGCTTATCAGTGTTCATTATACTTCAAGCATGCACGTTTTGGTACAGCTTTGAGCTCGCTTAGAGATTTTCGTTTTACCTCTTTAACGGTCGCAAAACGTTGTCCTTTTGTAGAATTTATCAATATTGGGAGGAGAAATGATAGCGTTGAGACACATCTGGTGAATACGGCAGTTGCCGTGCCATCATTATGACGTTTAATTTTACCTAGCCTGGCAAAATTCTTAACGAGAAAAGAACTTGCGTCCAGACGCATTATCGGGCTGCAATTTTTATAAATTATTTTCTTTAAATCTGGCCGTTTTTGCTAATAGCTTCTCACAAATGGCGTAAAATATTCGAACGGTACTCTTTATTTACCACTGCGCCTAGCAATGAAATTTCGTGGAACACAAGAACATAATCTTCATCTGACAATCACGATCTTCAACTCATTTACGGCAGTCTTCGAAGCTTGTAAACCGCTTGTTCACCCACAGCAGTCTTGCCAGAAGGCTTCTGAACACGTTTACAGGACAGAGCAGTTTATCTCACAGTGTAAAGAAAATTTAATGGATCTTCATCAATCTTGCATTGTAGAATGACAAAATTCGCCTGATACACCTAAAGACGACTTACTCAATTAGCTGTGAAATATAAACTATGCGTCAAATACGGCTAACATTTTAACATCACATAAAACCAGATTTTTAATCGGAAACTTGTAGCTGTGGAAATTGGAAAATTGCACGAAATTTTCGATCAAAACTTGTATAGCGCTTTAGTGTAAGATACCTACTGTAAATTATTGTTTGCGGACGTCTGTAATTAGTGACTTGTATTATTTAATAAGACAGTGTTTATTAATCAATAGTTATTGTTTCTTATATTAGTGTATCTCGGACAATCGTAAACTTGAAAAAATTATATTTTTGGGTACGGGCAATTATTTTTGTTTTGTTAATTACAGCTGTAGTGATTATAGTTGTGAGTAACGATTACTCTGGTGTTTAGTCACTTTAATCCACTGTTTAAACACGACGATCTATGAGATCGTCGTAACAGTGGTGTCAGAAGTTGGATGTAAGATCGTTTAATATTAAACCAGAGAATGACTACTGCTTAAAAGAGTTTAGTGTGCGTGATTTGCTAGAATGAATACCTATCAGATGATGGCCCCAAACTTTTGGCGCTGCTTAGTGTTCAATCGTAGGTCCAGCTCTTTGGAATATATATCCTACTACACATATGCATGCATATATGGCATATACTGCATATATGGCATATACTGCATATATGGCATTTACTGCATATATGGCATGCTCTGCACAGAGATGTCGGGGCATTTTGTCGTCGAGTATGCTACGGGTTTGAAGAACAACCACTAAGCCTAGTGGCGGCAAAAACTAAGAGCGTCTTGCTTACCAAACTACACGTTCCCATATTAACAGAGACGCGCGTAAAGAGACTGTTGAAGACTCTCTCCGGAAAGCTGTCGTGTTGTCAGTTGAGCGTAATACACATCATGAAGAAGTTGGTTGCAGTGCCGCATTTCGAGAGCTATCAGGTGGAACTTGTTGAAGAAGCTGTGCACCGGGTTCTTTTGAAGCGAGAACGACTAAAATTGGCCAAACATAAGTCATCTAGTCAGTATTTCCATAACATTTTTGGGCTTGACACAAATTAACGCCTCTGAATGGAAAGCCACTTCTCTCTTAAATTTGCTGCGTCTTTTTCTGTCTTTATTATCGACACCGCTTGTTCATCAATATGTTTTGTAGAGCATTGCTGTATTCTCATATAGTGTTTGACTTCAATCTTTATTTGGGTCTTTATATTTGTTATATGTTTGCTCCTTTATGTTTGTTTATATTTCTTCTCGATTGAGTTATGCTCGACACAGATTCTTCTACTTCAGGGAATCTTACCCCGCGTTCACTCAGATTACTACGCAGAACCCAATTACCCACATCACCACGCAGAATATCCAGCTGCGCAGAAATTAGCTCTCACTACTCTTTACGCTACTGTATTGATGTACAGTAGCCTTCTTCTTTCATTCCTCTGATTCAAGCAGAAGTTTTGTTGTTCGCGTGTTTCCAGCAAGAGTGCTTTTTGTCGCTCTTCCGTCTCATGTATAGCGTTTCCTGTCGTCTCTTCAATTTTTGTTGTATTTCCCACCAACGTTTCTTATCCTGACATCTTCTGCTTTCTTCTTATTATTTATCAAACTATTCTTTATTATTAATGAAATGTGTCGTTAAAATTCGTTACAAACCTGCCAAATGGAGTTAATTCTTAAGTTTAATTAATCTGACTTTTATAAGTTACATATATTGTAGCATGACAGATTATCCACATTATTCTAATTTAAAAAATGATCATATATAAAATAAAAATAAAATGACATCAATGAAAACTACTATAAAAATTAGTCAAGGACCACAATGTAGTGAAATAATAGTTAGGAGAGATAAAATAATTAAAATCAACCATGCAATATATATATAAGAAATTATAGAAAAATAATGATAGGCCAATGTATAAAGTAAATTAGACCCAGGTAGTATAGGAGCAGGTCAGGAAATGCCCAATATAGACAAACATCCAAAATAAAAGAACAACTATTAGAAAAAACAACCATATGTAATAAATTTAAAAGCCACCAAAAAACATGAAACTAAATAAGAAAAGTACAATGCAATAAAATAAGAGTAAATGTGAATTAGGTGTAAGTGAAGGTTCTAGAATAAATGTAAAAATGTACCAGTGCAATTTAATCTTATAATGAAAAGCGAATCCGGATGATCTAATATAAGTGATATTCTTTATCATATAATATCAGACAAAATGACAAAAAATGATATAAGAATATACAATACATAAGTGGAGTGATCAAGGGTAAATCCCTAAAATAAAACAAAAACAGCAAGGACTGCATGAAAATTAATTTTAAGAAATATTTTAGTTGATGGAAAAACATACTGTATGTGTTTTGTTTATTCTAACAGTTCATTGAACTCAAGGCTTGAATGTCTGAGATGAAGTATAATTTTTTGTTATAAAATATTTGTTATGTTTTAATAATATTAATTAATAATAAAACTTACTGTAATTTAAATAATGGTAATTTAGTTAAGATGTCATAAGAATTGTAGGTCCGAGCAAGGTCATTATTAGCAAGCTGGAATAATAATAAACATTGTAAATAAAATAACATAAAATCTAGGCCAAATGGTAAATCACACAAACCTTGTAATTAGTAAATAAAATAAAGGAAATTAATTAAATTGATGAAAATTATATAATGTAAATCAATTACTGTATATTCTAACTGTAAAATACTTTGTAAAGGTATTGAAAAAATGTATAAGGTATTATTAGAAAAAAATGCAAGTGTAATAACACTGGAATATAAGAGGAAAGCCTAAATTAAAGATAATATGTAAATTAATTAACCCAAATCATAAAATTACAAACAATTAAATGAAAATAACCATTTTATTTCAATCAGTGATCTTGCTCAATGATAACTAGAACATAATAGAAATTGTAAACCATTTGAGGTGACAGGAAGTACAGTTAAGGCCTACATTCTAATATACTGTAAATTTGACTTTTCGAGTTAAAAATACTATAAAGTATATCATGTTTGGTATTATATAACGCAGAGTTAACTAAGGAAAGTAATTATGTAATTAGTATTTAATAAAATTAAATAATAGTAAAAATGTAATTAATCATATAATGTAAAAGTCAATTGTTTAGGCGGAAATGCCATCTGGTTAAAACTATGTAGATTTAATATTAATTCAGCCAGAACTGATTGTATAGAGGAAGAAGGAGTTAGCTGATTGTTACACGTTGAGACGGACACTTCTAAACGAGCTCAGACAAATTAATTCATTTAAAAAGAGAGAAGATAATTTTTGAATATAACCGAACCTATAAAAAAATAAAACGAAAAGTGTAAAAATATGATTAATAAACACTGAAAGAACCTGGAATCAACCAAATTAATTTATTTATGGAGATTTGAAGTTATAACACAGATGGTAGAACGAAATAAACGAGAATTCTAAATTTTATCCACACCAAATTGGACATTATAAAACCTCACAACCACTGGAACAAAAACACATTGAAAACACTGGTTGCCAAGCCGAACAACTGACCAGTAAGCTCGAATAATTACACTGTGATGAAGAGGAATTAACCACTACTGCGTGGAAGAGGATAACACCAATAACCAACCTTTATTTGAAGGAATTCTGCAGTGAAGGCGTCTCGTATCACGTGGGCGGCCATGATGAAATAATCCCAGAATCCTTTGCGGCGACTGCAGGACGGCATCTCGAGTCTGGTTCGAAAATTTATCTTATTAACATTTTCTATTCAATAATAATTTTGTATTTTTAGATAATTAAGCAGTTTTTATTGTAAGCATTATACTTTTCAGCTTTGCCCTTTCTCTCTGACTATTATAATAACAGCTCAAAGAACCTGAAAATTAATATCAATATTTTATATACTGAAATTACTCGCCCTGAGATACGAGTTTGTTATTTGTCGATTAACTAATCGATTCAAAATCGATTACTATTAATAATGTTAATAAATTCCTTGAATCTAGTAATTTTGAGTTTCATTTATTGGTAGAAATATAAATAAAAGAATTGTAGATAATATTTGACAACCGGACTCCAAGAAAAGAAGAGAATAACATCACTGAAGGAGTACCATCATAGAATAACGAAAGAACGCTAATCGATTATTACAGGAGATAATCTGATTAACGCGAAAAACAATTCTGAGTATCATAATCTATTAAATTGATTAGATTAATAATTAAAAGAAATAAAAATACATAAATACATAAGAAATAATTAAATAATTGATTAAATAAATAAATAAAATTTTTTCAAAAACATTTTTTTTTATTATAATTTTTTGTAACCCCGAATATTTACGAATTTTGCATTTTGTTACAAGATTAGCGCCCAACGTGGGGCTGAAATTAGAGATTGATAGGCCATAAAAGATAAGAATAATCTGCCCAATTCCTAATTTTAGCCGGCAGCTGTTTTAAAGTCGGGAAGGGTGATAAAAATGCCGAAACGAGCAATATCCAAGAAAAGGGCGGCAGAAGCTGAAAAAGTAATCGAAGAAATCGATATGGATGATAAAGAGGCAACTCCGGTTGAAGATGTAGAAGGAAGATTACCTCCAGCGGAACCGAATCAACCCGCACAACAAGAGGAACAACCCAAGATACCCACACAAACAGGGGATGTTAATATCCCGGAGAAAGAGTTGGAGAAATCCAAAACAACAGAAAATCCAATTCTGGATAAGATGATGGAAATGTTCCTCCGAGAATTCAAATCGACAAAAGAAGAATGGAGCAAGGAAAGGAAATAGGACAACCAATCCTTAAAAGAAGAACTGAGTAACCAAATAGGAGAAACCGACAAGAAGATGGAAGAGAAGATGGGGGAGAAATTGGGAGAATTGAGTAAGAAAATGGATGAGAACAACCAATCCACAAAAGAAGAATTAAGTAATAAAATTGAAAATACAAATAAGAAAATTGATGAAACTAGTAAGAAGATGGAAAGTGACAACCAACAGTTGAAGGAAGAGATAAGGGAGAATAGTAAGAAAATGGAAGAGAAGATGGAGGAAAATAATAAGAAGATGGAAGAAAAGATGGGGGGGAAGTTGGAAGAATTGAAAGAGGATAACCAACTATTAAGAGAAGAATTAAGGGAGGTTAACCAGAAAAATATGGACAAGTTAGACGAAAAGATAGAGTTGCTGATAGAAGAGTTGAGCAAGGAAATCAACGTTAATAAGGAATCTACAAACAAGAAATTGGAAGAAGAAACAATGGGAATAAAACAACAAATTATGGAAGTTGACGAAAGGTGTAGCCAGACCGAGCGGAAAGTACAGGGTTTTAAGGAAGAAGTAAACACCAAAATAACTAATATCGAAGAACATAATCGAAACAAATTGGAAGAAAACCGAAGAGAAACACAGGCAGAATTAGGGAAGGTACGGAACCAAGTCACGGAAAGGTGTGACGGTATTGAAGTTGCCATGACAAATATAACCGGTCAAGTACGGCAGAGCCAAGAAGAGATCGAGTTAATTCGAAATCGGCCCACCAACATTACTGGTATTCATGTTAATGAAAATCGAGAATGGTTGAATTTTCGCCAATATAAAAGAAAACCTATGGAGTTTTTGGCCAGGATAGAAGAATATTTTGCTAAACATCGGGGAAATAGATGGAGTAACAACCGGGAACTATTGGATGAGTCTTTCAGAGAGATGACCGACAATTGGTGGATGGCAAATAGGAGTGAAATCACGGACTACCAACAATTTAAGAACCTGTTCAAGACAAAGTATTGGTCGGAGACAACACAAAACCTGATACGTGATAACATCTGTCAGGGAAGATACAATGCCCATGTAGGTAATACAATGACTGCATATTTCCTGGGGAAGGTGTGTTTGGCAAAACATTTGGAACCTACCATACCAGAGGAATGTCTAGTGAACAAATTGTCGTACCACTATGATGAAGATATAATAAGAGCAAGGAGGGGTAGCCAAATAAAAACGGTGCAATGACTGCTATGACAGAATTATTGGAAAATTACGAAAATGAAGACTGCTATCGTCAAAGTAGAAGAAGGAACGATAGGCCTGACTTGAGAAAAAATCAGTACCCTAATAGTAATAATAACAACAATAATAATAACTACCCCGGGAACCGCAACAACTCTAATTATTATAGTAATAATAACCATAATAATAATAATAATAATAATAATAACTTTAATAATAACCAGAATCATAACAAAAATAATAACAGCTACCCTAATAATAGAAATAATTATTATCATAACAATAATAATTATAATAGTCAGAGAAACCCCAACCAAGGTAATACCGAACATTATTATAATAATAACAGAAATTACCAATCAAATAACAACAATAATAATAATAATAGGGTTTCTAGACCTAGAGTAAATTTTATAAGTGCAGAAGATAATGGTCAAAGGAGGTATACACACCAGAGACGGAACAGTTTTCACGATTATGATAACCGGCAGAGGAATGGAGGACGTGATAATCCGATATACAACCAACACAGACGAAGTACCAGTTTAGATGATCGAGACAGGCAACCAAACCACAGACCACCATTTGACCATTGTACTGAGCGGCAGGAACCGACTCAAAGTTTCCAGACCGACATCCCGGTCAGCCCTAATAATAACAACGACAACGATAATTTAAACGGGAGGAGGCAGTGATAAATTTTCACGGCCCTTCACTGCTCCTATCTCCTGGGTATGAACAAGAACTACAAGGTGCCAACAACTTTAAGAATATTACCATTATTAGCAATAATTATTTGAAAAATATAAGAAGTGAGCTATTAGAAGAGAACAAACACACACATCATTAACAAGTGAACGGCCGCTAAATAACTCCTTAACGGTTTAACGAGAGAGCCTATTTCATCTGTCTTATTATCTGTCTTAATTGCGTTTTAAGTCGCCTAAAAAAATGTTAATAAAAAATACTCTGGATTTTGTTGTTCTTAACGTGTTCAAGTATCAGTAATAGACAATTCACTATTTCCGACTACAGAACACTTATCTGTAGATTAAATACTAAATTGAATAATGCAGTGATAACTGTAAAGAATAATTGAAGTTGTCAACAAACTCATTAATTACATATTTTAATCCGATTTTAATTATTTCAAAAACCAAGTAAAGTAAATTTACTCAAAAAATAAACAAAAAATGTAAAACAAAAATGTTTTAATTTTAAACTTTTAATCAGTTAGTTTTTGTAACCATTAATTATAACTTTAACTTAGTTAGTTTTTTGGACACTAACTTTAACTTTGATCAGTTTACAATTATTATAAACTTTCCCAAGTCTGTTTATAACGTGATATACACAATATTAAATATTAACTATAACTATAGTTAGTTAATTAACTATTAACTTATTAACTATTAATTGAATAGAAATTAAATTCACTTGTTTCTCATAATTTCACTCGTTTATAGTCCTAATATATACCTGTTTATAAGAGCAAAACCTTTCTCTACCAGCTAATTTTTCATATTGTAATTTGAAAAAGTCATGAGAAAAGTAACATATCTGTATTCATATATAAAAAATACAAAAAAAAAATTTAATAGCCTTATTGACATATTAAGCTCCAAATTGAAGTAACAATGATCCATTTATATTGATCAACAACAGAAACAGGACTAATTATGTTTTACACATCAATACCTAATTCAAATTGTGGAGTTTATTGCTTATATTGTTTATGTTTGTGGTCTAAATAATTTAATAATTTTTTAAACTGAGTAGAATAACAATTTTGACATCATACGCGTACAGTTTGAGTATTATAATGCTCTAACTGTAACTTTTGGAGGAGTAAATTTTCAAATCGCGTGTGAGTACAAACGCCAAGCGGCGGCGGCGTAGGGGCACGTATGGTGTCAGTGTCGACTGGTGTCCCTACTCTTCCCCTCTCCGGATTCTACGTTAACGTTGATGTGTAGTAACTCCTTACAACAGATACGATAGCGGCGTAGGGGAACGTATGGTGTCAGTGTCGACTGGTGTCCCTACTCTTCCCCTCTCCGGATTCTACGTTAACGTTGATGTGTAGTAACTCCTTACAACAGATACGATAGCGGCGTAGGGGAACGTATGGTGTCAGTGTCGACTGGTGTCCCTACTCTTCCCCTCTCCGGATTCTATGTTAACGTTGCCGTGTAGTAACTCCGTACACCAGATACGATAGCGGCATAGGGGAACGTATGGTGTCCCAACGGAACTGGCAGTGCCAGTGTCCCTACTCTTCCCCTCTCCGGATTCTATGTTAACGTTGCCGTGTAATAACTCCGTACAACAGATATGATAACGCTTTACATATTTTGGATTGCAATTTTTTGGCCACTTAGTTTTAAATGCTGGCTAATTTAGATTTAAATTAAGTAATAGTGCTGGCCAATGCTGTTGTACTAACGAAGACAACGGTAGTGTAAGGACTATGCACAATTGGAGAACTACTAAAGCGAATATTAATATTGCGATGTACAAGGTCGCATAGAATAAATAAGTCGAGGTCTAGATATGGAACTGTTTGGCTTTAATTAAAAATTGTCTTAAATTTAGAATGCACAAAATTTACTACAGTTTATAGTAGAACAACAAATTAATAGACAGTTTTAATACAAATAAAATAAAGTAATCGTTCAGTTTAAATAAATAAATTACTTCTTTTGTAAATAAAAATTAATAAACAGTTTCTGTTGACCTTCAGTTTATACATAAAATTAATTCCTACACTCTGATAACATATATCTTAATTCCTATAAGTTTCTCTGTCTTTTTAGTTTATTTGTTTTATTGATTTATTAAGTTTTTTTAAAAATGGGTTTACTTTCCTGATGTAATGAATGATGCGGTGCTTCTCCTCGTTTCCTGATGAGTGTTGACAGCTGTTCTTTTTAGGCAGTCGTCAGGATACCACCTCTCCTCCTGTCGTTTATCTTCAGGATCTCCTCCTGTGATTCAGCTCTCAGGGTCGGTGTACGGGTTAGGTACTTCTATGAAAAATGATTAGTTATTAATTATTTCTTAATTATATAGCTTCGAGAACTTGATGTGTTAATAAAAACCTAATCGGACAATCTTGAAACTCTTACCGAATTAGCACTCGATTATTCAGTCGCGCACTTTACTATTAGTGTTCGTAACTCCTGACAGACCTGTCGTACTGAATCAGAGTTAACGATTACATGTTATAGAGATTAATTATGATTTTTAATAATTGATTATTTAATCATTATCATTTTTAATTATTTATTATTAATTTTTATTATTAATAGTGATTATAATAATTTTGAGTGTCTTTAATTTGTTATTTGCTTATAACAAAGGGTAGCTGAAGTCCAATAACTTGCTCACTGCTTGTACAATAGATTAGAATGCGCAATGAATTTATAGCTGATGCAAGTATTCGTAGCAAAAGCTTAGTAAATTTACTGTCACAGTTCCTGACATAAAATAAAACGTAAAATTTAAACGTAATTATCAAAATCTTAAACAATACGATTGCAATTGTTTAAACAGAAGTGTAGAGTATTCTAGCAATTAATAGTTTATTTCACTGTCAAAAGGCCATGACACGTGCTATCCTCGTAACAACTTGAAGCAAGAACATCTGTAAAAATTTACAAACGATAAAATTCACAGTGAGACGCAGGTGAGTTCTTGTGAGAGTATTTTTTTTTTATCTACAAAATAAACGTTTCAAAATTTAAATTTTACATCAGAAGTCCGTATCTTGTGGATACGGATTTGGCAATTTGGATTTTCACATTGCTTGAATGTGTCTTGGTTGAGATCCCTTCCTTGAATCTTTTCTGTCTAGTCTGTCTCGACTGACTATTGTTCTTTTCTGAAACCGACGCTATTAGGCTGATCGAGGGCTAGGGTGTCTTCCTTTTTTTATTCTAATTCCTTAATTTTAGGTGGCTTAGGATATTAGAGTGCTCACTGACGCGCTAGGTGAGCACTGGAAATACGACGAAACGTTCAGTATAAGAAAAACTGATACAAAGCCACCAAATCCTACCTCAGAAAGAGAAGGTGAGGGCGAATCTCCTGCGTACCCAAAACAGGAGTCTTTCGGCTAAGGTATGGTAAAGCTGACAGAAGAGTCTTTGGTGCTCCAGGTAGGGGGTTGTGCAACAGGCCAGTAACCTGTTCATGTAAAACTTTATAATACTTGTAGTACTCAAAGCAGCTTCGGAGTAAGGTCTGGAAGAGCCGTGGATCGTCCGAGGATGAGGTGGATGGCTGAACAGGTTTGTATAGGTTTATATAACCTAATCCTAGAAGGAAGAAGAAAAAAATTAAATTATACACATCAGTAAATTGCATGCAAACAAACGGGAGTTATAGGAACGTCTGCCCCGCCATGTAACTGTAGTACACTACAATGTTAACACAGGAAATAAATGTAATGCGGTAGTCAAATCAAACGGCAGCAGCTGCACTGTGGGGGTGGCTGTGTATTGCATTTTATATGAAACTGAGCACTTCTAAAAACACTATACCCTTTTGTATCTAAACACAACACGGAAATAAGAACATATACGAAATACATAATTTATATGTAACACTGTGTTGTTAAGCTGCCTACTAACTCGAGCTCAACCGTAAAGTCTCCACGGTTATTTCCTCAGTAGGTAATTGTTTACAAAAATAATGATAGAGACAGAAGTGTAAATGATAGTTGTAGATTAGGGAGACTCAAATCTTTGACGATAGTTGATTTAAAAATGAAACCTTCTTCTTCTTCTTCTTCTTCTTCTTCTTCTTCTTCTTCTTCTTCTTCTTCTTCTTCTTCTTCTTCTTCTTCTTCTTCTTCTTCTTCTTCTTCAATACATGACTTGGGCATGTATCCAGCATATATAGCCCGTTCCAACTTCACAGAATCTCTGACCATATTTTTCAGAGTCTTCCACGATCTCTGGTCCCCACTGGCCTATATTCAAACGCTTGGTTTAGGAATACGGGTGTCTACCATATGTTGCACATGGGACTTTCAATTCTGCCTGTGTTCCTTCATTCTCTCCAGAACCAAACGTAATTTCAGGTCTTCCCTTACGTCGTCGTTTCGTAGACGATCTCTCAAACTACATCTGTTCACTGCTCTTAAAAATTTCGTTCCCGGGCCCAGAATTTTTGAAATATCTTTTTGCAGGAGAGTCCATGTTTTACATCCATATATTAAAGTCGGTACAGCCACGACATTATAGAGCTTCAGCTGTGTCTCCCTCTGCGTTTTATTCTTCAGTAGTCGTCTTATTTTTCCACAGGTATAACTAAATTTATTTAACTTTCTCTTGATATCGTTATCCTTCCTATATCACATCCCAAATACTTAAAAAGTGATACCTGCTTCAAAACACTATTATCAATTACAACTTTTGTTCTTACAGGTTTCTTCCTTAGGAAGACAGAAGACAACTTTTGTCTTTGAGATCTTAAAATAGTATTTCTGGCAGATTGTATGCAAGGTATAAATAAACCTTTGTAACTCGTTAGAAACTTGAATTTTTTAAATAATGTCTGTCGTATTGCACTTCTTATACTAAACCTAAAAATTAGTATGATATTTTGTGTAAATATTTAGCATGTTTTCAAAAAAAAGTAAACATTTTTTATTTTTTAAAACACTTCCTTTTGAAAAATCACCCCAATTACTCTTTTACGAATACGTACATTTAATTAGATTCACTGTATGCTCTATGTATATATCTTTTAGTTAAAAAGTTTCATACAGATATCTTGAATGGTTTTTTAAATAAATGTACCTAACTGATAAGCTACACTCCATTTAATTAACATGGGACTGCCCTTCACGACCTAGTCCCCTTAAGAACTTACAATGTGCATTCATTAATGACGTGGGAATGCTAGTCAAATGTTAGAAGCTTTTTGAGCGCGAGGTAAGTCTTAGGAAGTCGTCAAAGAGCAGAACATTGATAGAAAACGAGAAGAGAGCGTTCCGGGTCATTCTCCAGAAGTACGGTGCAAGCATAGGCTATACTTACTAATTAGACTGGTCTATCTTAAAGCTCCAAAAGAATACTGCTACGTTTTCGAGTGCAGACAGTTGTTATGAGGTCAGAAATAACGCATTATAAATAAACTTTGGGTATAGGCCTACATTTGTTAAATCAAATCTACAAAGGCTCTGGATTACAAATATCAGCACTTAAGAACAAGATGATGGCTTTTCATGGAACTGATCCCGGACAGGAAAAAATTGTCATAGATAGTACTGTCCTGGAACAAGTCAGCAATTTTGAATACCCGGGCTACAGTGTGTCCTATAATACAAGTTACTACTTTCTGAATAAGTTACATAAGTTCAACCTAATCTGCGGGACCATGAAGCGAACTCTTAAGTCAGCAAGTAAAGAAACACGCCACAAATTCTACAAAGTGATAGGCCATCCCACACTTCTTTATGGGTCTGAGAATTGGACTTTATCGAAAGACCAGGCCAGTTGCAATGAGATTTCTCAGGCACGTGGCAGGGTATACTCTTCATGATCATAGAAGAAACCCAGATATACGGAAGGAACTCAATATTATGAGTATACTCGACAGGATTGCCCAGTATCGGTTGAATTTGTGGGAACAACTTTGCCGATTGAATGACTGCCACATCCCTAAACAACTATGGAACTACAAGCCGATGGAACAAAGAGGTGTGGGACGTTCGAGGAAGCGCTGGAGTGACTAGTTCTAATCTTTGCTGTTTGAGACCGGAACGAACCATTCTTGCTTTAATCCTTGCAGACGATGATGGTAAAAACTTATTATGAATGACACTCGCCTGGAATGGCTTATGACCTAAAAATCAAATTTTTGGAAATTTCGATACTAATTACCATCAACAAACGCCATAGAAATGATACCGTGCATATCGTGGTTCCAGTTTTTTGTATTGTGCAACAATCAGTTTTTCGAGGTACAAGTTATGCTACATTATGAGAATAATTATACGCGCGCTACAAGATACGTTAATCAATTAATGATAATATCAATTATAATGATTCATTATCAAACAATAATAATTATTAATTCATAACAGTAATTACAAATTAATAATTAATAATGGATAATGTATAATGAATAATTGATAATTGAAAAGGAACCATCAATAATTAATAACCAACAATCAATAATTAACAATCAATAACTAATAACTAACCACCGAAAATCAATAATTAATAATAATTAAAATTAATAATTATCAATTAACAATGAATAATTAGTAATAAATAATCAATAATCCATAATTAATAATTAATAACCAATAATTAATAATCAATAAATAATAATGCATAATTATTATTAATAATTAATTAATAATTAATCATTGATAATTGATAATTAATAATTAATAATTAACAATTGACAATTCATAATTAATAATGAATAATTATTAATCTATTATTAATAATCAATAATTAATAATTAATTGTCAATAAATAGTAATTGATAATTTGTAATTGATAATTAATATTAACAAATAATAATTAATAACTAATAATGAAACTGTAGGCCTATATGGAAACCTGAACAATGACAATAACGTCTGACGAATAACAAAACGTTTAAGTAAAATATTACAGAAGAATAATTAATTCGTTTGTACTCGAGAATGTGTTGAACATACAACGTCGGTCATTATGATTTACTTTACTCAGTGACTACGTTATTGCATTCCAAATGTTGCTCATAACATATCAAACAAGCACCCCTCATACCATACATCAGATTTACAATGTGTACGGTTATAGGCCTACATATAAACAAGGAACATTATACGACAATGAAATACGAAGCTTTAATGAATATACCCTACTAAAACTACAGATCGCTGTATTGAAGAAAATATGAATGCAAATTTATATGTAAATTTATGAATATTTATTTGCGTATATGTAGATATATAATGTATACATATGTAATGGTGTTACACAATCGCATACACGAGCGTGTGCGTTACACATTTCGTAATTTATTTATATACTCGTTCGACTTGCGTCTCACCCCTTTCAATGCGTCTCTTTCTTTATTTCAATCTCAAACTCTCTACTTACTTATTATCCTACTTTTATAAATGTTGTATTCATAGTTTTAAATATTTATTTTCATTTCGCATTTCTGTTGTCTGAAGGGTTTATCACCAATATTAATATTTCTTAAAATCCCAATATCATAGCTAATAGTAACACGAAAATTCTGCCGCAGTCAATATCCCTGATCACAGCGACATTATCGCACATTTAACCTAACATAACTTATCGGCACTTGTGCTTTCAAGATTTGCAATAATAGACTAATTACTTAGTTACAGTAGAGCCTTTAGTTTGCCAAAAAAAACATTGATATTAAATGTGACATAAATGTATTTTTAACACAAATGACAAAATAAAGCAAATTTTTGCATCTAAGCATTCAAAGAATTTCGACGAAACCGAAACATCGAAGCATGATAATGTTTTTAGGCTTTTGACACGTATAATGTGGATTACGTTTGGTGGATTACGTAAATCGTTTCCAAACCACAGACGATCACAAACAGAGCATGTAAAACCAAATTTATTCTCACTAAAACGTTTGCTATACTCAATCGCAGCAGCGATTATTTCTGTCTTGATGCGTTTACATATCGAATTTCTAGACTGTGAGGAATCGAAAGCGTGGAAGCGTCACGTTTTTCGATGACGATTTTTGTGGAATGACCCCCAGCCTAAAAACATTATAATGTTAAAAACTGCCCAAAAGTAAAACATGTACCCATCCTAGTTCACAGAATGGAAGGTGCACCAACGTCAAGAGAAGTGTTTTATGACCTTTGTTCTGCTATGTTTAAATTAAACAAGGTATTAATTAATGAAAGTAGAAGTGACGAGATCAAAGAAGTGACCACTCTTCATCGTCTTCTTTTTCTTTTGTTTAACACTACAGTCCAACGTAAGCCTGGCTACCAACACCAATCTTCTGCAGTGTCTCCTATCCGTTGCCATTTAAGCGTAACCCTTCACACCCATCCTTCTGACATCTTTCAACACGTCATCCAACTATTTTATTCTATGTCGACCCCTTTTTTCTGTATTTATACACCTGTGCCCTTATGATTGTCTTTGGCACGCGCTGATTGCCATCCTTTCTAGATGACCTAGCCATTGCATTCTTTTAACTCAGAGACCTACCGGCGGGCGGCATCGTAAGCAATAAACTTTTGATAAATAAGATCAAAATACAAAAAGCATTATAAAATTTAAATAAGCAAGAGAGGTAATTTAAACATTAAACATATCTTACTACACATGTTTAACGGTACAATCGTTATCATGTCAGGATAACAATAAAGAAATATATTAACTATTGTATATTTACAGAACATCTTCAATGCGAAAACTAAGGTCGATTTGTTGCAGCGAGTAACTACATATGTCTTTCTGTGTGTCGAGTTGTGATTTGAAAACGCCTAAACTTAATTTTGAATTGGAGATGCAATTAACTATGAAACAAAGACAAGCGCGTCCTGTGTCCTATCACATAGGACAAGCGCGTCTGTTTTCACTAGCTGAGCGATGGTAGGAAGTAGACTGGATCTTGTAATATGATGAAAATAAAAGGGGATATGGCAAGTACACATTCCTTACTAAATAACGAGAAATCTACAGTACGTTTATTAGTGAATCAGTGTAACAAAATGTTTTATATTTGTCTCTTGCAAAACCATTATCAGTATTTTATTATTCGTTTACTTATTAAAGTAGGTACGGTAGAATAATTATTAGATTGGTTTTACAAGATAAGGTCGCGTGCGAGCAGTTGGAAATCACTGCGACAGGTTTACAATAAATGGTAGGTAGAGTAAAATAACTTGCTACCTGCTTGTACAATATGTTAGAATGCGCAAGAATTTGTAGCTGATGCAAGTATTTGTAGTAGAAACTTAGTAAATTTACTGACACAGTTCATGGCATTAATAAATACGTATAATTTGAACGTCTTTATCAAAATCTTAAAAAATACTATTGAAATTGTTTAAACAGAAGTGTAGTCTTTTCTGGCGATTAATAGTTTATTCCACTGCCATATGATCATGACGCGTGCTATCCTCGTAACAACTTGAAGCAAGAACAACTGTAAAGACTGACAAACGATAAAATTCGTATTGAAACGCAGGTGAATTCTTATGAGAGTATTTTTTTTTTATATCTACAAAATAAACGTTTCAAAATTAAAATTTTCATCAGTGGTGTAGGCGGGCCGGCACAGTGGTAGCGTCTCTGACTCACAATCAGAGCGTTGCAGTGCTGCCGATGTGATGAGATCGAGTCAAGGTCACGGCTCGATTTGCTCGTCTACCCGCACGTACGCGGACAAATAATACGTACGTCTTCTCTGGCATACCCGGGCCAGATAAGTAACAAGGGCACACAATATACTACACACATAAACAACACTCTTCCCCCCACCGCCACTGCACAGCTTGCCCCCGGGCGTGGGTTAAAGGTTGGCTAATATCTCTCTGGCTGGGGTGGGCCGTGAGTTCTATCACGGCCGGAGGGCGCAACAGGTCTTGACCTAATGCCTGAAAGCGAAGATGATGATGATGACATCAGTGGTCCACATCTTGTGGATACGGGTTTGGCATTTCCGATGTGCCCGAGCTGGATTTCTACTTTGCTTCAACTTGTCTTGGGTGAGATCCTTTCCTTTAGTCTTTTCTGTCTAGTCTCTCTTGACTGCCTCTTGTTCTTTTCTGACCCCGACGCTATTAGAGTAATCGAGTGCTAGGGCGTCTTCCTTTTTTTATTCTAATTTCCTAATTTTAGGTAGCTTAGGATCTTAGAGTGCTCACTGGTGCCGATAGGTGAGCACTGGAAATGCTACGAATCGTTCAGTAACAGAAAAACTGACACAACGCCACCAAATCCTATCTCAGAAAGAGAAGTGTGAAGGCGAATCTCCTGCGTCCCAAAACAGGGGCCTTTCGGCTAAGGTATGGTAAACCTGACAGAAGAGTCTCTGGTCCTCCTAGTAGGGGGTTGTGCAATAGGCCAGTAACCTCTTCATGTAAAACATTATAATATTTGTAGTACTCAAAGCAGCTTCGGGGTAAGGTCTGGAAGAGACGTGGATCGTCTGAGGATGAGATGGGCGCCGGGACAGGTTTGTATAGGTTTATATAACCTAATACTTGAAGAGAAGAAGAAAAAATTTAAATAATACATATCAGTAAATTGCATGCAAACAAACGGGAGTTATAGGAAAGTCTGCCCCGCCATGTAACTGTAGTACACTACAATGTTAACACAGGAAATAAATGTAATGCGGTAGTCAAATCAAACGGCAGCAGCTGCACTGTGGGGGTGGCTGTGTAATTGCATTTTATATGAAACTGAGCACTTCTAAAAACACTATATCCGTTTGTACCTAAACACAATACGGAAATAAGAACATATACGAAATACATAATTTATATGTAACACTGTGTAGTTAAGCTGCTTACTAACTTGAGCTCAACCGCAAAAGTATCCACTATGGAACAACAACGGTTATTTCCTGAGTCGGTAATTCTTTAACAAAATAATGATAGGTACTCAAACAAAAGTGTAAATGATAGTTGTAGATTAGGGAGACTCAAGTCGTACAGATAATTATCACACATTTAACCTAACATAACTTGTCGGCACTTGTGTTTTCAAGATTTGCAATAATAGAATAATTACTCAATTACACTAGAGCCGTTATTTTTCCACTTAAAAACATTGTTATTAAGTGTGACATAAATGCAAATGTTATTAAATGCCCAAATGTAACAAATATATCCATGGTAGTTACACAGAATGGAAGCTGCACCAACGTGAAGAGAAGTGTTTTATGACCTTTGTTTTGCTAAGTATAAATTAAACAAGGGATTACTTAATGAAAATAGAAGTGACGAGATTAATGGAGCGACCACTCTTCTTCTTCTCTTTTTTTTTCTTTTGTTTAGCACTACAGCCCAACGTGAGCCCTGGGTTCCAAAACCAATCTTCTCCAATGTCTTCTACCCGTTGGCACCTAAGCGTAACCCTTCACACCCATTCTTCTGAGATTTTTCAACACATCATCCAACCCTCTTATGCTAGGTCGACCCCCTCTTTCTGCATTTGTACACCTGTGCCCTTATGATTGTCTTTGGCACGCGCTGATTGCCATCCTTTCTAGATGACCTAGCCATTGCCTTCATCGAGCCTTTACGAATCTTAAATGTCCTCATGCTTCAATAGCTTATCTATCTCCTTTTTATTTCTTATTTTCTCTTCGTCATCTTCTTTAACCGGGCCGTAATCACGTGGAACAATCTTTATTTCGAACCTTCTCAGTGTTTTTGTTCCTTTTTTGATAATCACCACGTCGCATCTCTATAAGCAATAACAATCTAATAAGTGTTTTATAATTTTTATTTTTGTGTTGTAACTTATGAGTTTGCTTCTCAACAATCTGCCATTACCACATTATACCCTATATCATATTTGTATCCTGTCATTTATTGTCGTGTCTGTGCACCCTTCCTCATCTGTCATGTTATTACCCAGGTCGAGGTCTCCAGAATAGCCATTCACAGCATCGTTGTTTTGATTATCGCCCGCAAATCTTTTTATACCTAGCAATTTTTGAAGTTAAGAAAAAGACAAAACTTGCTCGCCGCTAAATATGGAGAGTGTGGGGAAGTAATTCGGTCTTTAGTACTTTGATGTTAGCCATCGCAACAACTGATGTGTGCGTTGGTGCATTGTTATCTTGTTTTTTCGTTAAATATGGCTGCTTTTCTTGATTCCGTCTTTTATGTCCTGTTTTTATTTTAAATACTGTTTTTTCCTTTCCAAGGTAAGTAATAAATAATATTCCACACGCGTTTCAAAAAACAGTCGCCATAACCTTGCTAGCAATGTAGTTGTCTCTGCCTTGTTTAGAGTTGGCTCGTGTTTCGTGTGCCACTGTTTTGAATGTTGTCTAGTCTCAGCTCTTGTAGCAAACCAGAGTGTTATTACGGTTACGAATCAAGGAAAAACGTAAATTGAATTGCGTTTACATAGTGTTAATAATTGGGTGGAATATCTCTTCGACATTGTTTTGGTCAGGTGTGACCACATGCAGCACCCATCTAGCGGACACCTTTCTCATACCTAAACGTTCATGTATGATAGCGCCCACACGTTTAATTGATATGGCAATAGCGTTTGATATCTTACTTAAAATCTGCGGCCTGCCAAAACGATTTTATGCATTTGTTTTATTTTTTAGCATAGTCACGTTAATGGACGTCACTCGACATTTGTGCTCATTCGACCCGTTTTACGTTCAGCACGGCTTTTCCATTGTATTTATTGGAAAAGAGTTTGACAACGTAGAATCTAGCTCTACTATTATATCGGTCGTACTTGAGCCTTAAAAAAGTATTTAATTACGTCACGGATGTCTAGTCGGTCCACTATTAAATAATGCTTGAGCCGTTTACTGTTGTGGATTGTCAAATTAATAATGACAACTTGTTGGCTTGAAACATCTAACTTCAGCCTATAAAGGACGAAATCACACAACAGGATCAAAATAATGTGAATAATAGCGCCATCTATGTGTGAGGGCCGAAGATTTTCACGCTACCAAGGTATGTACACTTAGTAAAATTTCATAAATAACTGACCTGGTGATAAGAAATATAGGCCTACCTAACATTTGTTTGAAAAATATTTTAGAAATATGAATAAATATTTGCAATGCCTTTAGAACAGAATATTAAAGTAAGCTGAAAAGCAAAGTTTAAGAAACAGCTGAACACTCAAAGGCTAATCTGCCTTGCCGTATGCTGTGATGTAGGTCAAATGATACAGTACTACGCGACCGTAAAATAGGCCTTGTTGTCGTTTTAATATTGTAAATATTTTAATATACCCTTTAGAATTTTATAAACTATTTTACCCCATGCAATCGATCCGTTACATTTTATACGATTCTTTGTTAAGTCATTATTTTTGTGTGAGAAATTTATCTTAGTTTTAGATAATGTTTGAGTACAGTGTAAAACGTGTAAGCACCAATGATTCTGCAGGACATGTTATAGGCCTATAACTAATTTTATTTTTGTTTTACATAAAACATTAGCCTTCAGCGTCGGAGGCAAAGCTATCTCTTGTTTTGGCAGCGATAAAAGTGGTTGTGGAGCAGAGAACTAAAAGTGAAACACCCCATCTATCTTATACACTCACAACGTTTGGAGTTTCTTAACAAAACTGGGGCATGCTTCGGGATGATTAAAAGTAAAAAATGGGAAAACTCGTTACGAAGGGACTGGAAAGTCTAGTAGCATATAATTCGGAAGAAAATACAAATAAATGACAAAATTAAAGAATATTCGAAGGTATTTAATAAAGTACATATATTGCGTAACAAAATAGCTAATGAACGAATGCAAAGTAATCGTTATGAGTAGGGATTTCATGATAATCGTTGACAGCTAATGACTATAAAACTAATAACATGAAAAGTGATGAAAATAACGAATTTTTTAGTGGATGGTTAGTGAGGATCGGTCAATAATACAAATTTTAGCTATTTTACGTCGACGTTTCGACAACATTTATTGTCATCTTCAGGACCTGTGTATGAAATACAGTAGAAATATCAAACATAACGAAACAATTAAATATTTGGGTGAACGTGTTGGCGATGTGAGTGTGTGCGTGCGTATGTATGTATCATTTTATATGTGAAGACTTATGATAGTAAAATAGTACTATTTTATAGTATGATAGTACTATCATAAGTCTTCACATATAAAATGATACATACATACGCACGCACATACTCACATCACCAACACGTTCACCCAAATATTTAATTGTTTCGTTATGTTTTATATTTCTATTGTATTTCATACACAGGTCCTGATGATGACAATAAATATTGTCGAAACGTCGACGCAAAAAAACAGCTAAAATTTGTATTATTGACCGATCCTCACTAACCATCCACTAAAACATTCATTGATTGACGGTCACTAAAAATTTAAGGATGAAAATAATAATAATAATAATCTTCTTCTTCTTCTTCTTCTTTATTAGGACGTTGTCCTGTCCTGTCCTATAACAATGGTCCAACGTGCTGTCACTTCACCTCTTCCTTGGCTGACCAATGCTCCTCTTCGTGTTTGGTTGTCTATCTCTTGCCTTTTTCAATAGCCTTGTGTCATCCATTCTTCGCATGTGTTCATTCCATATCCTTCTTCTTTTCGCAATCCAATAATTAATTTCTGTTACATTACACATCTCTCATACTATTGTTTGGCAACCTATCGTACCTTGTATAATACCCTCCGTAATATACTAATTTCTATAAATTGTGGTTTTCTTTGAGTTGCTGCTGTATCTGGCTTGGTCTCTGATGCATAGGATATTACTAGACATATTGTGCTTTTGTAAACTTTAGTGTTTGCTTCTTGTGTGAGGTATTTGTTATTCCATATAAGGTGTTATTAATGCATTCAGCAACTTAACCGTATCATCAGACCAATTCCGAGGCTGTCCGTTGCTTCTTTGAGCCATCCATATTTTTCCAGTGGATAGGTGTCTAACCTTGTCCACCAACCCTCCTCCTTTATCCGGGTTTGAGACAGGCAGTGGTATCCAATGTGCTACTCAATCCACACATTTTCAGTTAACACAGGCGGAGTTAAAAGTATGAACGTATAAATCTGACGACTGATTAAAATTATATAATAGTACACCTGGCTACACCTATCAAAGAGTCGATCATTTTAGATAGCTGGATTCAATAGTGATACTACAAATGCGATCCTACAGCAAATCTGAGCAGCAAATAAATAATGCTATTTGAACTGATAAAGCAGATGAGAAGTGGATTAATATCAAGATGAACAGAATGCACCCTCTATAAAACGTTTTTAAGCTTGACATATAGAGCAGAAACATAGACCATCACTCAAAGTAAATGAAACATTGATTTTTTAACTTTAAAAAAAGATATTATAGGAAATTTATAGTCTGTTATGTAAAAGGGGTGAATGACGGATGCGTTATAATAAAAAATTATACGCAACTTTTAGGGATGTAGATATTACAAAATGTAATATATTATCAAGGTTGAGGTGGGCCGATGAGGATGACGGCGATGAAGTACCGAGTAAAAGTCGTGGCGATGCAGCTGCATGGAAGAAAAAAAAGGCGCAGATCAAAGCTGAGATGAATTGATTAAGTGAGCAATGATGCCAAACTATTTGGACTGAGAGACTGTAGGAGCCATCGCGTCAGATCGGGACGGTTGGAGAAGTCTTCTGTTGGAGCAGGTCAAGACTCAGCCATTGACTTGTAGGACTAGAGGCGATGCTGATGATGATAGTTTGGGAATGATTTAAATGTTTTAGTCATTAGATATTACAAAGAAATTTTAATCAGCTGGGAGAACTTTTGACACCCATTGTTTTTTTTTGTCACAGAAAGGCTGCAAAGAATCTTTATTATCATATTACTTCAACAGATATGGTTTTAGTATACGACATATGGGCGGTAATTAACACTTGCCGCATAATTTCGAATCAGTGGGTGTAAATATTTTAATATGTGGTTCACTGCCTTTGTCATGGCTATCGAGAGACAGACTAGGTCATGTCTACCTAAATCGGATCGCGTATGCCAGACAGACTAGGGAACACACGCTTCTCCTTCTTCTTCTTCTTCCCAATAAGGATTAGCCCTTGGTGACCTGTTCCGACTTCATAGTACTTATTCCCATCTTTTCGTTGGTCTCCCTACGCTTTTTCTTATAAGCTGGTTTGTATCTTCTTGTCGCTTTATTAGCCTTCGATCATCCATACGCTCCAGATTGTCTTTCTAATTTCTTCTATGCAACTCTATTTTCTCATTTAAGCTGTATATTTCCAAGTCTTCTCTAAACTCTTCATTTCTAAACCGATCTTGCTTAGAACAACCTCTGATCGATCTTAGAAATTTCATCTCGGCTGCTTGCATGCAGCTTTTATCTCTCTTTCTCTCATTATCCGTGACTCAATTCCATAAACATGCATAGGGGCAGCCATCACCTTGTAAAACTTGAGCTGAGTATCTTTTTTTTCGCGTCTTGTTTTTTAGTGTTCTTCTAAAAAATCTAAAATGAAAATCCCGGTCCTGCAGGTTGGAAGTTATACGATGGGTTGGTATCCCATCTTTGTAAAAATTACAGTACTCATAATGTTCATAGGGAAAAGTTGGACGGGAACACATACTACCGCCAATAATATGCTGTCAGGATTAGAATCAAATCATTCGCAGCAGGACTGTCTTCTCTCGTCAATTTAGTCAATTTACAACCACCATTTGCGTAACGACATTTAGTTATCACCCACTTGAATACCCAGATTTACAAATCTCGTTATATAAGTAATAGAGAAACTGTTGGAGAGAAGGTGAGTTGCTTAATCAACAGTTGTAACTATCGTACATAAGCAACTGGTTGCAAACTAATCACTAATGTACACTGCTGCAGTGTTCCCTCTTGGCAAATGTTTATTTCCTGACTCAGTAAATCACTTACTTCCATCTGTAACTATTGACATTTAATTAACCTCATAACCTATTGATCATATATTTTTCTTAATTTTCTTTAATGTAAGTGAGTTAGATACTATTTGTAATCTACTATAAATATAATATAATGTACTAAAAATTAAATTGTCTACAAATTTATTTAGCAGCTTTTATTTGTTTATTGGAAAATTAACGAAGTTATTTTATCCCACATCTTAAAAGTGTGTTTTTGACTCCAATGTTTTGTGTTTTACACAGTTTTTCTTAGAAACTAATTGAGATAGAGTTCTAAGACCCCCTTTATTCAATTATCCAGAAAAGAAATAAGAAACCACCAAATTTACCCTTTACTTTATAACCCAAGAATTTCAGTATGTTTCTATGTTTATATGAACTTTTTTCTTATTTCTAGCTAAAGAATCAGCTCTGAAGAGATTGCCGTGCAATTTTAATCACCCTATATAAGTATGCAAAACGTTTATCTTACTCTTCCGTATATCCATCTGAAACTGTACTGCTCGGAAAGGATGGTACATTGTCCGATTTTGGCTTTGACCTTTTCCGAGTGTTATTTAAAATCAACTTTTGTTGACTTTTATTATGTGCATACGTTTGGGTGCACGCGCGCACGCGAGTGTGCCTCCCTCTGTGTCTGTGTACGACAGCGAGAGAGAGAGAGTGAGAGAGTGAGAGGGGGAAGAGAAAGAGAGAGAGGGCGAGCAAGAGGTATCAGAGAGTGAGAGAGATAACAAGTGTAATTGTTATACGATATCTCTCGTTAAGAGTATAGCAAGTATCGTATAAAATTATAACAATGGAATTACGTTACTATTAAATACCAGAGCGATCAATACTCACAATTTTTAGTAACATTGGTATAAAACGTTATCACACTAGTATTACAATACAGAACGATACCTTTATTCTCTTGTGTTATTCATGTATCTAATCAGTTGGTAGACTTTGCTATTACGTACTAACAGAGGAATTTCTTTTTGTATATTCTGTAGACTCCGCATATTTCAAAGGTACCAGCTGTCAAGAATACTCAGAAGAATAAATATTGGTCTCTCATACAGATCTTGCTTTTTTTCTTAGTGTGATTCAGCTATTAAGCCCCCTTCTTCAGCACCCACGGCACTTTCTCTGTTTATTGTTATACAATAATAATTGACATAACATCCCCTTTTCCGACTAGGAAAACGTCACGAAAGTCATACGTCTTCAGTTCCTTTTCCTTTTTTTTTTTGCTTGGTAAGTTACGATTCAGTGGATTCACCTTATTAAAGTGGCGGTTACATCATGTCTTACTTGCGTAACCGTTGGATTCCTTACCGAGTCTTCAACACCAAATACAGTTTACTTAACTTCAGGGATGAGTTTCCGCCTAGAAACAATGACATAAGTCAAGCTTCTGATTACAACAAACAATATAGCTATATATTCGTGTCCGCGACATGTTGATAAAATATGATATTATTGTGCGCAAGGTCGTCGTAACTCCGTCCCCGTTTTTGTCTGTTTCACGTAACTCTGTTCCAGTCTGACTTCTGTCATCGTAACTCCGTCCCCGTTGTCTTCTGTTTAACGTAACTCTATTCCACTCTGCCTTCTGCCGTCGTAACTCCGTCCCCATTGTATTCTGTTTCACGTAACTCTATTCCACTCTGCCTTCTGCCGTCGTAACTCCGTCCCCGTTGTCTTCTGTTTCACGTAACTCTGTTCCACTCTGCCTTCTGCTGTCGTAACTCTGTCGCCGCTGTCTTCTGTTTCCACTCTGACTTCTGTCGTCATAACTCCGTCCCCGTTGTCTTCTGTTTATGTAACTCTGTTCCACTCTGCCTTCTGCCGTCGGAATTCTGTCCCGTGGCGAGATTGTAGAGTTCAGATAAAGTGATTGTTGCGGATTAGTGGAAAGTGGTTATTGTGTTATGAATAGCGCGGAACCTTAATAGTTGACATTATTATTGAGTGTGGACAAATTTAACTTGACTTATTGTATGAGAGTATCTTGTTGATTTCAAATTGTTATTTGTGACTGATTAAAGCTTGTAATTAGTGATTTTATTGGTTTCTGTATTTTGTTTCCACTGTACAATAGGACGATTCGTGAGACCGTTTTAACAATATTGTTACGCTGGTCTCACTGATCGACTTATGGTGCAGTGGAAACAAAATACAAGACACCAACGAAATTACTAATAACCAGCTTTAATTATCGCAATTAAAAATTTCTAATCAATTTGATAGTCTCTTACAACAATTCAAGTAAAAATTGGCCACATGCAATAATGATGTCAACTATAACATCCAGGTATAATTACGCACAAATTATAACACAACAACACATCGCTACAATACTTCTACAAACACTCGATCCGCGCTAAAGAAATCGCTCAACACCACTGAACTCATAAGACGGGTGCTATGGCTTCTTATAGGCAGCACACGACTTCTAGAAATCTTCCATTCTCAATGTGCATACTACTTAATGCTGACGCTAATGCGTATTTCAAGTGGGCTCTTGAAGAATGTAGAACAAACTTGAACGCGGCCATGACTGAGGCAACACGTGGCTACTAGCGGGGGTGACAAGTGGAAGGAAGTTCTCGGCTGTTCTACGCGGTTCGATATGATTCTCGTTACAATACGAACTAGCGCATTTTTGAAATATTAAAAATTAGAGAAGGTACGGTTATTGAGAAAGTACCGGATTTACTATTGATCAGACATTGTGCGACAACGTATTAGGAAGTTATCTTTATATAACACTGAGTAGATTTTACGGTAATATGATGGAAAAACAAATGACTGTATATTTCACGTTGCTTTCTATTGTTCTCCCGTTCTCTTCTGCTTGTGGTGTGTTCTGTTCTGTACTGTTCCACTTCTCTCTCCACTCTGACACTCACCTGTCTTATAAATGTATGCACGCCGGTTGTATGTATTATACGAGGTAACAGACAGGCAGCTGTATATACTTTGTAACGACCAAGAATTAAAAATTTTAAAATTATGATCGAAAAGACGTTACAAGCAGCCAAGACACCCCAACACGAGCCAGGAGCAATAAATAAGGAAACGATTTAACGAAGTGACAACTGAACGTTTGCTTGGGACAATACGAGTACGCTTCACATAACTTTACAATGGGAAATAAGGTTGGCCTGTGACAGACTCGACTCAACCGAGATTTACAGCCCACAACAAGCAAGACAAAAAGGAAACTATGTCAGTAAAGCTTTACGGAGAAATTGTAACGAGCACACACTGCAAGGTTAATTTGAAGTGTGTCAGCAGTAAGAAAAGGGTGTAGTTGCACAATGGAATTTACCCTGTATGAGAACTGACATCGATATCTACAGAATGGAATCGAACTTGTGCACAGCGGGGAACGTCTTACTGGCGACAACTGATATTTACGACAGGGAGAAGGAGTGCCGTCTTGGAAACGACGACACGCTGCGTCCGGATAGCTAACGGAAAAGGGTCATGGATAGTGAAACAATAACGAAATACGACACATTGTTCGCGTGAGAACAGCAGCAGGGTTCCGAAGTACACTTAGACAAAGACTTGATCGACAGCCGAGAAATTGCTCTTGTTCCAGGAAAAGGGTACGGAGGCCTTCGACGCGAACTTGTGGGGAGACAAGAGACCCAATCACAACCTAGCATCTACCCAGAGTACAGGTGAGGAGGATCGTCGTCATCATGGCAACGGGAACGACGAATGAGAAGTGGAGGACCAGAGTCTTGCTTAAGGGTAGGGGTTCTCCTGTCCTATCATGTTGACCAGAGGCGTGTTTTCCAGAAGATTGCATTGTGGTAAACGATGATTAATAAAAACTGTTTACAGAGCACGCGGGAGGACAGTCTTCATATATTTTTCGACAGTCTTCATATATTTTTCAATCATATACTTTGAACGGTCTTCACGGAACTCAAATCTTAAAGTTTCTAAGTCGTAATACAGTTCGGTTAACATACGTACGGCAGTTGGACTTTGAAACTCTGCTACGCGGTATTTTAATCAGTTGACTTAAACATTTCGATATTGGCGAGTTATCCGGTAACAGTGTATCTACAGTGACTAAATCATGCAATATACGCCAGTGCTTAATAACTCTCGAGTACTTTATCATACTCAGTTACCGCTTATTCAGAATTGAACTAACCGATCGCAGTTTCATCAATAACCGACTCGCAGAACTATTGTTAATGTTTTACCGGACAACGAAATCGTAACGTTGTACAGTGCGAAGCGATACAATACCAATTGGACAATTACACCACGTTATCAAAGACACTATACATTGACGTACACAAGAGGTTGAATAATAGACAGTCAGATATATACACCATAGTTAACGAAGAACTTGCTCACACAATACATGATTTCATAGACTCTAACAGTAACAGCCGAATCCACAGAAAATACACACAGCGCGAGTGAATCTGATCCGCGTGTGTTGAGTGTTAGTGACATCACAGCTACGCAACTTCATACATATGGACCACCAGCGAGAAGGAGTTACGCCTATGGAAATATCGGATAAATCACTTTACAAGTAATCTTTATGTTATTCCTATCATAAGAACTCTACTGTCCTGTCTCTTTTCACGAAAACACCCTTGAGTATTTAAATTAAATATGATAAATATAAATAACGCTATTCATCTGAGGCAAGAAATGAACGCATTAGTATAAGATTTATAGTTTGACTATTTATGTTTTATATGTTGATTGTATTATATATGTATGTGTATGTTTTCCAGCAAACAACGTATTGGATTCGCATTGTACTTTGATATATATACATGTGTTCTTTTTATGAATGTATTTACAGGGAATCATCCATATTTATATATTGAAGTCTTTTTACTTAATGATGTTAATAAATAGGTGTTTATTTTATTCAGAATATATGCGTTCATTATTGTCAAAGTTACCTCAGAACAAGAAAATAACGTCACTTGAATGATTTATAGTAGATTTTATTAATTTGTACAATAATTAGAGTCTCAGTGCAGTAATTATGCTGACATCAAATAACTAACGTATCACGTAGCTTCAATCAGTTTGGGTATGAGTAGCCTAATTGAGTAATTACATAATTACACTCTATAAATTAGTATAATCAATTTACATAATTGATTAAATTACTGTTAGTATAATTAATTGCACGTTGTAACTTCTTAACAAAACATCGATAATAAACACAAATGTAGATGTCTTGTTTGTTCATCATCTTTTTTCACAGCACTACACTTTATATAATAATGAAACTTTCTCTTGTGAACTTACTTGTCTTTTTCTGTCGAACGCGTTTCGGCGTCGTGTTCGCCTTCGTCAGCTTAGAAACAGACTCTAATCTTGAGTCTGTTTCTAAGCTGACGAAGGCGAACACGACGCCGAAACGCGTTCGACAGAAAAAGACAAGTAAGTTCACAAGAGAAAGTTTCATTATTATATAAAACAAATGTAGACGTTAGTGCCTGGAAGCTTAAAACAATTATTTAATTAATAAAGTTGTGTTACTGGTTATAATCAATCACAAACAGAAGTTAAAGAGTGAAAATGAGTTACAAAGGTCTATTTATACCTTGCATACAATCTGTTAGAAATACAACTTAACAAGATCTCAAATACTAAGACAAACGTAACGGGCTTTTTAGAGAAGAACCCTCTAAGAGCTATAATTGTAGATGATAATAGTGTTTTGGAGCAGGTATCATATAATAATTATTTAGGATGTGATATCTTATATAGGAAGGACAACGATATCGAGAGAAAGTTTATTATATTTTAGTTATACCTGTGGAACAATAAGACGACACAGCTAAAGTTCTATAAAGTCGTGGCTGTGCCGACTTTAATGCACGCGTGAAAAACATGAACTCTCCTGCAAAAAGATATTTCAAAAATACAGGCCTCGGAAACGAAATTTTTAAGAGCAGTGAGGAGATGTAGTTTAAGAGATCTTCTACACAACGACGGCATAAGAAAATACATGAAGTTAATGTCGGTTCTGGAGAAAATAAAGGAATACAGGCAGAATTGGAAGTCCAATGTGGAACGCGTGGTGGACACGCGTATTACTAAACAAGAGTTTGACTATAGGCCAGAGGGGACGAGAGATCGTGGAAAACGCTAGAAAAAATGGTCAGAGACTCTGTAAAGTCGGAGCGGGCTGTAGTCTAAGCCATGTAGTAAAAAAAAAAAAAAGAAGAAGAAGAAGAAGAAGAAGAAGAAGAAGAAGAAGAAGAAGAAGAAGACAAACAGAAGTAACACTGTTGCACACTGCTAGAAAAAAGTTTCCTATTAGAGCTTTCAAGCTTCACAGCTCAACATCAGATCGGAAATAGTTCCAACCTGATGATGATCTGAGGAGCTTAAAACCGCTAATTGGTAATTTTTTCTATAGCGGTGTCCAACAGTGTAATTTCTGATTAAAACAATTATGTTTTGTTCAGCCTCCAGGTGGTCTAGTGGCGATTCATGTGCTCGTGGTCCCGGGTTCAATTTCCGGCGGAGGCTCTGTACAGCGTGCACTCAGCGTCGTGAGGCAGAACTGAGTAGCCGACTGAGATAACAACGGCTCCTCCTGGGTGTAAATACCGCAACTAGCGGCTGGCGGCGCGTTGTACTGGCCATACAACCGTCCCACTAACCACAAAAGCCGCGCCGTACGCCAGTCCTTTAACGACTTGTTGAGCAGAATTTTATTTATTATTTATTTATGTTTCAAACTAACAGAATAAAAATGTTTATGTGATCTGAGATGTTTGTAGGGGTAAAATTAGATTGGCATCAGAGACAGTATTACAGTTACAAGTTTGATAAAACAATCTTACGTAATTCAAAAGTCAACAACAGAAAAGGTCAAATGAGAACTGCGTGTAATACAACTGCAATCCTTGAAGTTATTAAGTTAACTGAACGTACAACAAACTCATTAACAGTAGGTCGCGCCAGTCACAACATATGTGTGTGCACTGTGCAAAGCAACAAATCGACTGGCTATTTCACTTTAATTGCGTCCTTCCTGCCCGTGTTGGTATAGTCCATGCTGGATCCAGATCTCCTCCAACCTCGTTTTCCAACAGTCTTGATATCCCGCGGCCGCTCGCCAATTTCTCCCAGAATAGCCTTTATTAACAAGGAGGTATCCTTACACAGTATGGATAAAATATTAATCGAAGGATATAATATGAAAATAAATAGGACTAAAACCAAAGTTATGATTTGTGAAAGAAAAAAAAAATTGAAGCTAAACATTGCATTAAGAGGAGAAACCCTTCAGGATGTGGGTGAAGTTATATACTTGGGCAGTAAAATTACAAAGGCTGGCCGAAGTAAAAGAGATATTATTAGCATGACAAACCAGGCTAAAGTTGCTTTTAACAAGGAATGGAGAATACTAACAACAAGTAGTATCTCCCTTAAAACAAGGAAAAAGTTTCCTAATGAGTTTTACATCGAGCATTGTCATGTATGGTTCGAGTTGTGGACAATAGGTATAATGAAAAAAAGAAAACTTGACGGGTTTGAGATATGGCGTTATCGTAAGATGCTAAAATTAAAATGGTTTGACAAAATTATAAATGAAGAGGTGCTGAACAGAATAGGCAATGAGAGGTGTTTGTTGAAAAGCATAATTGGAAGACGCATAGAACTTATTGGACATACACTGCGGCATGAAGGACTACTAAAATTGGTAGTGGAAGGAACAATAGAAGGTAAAGGATATAAGCAAAGACCAAGGCTGCAGTATGTAAAGCAAATTATGGAGGATGTACATTGTGAAACTTATGAGGAAATGAAGAGGAAAGGACAAATTGAAGAAATAAGAAGAAGGAGAAGTAGTAGAAGAAGAAGAGGAAGAAGAAAAAGAAGAAGAAGAAGAAGAAGAAGAAGAAGAAGAAGAAGAAGAAGAAGAAGAAGAAGAAGAAGAAGAAGAAGAAGAAGAAGAAGAAGAAGAATTATATCTATAATATAAATTATAGGTAGGCTATATGTAGATATAAATCAGGGTTATCAACCAGTAGATCGTGATTGGCCGGTCGAGCCGTGTTATCTGTTAAGGAAACTTATTATTATCATTCCGGCTGCACAATGTTTACACATTTTCCGGAACCAAAGATTACAGAGGTGACTGAAATCTCATCTTCCTATGCTGCTTGTCCATCCAAAAATCTTCTTCAATTTCTCGTTCCCTCAATATAGTCTGAATTTTTTCTATCCAGGTGATAGGTGGTCTTCTTCTTTTCCTTCTTCCTGGTAGGGTCCATTTCATAACTTTCCTTGGCAATCTTTCCTGTGCCGTTATTTTCGTGTGTCCATACAATTGTAATTTTTTTGTTTGGATAAAATCAACAATTAAATTTTTCACATTCATTCTGTCCTTAATGACTTCATTTCTAATTTTCTTACGTCTGGATACTCTCCCCGAACGTCTCCAAAAGTCCATCTCTGCTGTCATTAGTTTTGTTCTTGTGTGTGTGTTTATTAGTAGTCCAAACTTCTGAGCCATAAGTCATAATACTTCTAACAATCGTTTTAAAAATTTTGGTTCTATTTTCTGCTGTAAATTTCTTATTCCAGAGGATTCAATTTAATGTAGACGTAGCCTTCTTTCCCAAATTAATGCTAGATTGTACTTATTTGTTGTTTTGGAAGCTTTATTTTTAAAAATCTTTCAACACCTTAATGTGAATAAAAAAAGAAAACGTTTAGCGTTTTATCAATTAAAAATATACCATATTTTAATAGAGTACCATGCGATGTGATTTGGTTTTTCTACCTACGTAGGGCCTACCCTATGCTCGTTAACATTTTCCAATGTAACCTCTGTGAAATCGACGTTCAACGCTACAGTCAGCTTTCTAATTATGTAAAAGAAGGCTCACAAAATCTACAAGACTTATTAATTACATGCTAAGGTGACTACGGTATAATATTTGCAAATATTACGTGATTTAATAATATTTGCACTTCAGTAATTCGTAAATATATGGAAAATATATGTCAGAGTGTGCAAGTGTACAGTAGAATAATACAAACTTATAAACAAATGTCTTCAAATAAATTAAAAAAGGTTAGTTTTTTGGAAACATTTTATAAAGTTAAAGATGTAGGACAATTAGTTTGACATTAAAGTAGTTTTCGGCAATTTTTAAACAGTAGATCTTTATGTAAATTGTATTAAAGATATCAAAGGAATATCAAGCGCATAAAGGTTGAAGCCTTCTGGTATAGAACATGTTAAATGAGATATACGCCAGCTCCCATGCACGTATGTGACACATGTTAAAGATTACAATACAACGGTAAATTAGTTAATATTACTGTAACATATCAAATACAGATTCGTAGCTTCCATTGTTTTACTGCAAACGCCCCTTCAGCGTATAGACGTTGTTTCAAAGCAGCTCATTGAGTACGTCAGGACAACGTATATACACTACGTTGTTTGGAAACCCAACAGTGTATAATTAAGTCTCGGTAAGAACTTACGGTGTAACTTACACACTGGGGTAACTTGTTATTGTAAACTTTAATTTGTAAATTAAATATCCTGTGTTAGCGTCTATTGTAGTGTGTCTCGAACGTCGCGGCGAAGAAGTGTTTGTCTTTCTAATTACTTGCTTTATATACTATTGAAATATTTTGCGTATAATAATTCCTTGTTGCAAAAAGGCAACAACTGTTGTAACATAAAGTGCTTTGTAATTATTATGTAATAATTATGATTACACTAACAAAAAAAAATGACTACAAAAAAATGCCGTTTATTTGATATTGTTACGACAGACTCACTGATCGTCGTATGGTACAGTGGAAACAAAAAAACAGTCACCAAGGAAATAATTTTATACCAGCTTTAATGTGTCACAAATAACAATTTGTAATCAACAAGGTACTCTTATACAGTAATCCAAGTTAAATTTGTCGACACCCAGTCTCTTAATGTCTACTATTAAGAGTTCCGCACTAATTATAACACAGTAATCACTTTACACAACAACCACTTGATCCGCGCTCAATAAATCGCCACTTACAGCTAACTGACTATGCTATATATATAGCCTGCAGATGTCCCATAATTAATGTCTTTAACAAGCAGTCGAAGAGTCTAGGGGGGAACTCGATTGTGCGGCCTTGACGCAGTCACTGCGCCTGCTGAGCTAGCCGATAAACGACACTCTCGACTATTCGAGAGCGTTCTTAATTGCGTAACACTGCTTCTTCCTCAAGAGTGTTCGTCCCGAACTGTATAACCGTCTCCGGAGTAATACTCGGCTAGGCGATCTAGGTGGACGACCTTGAATTTCCTCTGTCCTTTCTGTTGAATCCGATAGATAACATCGTTGATTCTCTTTTTCGTAGTGAAAGGTCCTTCCCAGTTAGTCTGAAGATTAGGTGAGCGACCACGACGGCGCTTCGGGTTGTACAACCAAATATGATCTCCTTCAAAACCCACACTATTGCCGCGAATGTTATACCGAGTTTTCATTTTATCACTGGCTATCTTCATCCGTCTTCTTATCAAGCGATTCGTTTCTCGCAGTTGGTTCACTAATTGCGAGTAATAGTTGTGTGGCTCTTGGGACTGTTTCTCAAGTGATCAGACCATCAGGTTCCCAGGAAGACGAATCTCCAGCCCAAACAATAATTTTGCTGGAGTCATGCCGGTTGTGTTGTGTACTGATGACCCATAAGCCATTTGCTGGTCCACGTCTGTTAGATTCTCGTCAACAACCTCTTGCGTGACGTCATCTTCAGCAACTTCTCGGGCGCTTCGATTAACTCAGGAACCAGCAAAAGCCTTTCCTCGACACACATAGATGCCTTTCCAATCACTTCTTTTGTCCTTATACAATTTGGTACTTCCTCTGCTGTTACTTCTTCCATTAACGAAGGCAATTAGAAGGGTTCCTCTTGACCACACCTGTTGACTTTTACTTCAGCTAATGTCACTTGCTTGATCGAATGGTTGGAGGACCCTGTCATTTTGGCTATGTCACTTAATTCTCAGGACATTATCTCTTAAGTCCTCAACGAATCCGTAGGCATTCATAATGTCCATGCCCAAAATCACTTCATCGACTATGTCTGTAACGAGCATTTGGTGGCTAAACTCAAGGAGACCCAGGCGTACACGTACGTCTACCTTTCCGAACACTTTGACGGGGCTTCCAGTCACAGTCTGTATTGTACAAGAACTAATTAGAGCCTGGTGGTTGCTGACTAAGTCAGGGCTCACAATGGACACTGTTGCGCCCATGTCAACTGTAAATTCTGCAGGTGTGTCTTTAATGAAGCGTAAAGACTGTGTGTGCAGTTGCGTGTCTTACATCTCTAATTGGTGCATTCACGCCCTCCTTTCCGTTTTTTCGTCTGCCAACAATCTACTTGCAGATGACCACTTTTCCCACAATTGTAACACCTGGGTCTTTTGTCTTTATCCCTTAGTTCAAAACGTTGTTGTAGCTCTACTGACTCGTAAACTGTTGTTCTTGATTTGACTCCTTATTCCGTCCGCTATGACGATATTATGATATTGGATCCGTTTGGCTACAACGTGATGACATACTTTGACTAATGTATGTCACCGACTTGGCAGCTTCAAAAGAAGCGTCAACAAGAGCGTTTGAGATATTCTTATGTCGTGGCATTCTTAACATTTGTTGCAATTCCCTATCTCTGATACCGTCAATAAACGTAATGAGAGAAAACCACTTCCAAAAGTCTTCCGATGTTTCAGGGTAAGCCAGTCTCTTCAGTCGGTCGACATTTGCTTGAAATTCCTGGAGGCTTTCCCTGGAACGCTGTCGCCTCGCTTTAAATTGAACACGGTACACTTCGCACAAGTTATGGTCACCAAACCGTAGTTCCAGAGCTTTTATTAATTTATCATAGATTTTCTGGCAGTCAGGTGGCACTTTCTATATTAGTTCTGCAGCAGGTCCTTTTAAAGCCAGAATAAGTGAAAGGCTTATTCTTCTGCTCAATTATTTAAGGAAGCGGCAGCTTAAAATTGGCAAAGTTAAGTTTCTCAATGTGTGCTTACATCAAATATTGGGGTCTTTGGGTAAACCGGCCCTAATAGAGATAATGACAATGTTTTATTACTGTTTGTTTTTGGATCTTCTTCAGTGTTTATTAATGGTCTCGCTTTATCAACTATTTCTTTCAATAAATGTTGGACTTCCATTGTTATTTGTTTTATTTAATTTTTAATAGAATCTTCTAAACTTGACATATTTGTTTTCATAGTTGACACAGGTTTTTTTAGTTCAGATAGTCTGCCAACTTGTTAGTTCAGCTCACCTCGTAACACGACAAATTTTGCAGTGGTATCCTCTTGTACGAACGTCTTAACGTCGTCTGCTTGACGACTAAATTCTTCTTTTTGCCGTCTCTCTGGTGTTTCATTTTTACGCTTACGTTTTCCGTCTTACTGCTTCTTATGCTTCTCGTATGCTTCTCGTCGGCGCCTTTTCTCTGCTTCTTCTGCCTCCTGTCGTCGTTATGCTTTTTGTTGTTTCTGTATTTTACGTAGCAATGCTTGGAACAATTCTATAATCTGACCTGACTGGTATCCATTCTTTTTTTTGTTACTTACCACCCACACCACTCTACGAAGTCTGTTCTGTTTCCACTGTTAAAGGTTCTGTCGCACTTCTGCCCCACTGTTACGACGGTCTCGCTGATCGTCTTATGGTACAGTGGAAACAAAAAGCAGACACCAATGAAACACTAATTACCAGCTTTAATGAGTCACAAATAACAATTTGTAATAAAAAAGATACTTTCATACAGTAATTCAAGTTAAATTTGTTCACACATAGTAACAATGTCCACACTGATTATAACACAATAATCACTTTACACAACAACCACTTGATCCGCGCTGAATAAGTCACCACTTACCAACTAACTGACTAAGCCAGCCGCTGTTGTTATATATAGCCTGCAGATGTTCCAGAATAATTTTCCATAATTTGCGTCTTTAACAAGTACTCGAAAGGTATAGAGCAGCAGTCGGCAACTCTGCGCCCTCGAACCAATTTGTAATTTTATTTTATTTTGAACGAAAGAACGCACCCGCATTGTACCTGCTTCGAAGTACTGTATTATAAAATAGTACAAGCCATTTACCGAACCGCGCTAGATCTTCCCCCAATACGATTGTCGAGCTTGTCGCCCAGAGCCTGTAAAAACCTTTCTCCTCAAAGTGATTTTTTTAAAGTTTTACATTTCTCTGCACTTGATGAAAATAAATACTGTTATTGTGGTAAGTTCTTTAATTTATTTTTATTAAAACGTTATCCTTTTTAACCATTTTTTCTTCATTTAAAGATTTTTTTTAGTTTTAACGTGCGTGTGCATGATAACAAACTGTTGATGACCTTCTCCTAACGTGAAAGTGGTCACAATTTTTTATATGAGAAATACTGCAAAACTTTTTTGATTCGGTGGTCGACGCCCTGCGCACGCCTATGTCTACAACGGATTGAAAATTAAATGATTCCAGGAAAATTAGGAAAAGCTAATAACTTGCGAAACGTGAGATCAACTGTAAACGAATACGCAAGCGTATTGAATTTTAAATGCTATTAAAGAAATGAATAGCAGTTGTTTCCTGTATTTTATTATTGCTTTATATCAACTATTTGCATCTTAACAATTTAAACGTAAGGGCATTGTTTCTCTGAACAGGATATACTAAGTGTTGTGGTGAGATAATGTGGAAATTTCATTGACTTAAGTATAATTGTATTTATTTTACTGAAATAGTAATTTCAATTATATTGGAATGAAGAGATGACATTCTATTAAAGTTCAGTTATCTGTACGTGACTGCGGATCATACATGTACACGGGGTAGAACAGTGTTAGAATGTAGAGAGCAGTATAACGGTAAACACAGAGAGTCGCGTGAGAACAATACGAGAAGAGACGGGAAGCACAACAGAATAGAGGAGCAGAAAGCCTTTTGTTTGAAACCAATGCAAACGTTTCTGTGTTACAAACTTATCGTCCTTCACAGACTGCATCAATTTAAACCTGGATTACAGTCACCGACTTTCGATGTTCGAATACAATCCGCGTTAAACAAACATTGTCTCCGTACAGGGTGAATTAAAAAAAGTAAACAAATTTGGACTAATAGATTTTACATTTGGATAAATTAGTCTTATTAAGTGCGCACGACTGTATTTATTGTATTAATCGATTAACAAAAAATAGTATGAAGAAACATACATAAGTTCTGTGTTCTAAGATTTATATTTAAAATAATTTACTTGAATTTAGTTCGATAATTTCTAAAAAAAATATCCCCCACCCTCAAACTATTTTCACTGTTTATAGATATTTTTGTTATTATGGGGCAGTCGTTTAATATAATGTTATTTTCGAGTCACTTTATATATAAAAATCAGGTACTTTATTCTTACAAAGAAACTCAACTAGGCAGATAATCACGCATTAATTACATACAGTATTTATATAATTATGTAATTATTTGACCACAAATTATTTTGTGGACTGATGGGCCGTGGTTGCGAATCTATTAAAATAAAAAAATATAATTTTATTGCCTAGCAACAAAATTATTTTATTTTTAACAATACCATTGTTTGAAAAACATTAAATGCATTTTACTTCCATGTTCCATAAGGAAATGGAAGTATGGTGATGGCGAAAAAAATCGTGTGCGAGATAAGGGCTGATTCTGATTGTACTAACCTCAAAACGTGAAGAAAAGTCATTTTCCGAAAAGTGTCTGTGTGTGTGTGTCTGTGTGTATGTGTGTCTATGTGTAGAATTTTTTCTATGGCAAACGATAACTGCCGCTAATTCAAACAGAATCAAATAATTTTTGCATACCTACCTGAGTTGTAGAGGACTCAAGGCATATTGATTTTGATGAAGATCGTTCAAGGGGAAGGGGTAGTTTACCTGTAACCTTTTACGTTTTAACAAGAGTAAAGTACTTGAAAATTGATTTAAACTTTTTCAAACAACGGTAATTGTTAAAAATATAATAATTTTGTTGCTAGGCAATAAAATTATAATTTTTTCAATTTAATTTAAATCATGTATGAGTGAAAATATATCGTTCCTGGCAGGCAAGCATATCTCAGTTATGTAATGTTTACGTTTCTAAAGTTTTATTATTGTGATTATTGCAATAAAAATGTAGGCAGGACACACACACACATACACACAAACACAATTCGCGTTTCTGGCCTCCTTCATGTTTATTTTCTTACGGTTGCACGCTTTTTAAATGGAAAGTGCCGAAACCCACTCCAACTCAACGCGTGCAAGCCGAAAAGGTGTCCAGCCTGCTCAGCGATTTTTTTCCTGTGGATCGCTGGCCAGTGCAACTGCACGTGTTTACAGAGGAACGGTTCATAGACAGACTTTTCGTCTTTAGGGAATGAACCCTCTGCAAGATGTTCAGGGTCCATGAGAGACTTCGGAGCGCTTCCTCTTTTCCGCGTGTTTGTTCTGTGAAACGTACACCGTAGATTCGCAGCTTTACTCTGAGCAACGCTCCATAGGGAATGTTGAAAATGTTTGTCCACGGTGTATCCTCATACACACTAAAACTTGCTCTGTTGTTTTTATTACGGACATCATAATATAAAAACTTTGGAAACTTGAGCACTACTTAATGGAGATCAAACATTAACTCTTACAAGCCATTAATTTTATGCATATTTTGAAGGAATAATCGCTTTAATAAGTTAATACAATCTTTGTTCTTATTTCTATTATGATATAAGACTTACAGATTAATATGTGCATGTGTGTATGTATGAAAAATATAAAAATATTTTTCTCCTCTGGAAAATTGTTTGCCCCTCCTGGAAAATATTTTGACCTCCCTGATGACTAGTTATTTACTAGCTTTACGACATGGATCAGAATTGTGGGTGTTAAACAGAAGAGACAAACGTATTAAGGAAGAAATGTTTTGCTGAGAAATTTATAATTATACGGGTGAACAGAATCGTCGTTCCGGAAATCAGAAGACGAATGGAAAGAAAGAAAAACTCGATTATAAAAAAGAAAAATGACTAGTGTAGTATTGACAGGAAAGACTTTGATAACACTATAGACATCATTCACCCTCGGCCGATAACTAGCAGTGAGAGTCCAATTTCATTACAGGAATCAGATCACAGTTCCCTTTGGCCAGCTCTTCGTTCGACCTACAAATATTTTATCCAAAAGTACAGTCCTGCCTCACGAAGGTTGAGGATAGTCTTCATCCACCTGACATGGGGGTACCATTTTAGCTGATACAACATTTCTTCAGAACTCAAGCATCCACTTATTTGATGTTTTGTCACCATATCTAGCTCTGCTTCTTGTCAAATATACGAGACACAAACGTAAAATTATGCACCTGTCATGTCTTGTTTATATGTGTTCCATGTTATTGGCAACAAAGAAGTAGTTTGTATGGAAATATTTCGTTTCAATTTGTCGAAAATAAAATTCGATTTACAAGGAACACACCTAACTTGTTAGAAATTATCGAACCGAATTCGAGTAAACGATTTTAAATATAAATCTTAGAACATGGAAGTCATGTATGGTTCTCCATACCGATATTTTATTTAATTTCGTCAAACTCATTAAATCAACACCAAACGTAAAGGTTACCCCCCCTTTTAAATACCCTTTTAATTTATAAATATTTCATCTACTTTTCTACAGTGGATTATTATGTCATTCTTTTAGGATAATTTATTTATCAAAATGAATACTTTACTCTTGTTAAAACGTAAAAAGTTGCAGGTAAACTACCCCTTTCCCTTAACCGATCTTCACCAAAATCAGTAGGTCTTGAGTCCTCTACAACTGGGGCACATATGCAAAAAAGTACCGGTATTTGATTCTGTTTGAATTTGTAGCAGTTATCCTTGGCCATAGAAACAATCTCTCTCTCACACACACACACACACACACACACACACACACACACACACACACACACACACACACACACACACACACACACACACACACACACACACACACATACACACATTTCGGAAAATAACTTTTCTTCATGATCTGAGGGAAGTACTATCAGAATCTGGCCTAATCTCGAACACGATTTTTATTTGCGATCACCATACTTCTATTTCCTTACGGAACATGGAAGTAAAACCGATGGCCGTGTTATCCGATGCCCAACGTTCACTCCGCACGGTCACTCCATGATCCTTTCTGTAGATATAGAAACGATATAGAAACGAAACGAATACCTACATCTCTCCGGATACTCCTTTTTCCAGGATATTCTAGGTCGCCTCAGCTTTTGACCTTGAGAAGGAGTCCACTGCTTCAATTTTTTGGAACTCTCTCATCCCCCATCGTTTACTCATGGGCTCACCAAATTTACTATTTTCAATATCTTAAAACAAAATTCCTATTAATGTCAGTTTTTTTCATGATTACATCTGATCAGACGAAGCAACTGTCCTATAATTCTGACTTAACCTCTCATATCTTAGTCTCATTCTTTAGCGCACATACACACAGACGGCGGTGAGCAAGTTCACACGTGACCAAAAGTATTCGTGTTTGACGCGTAGAGTTGTGGCTGAAATACCAGATGCCATTGAATTAATTCTGTATTTATAAATCTCTTGTAGGACCTAGCGTTTGATTAAGACTTCTTATGCTTTCCACTGGTGATCACTGACTCCCATGCTACAAACGTCCTCATTCCCCTACTCGGTCCACCTTTAGTTCCCTGTTCCTGAGGTTCCCCAGCCTTCACCTCCTTCATACGTTTTTTGCCTTACATGCGTTCCAAGGTCCTAAGAACCGCATTCTATATATTTTAATTCCTTGTATCAGGATTGTTGACGGTCTAAATTGTATATTTGTTCCAATTCTTCTCTATCTATTTTCGTTAATATCTCTAAAGATGTGAAAAAATTTCGTCTGCATTACTCTTACTTCTTCTCATGCTCTTCGTTCAGCACCATTTCTTGGAACCATACATGGCAACTCGTAGATTTACCGTTTGATATATTATTAACCTACGTTTGACAAAGTATCAAATTCATTATCAGCCTCTTTGAAAGCAGTAACAACGCAACAAAATTATGAGCTCATAGGAACAGCTGTTAACAGATGACAACCTCCATTTAATTAGTTTGTGTTTCATATCTTTGTGTAATTACGTATATCATAAGTTACGTGTTTTAACCACACTTACGAGTTACTTATTAAGCTACTTATATACTTACGAAGTCCGAACTCGAGAGGGGGGATCAAAGAAATGACCTGTTTGCATGATTGCGAATTTGAATTTAAATTGGTCACCGTTAGTTAAATTTCAGGAGCGACATGGGAAGGAGAACTTTAGAAGGGTAAAATGGTTCTGGAGTATGGATCAAATCCGCTAAAGCATTCTCTAGATATTTGCAAATATTGTCTTTGTCTTATTATTTGTCTCCTTTTTAAGGATTAGGTTATTTAAACCTGTTCCAGCACCCACCTCATCCTCGGACGACTCACATCATCTCTTCTACCAATGGCTTTATAGTTCAGTGTCGCTTTCGGCAATCCATCCTCTGTCATCCTTTGCAGATGATACCACCATTGTCTTCTGTAAATTAAAATAATTTCATTTATGTCCTTTACTTCGAGTTCTGCTCTGATATCCTCATTCCTTATTCTATCTTGCAATGTATAATTTAAAGTATTTTGATGAAACTCATTAAGATTCACCACCCTGAATCTTATTGCATTCCTTTTTTGTCATGACCCACGCCTCACTCGCATAAATCAACGTGGGTATTGCAATTGTCTTATAAAATTTAAACATTGTGCTGGGTCTTGTTTTATTTCCAAGATTTCTATAAATCGTACTACAAATATTCCTAAATTTATTTATCTTCTCTCTTATATAGTATTCAGATTCATAGCTTACTGCACAGCCGAGATATTTGAAACGGCTCAACGCAGATTGTTATGTAATGAGTTATCTGTACCACTATTTGCTTTGCTAGTACATCTGTTCTAATAGAAATTGCCATAAAAATATACTTAAATTCAAATCCAATGGGTAACGGGATTGTCAGCTGACCCGCGTGGCTAACTAGACAGTACAGTACCATTGGCTTGTGAACTATTATTGACTAGAGGTAGGCCGATATACCTATAACAGGTATTTTGGATCCATTATTTTTGTGGAACGGATATAACAGTGACTGAAAAGTTGAAATACCTGTTCCGATTCAACGATAACTGGAAACTGAAAAGTCACGCGGCCTGGCAGTCCCGAGTCTCGGGACCCCCGTACGCAACTAACAAATAAACAAGTGAACGAGTACAAAGCCACTATTGATGCTGAATACTTTGCTCATGTGCCGATTGCCATACAAGTAAAAGAGTAAAGTCTGAAACGAAACAAAAATGTAAGGTTCAGAATATTTCTGTGCCAAAGAGACGAAGCTGTTTTTAATAAATGAAAAAAATCACACTCATGGTACATTTATTCTCGTGTGTTATGCAGATATATAATACAGTTTATAATAACAAATTATAAATTATACTAGTCACCAAACTTGGTAAATTTTTGAAAAGTGAATTATATTGTGTTATAACATACAGAGTGGCTGATAGTTGATAGGCCATATAGTACTTCTTGTTAATGTGATTCGGAGATGATTTTAACTTCACTGCACATCTCACGTAAATGATGAAATTATTGTAACTCTTGTGGATTACTGTTATGTTTTATTATACGTTTCTGATGGTTTTTTGAAATTGTTTGTTGTGATAATGCGTGCACTTTAAATTTTATCCCTCAGTTTCGCAACCGATTTGTCTAACTAAAATGGAATCAATAATTTAATATTAAACCTATATCAGTTTGTTTACTCCTAGTGAAAACTTAAATTAGTATTCCCGAAGGGAGATAAGCCTATAAATTCTCTTGTTTTTATTTATTTTAAACAGTAACAGCTTAATAAAGTCACAGTGTAAAGTGACACAGTTAATACTTTTAGTTTAAATTTTGTCTTATAACACATTATATAATACAGGTACACATTATATAATAGGTATACGATAACATGTGTTTGTACGTGTTATTAATTTTTTTTGGAATGGTTTCGATTTTACCTGTTATTTTCAAATACTTGTTTAGAACGACTCTACTGGAGACTCCACAAACGTATTATTACCCCCACTCTCACAGGTAATGACATTTTACGCTCTGATTATATACTCCCTGCGTGGACAAAAACGGCAGCTTTACGACAGCAAGCCTTTGATCTCACGGTCTGATACCACATCAAAACTACTGGTTTACTTCTTATCCATTCTGCTTACTTTTTAGAGATCGTGCACGCGAGCGCGTGAATCGATATTAAAAGAACTTGTGCAGGTGTATACGCTCGTCTTTGTTACAACAGTTTACGCCTGGGTAGGATTCAACTGTGAGATCTATTGAATTTCATATCAATAAACTGGCTGTTTCACATTTATTTTAATAATAATAATAAAATAATAATAATAATAATAATAATAATAATAATAATAATAATAATAATAATAAATCATTAGAAGTGCCTTCAAAAAACCGAAATGAATTCAACCTCTGTCATATGTTCAATAACTAATTAAGGCTATCTTTTTAAGTAAGTTTTATTGGCCAAAGCATGTCTAATACTAAAATACTACTTTTAGACAATTGGCACTGAGGATTGATTTGGCGAATGGAAAACATTTGGTGTTAACAGATTCAACTTCCACTCTAACATGTAACAAACTCAATGTAAAAATAAGAAATATCGTATATTAAAATACAATTTTGTTATTAAATAACGATACCAATATTTACAATATCCAGACGAACATGCAACAGTCATCATGTAGTGCTCCTAAATATTAATCTTACGTGGAAAATAAACATTAACAAAAACGTCAAGAAGTGGTTATTCACAAATTTACGCTGACTGATGACCAGAAAAAGCCAACTGTAAATAGATCAAAATTTACCCATATAAAAACGGGTACCAAAACCGTGGTCTATGTAACACTTATATAAGTGCCTTATACTCGAGTTACTTAACTCATAGTTATGGCAGCCCATGAGAATGGAGGAGAGAAAGTGTGACCTTGTAATGTGACCCTGTGACCCAGTTCACTACAATTTGGGAGCGTCAGAAATTGGAGACCAAATACATGGTTTTATTGAAAATGTTCCTCTGATTTTACTCAATCTGGAATCTAAGGACAACGACACTGAAAATAAAACACGTTTCTTGTTTGTATAACGGTTTCGTTGTGCGGATACAAACTTTAAATTTAAATACAGCACATTCTTACAAGTATATGAAATGCGTGCAGGAAAGTAAAGAGTTATGTTTCCAATTGTATAAACATTATATTTGTAAGGCTTATATGAACGTGACGTAGTAGATTTATTTGATTTATTAAAGATTTTTAACGGCTTTTCTTTCTAAAATCAAACAGTTTTATTAAAAAATCCGTGAATATTTGCTTAACTAAAAGCTGGTAGTTACTGTTAATTTTTTGTTATGCATAAATTTAAAAAATATCATGCAAACCATTATTTTATTTTATTTGCCCTTTAACATTATTTGTGCTATTCAATGCAGTATTTATTTTTATTTTGAATGCTACCTTAAACAAATTTGTTTACTGCCTTTATTAAGTTACCTGCTTTTTACTAAAAATAAATTAAATCGTCTACGAAAATTATCGTTACGTTCATACAAAAGCAACTGATGTAATTTTTTAACGCGGAAAATTCTGGTTCTGCCTTTAGCATAAACTTTTATTTGTGCTTGAGTATCTTAAGTTTGCAATGCCTGTTGCTTCCAGTTTCATGTAATGCATCTGTCAAATGCAGATGTTCGGTGTCTTCAATACAGGTGTCATTTCTGTAGTCGATTGTCACCGCCAATTGGCCGATGCTCGGTGAATAAATACGTTTTAGCTGATACTGCGCTCTAGCTGTTTGCGTGCTAACTGTCTGAGTATGTGTGCAACGCGTTTGGACGACCGAGAAGTTGTCCAACTATCAGTTATGTTGCAGCAAGAACTTTGAATTCGACCCACAAACTAGGTTAAGTGTTTCAATTATTGAAAAGTTGTGCATCGCAAATTAGATTTTCCAACTGTCTTACGGACACACGTTTTCCAGGTCAAGATAAGAGTTTCTTGTTTACTTCTTGCTACAACGCAAGGTCTAGTCTCCCTCCGACACTGTCTTAACAACTTTCTACATATAGTTATGGCTAATATATTTCTTTTATTGAATTTCAGGATTTTATTTAAATATCTTAATGTATGCAGACAATCTTGAGGTCAGCCAAGAGTACGAAAACGACCTCTAAATTTCATCGTTTTATCTTAACGGTATTTTAATAGATTACAATCAAATCTATAACCAAATGTTATAGTTTTTTTGGGAGCAAATCATATGAGAACAGAAACTGTGATAATAGACACGTGTTATATTGCAGCTATCTAGGGTGTAGCATTACATATCAAGTTGATAGAGATTGAAAGCAAAAGTAGTCTCTTCTAGTCGCTTTCTGGATGTATTATTAAATACTGTATTATAGAAGAATACAAGAAAAGAGACACAATTGTAATATTAGTCTATTATTTACTGGCCTTATCACAACTACTACGTAGCAGTGAAACTTTGATTAGAAAAACAAGAAATATATTCTTACGACGGTCTTACGGGTATTGTTCAGTGGAAACAAAATACAGATACCAATGAAGTCACTAATTAACAGCTTTAATTAGTCACAAATAACAATTAGAAATCAACAAGGTACTCTCGTACAATAATTCAATTTAAATTTGTTCACACGCAATAATAATGTCAAGTATTAATTATAACTAATTATAACATAATAATCACTATCCACTGATCCGCAACAATCGCTTGAACCGCACTCTACAATACCGCCAGGTGTAACTAACTAAACAGGCCGTAGAAGCTTATATAGATCCCGCAGATGTTTCAAAATAATTTTCCATACTCCTGGTCGTGTGCCAACATAATTTGCATAGTTGCAAGAGCTCAAACAGTCTGAAAGCTACTTGAGTACACGGCCTTGACCGAGACACTGCACCTGCTTGGCGAGAAAATTGTATTACGACGCTTTCAAAAAGTCGAGAGTGTTATTATCGTAACAATATCTAGAATACAAGAGATATAAATGAGATTTCTGAGGACTGCACAGGTTATATCAGGAGATATTTTATAAGAAATTATCATATTAGAATAGAATTGGTCATAGTTGAAAGCTTAAATGATGAAATCTACCGGTACAAATGTAAGTGGCGGTTACACGTGAAGAGAATGGATCTCGACTAGATTTCCAAGAACAATTGCTTTTCCAAGAATAAGCAAGAAGAGAAGTGTGGAAGGCCCCGGAAACGATGACTGGGTGACTTCCTTTGAGACCGGAACAGGATATTAGCCTAAGCCATAAAATATGACGACGACAACGACGACTGAATTTAATCGGTATTACAAACTACCCAGTATGGGTAATCAGTAATATTAATGAATGAGGAAAAAATACATGCAGTCTACATCTGAAGTAAGTCTGTGTTAATTGCACTTCTTGAACGACACATTGCGGGCTGTTACGGTCCCATAGACCAAGAAAATCTATTACCCTACTAACCCACCGAGTTTGAAACGTTTTAGGCTACTGAAGTTCCTTGGCGAGAAAGTTCGGTTCATTTTTCATCTTGTCACTATAACTGACGCTACAAGGCTTTATTTATTCTAAGGCTAACCTTACTACGCGCATCCCATTCTGCTAACTGCTGACTTTGCCCGCCAAAAACCACGCAGAATTACCGAACGACGACCCCTCCGACTAATTTACCGCCGACTTATAAAAACCGAAACCAGAAATGCCTCTGTATGCCTTCAATAAACTCTTTCTCACCCTAGACTCTTTCCTTTATAAATTAAATTGGAATATGCCCAAACTGCCAAACAACGTCCATCCGTCCAATCCATCGCGACTACAAGGAACAACCACAGACCTTCCTTCTTCATAAACCGTCTTCTGGCTATAACCGATGAGCCTCTATCTAGAAATACACGCAGACACAGAAATAACTAAATAAACACATTACAACGTACTCCACTTCGTGACAATATGATCTTGTAATTCCATAATTCTTCCTCTCTTCACGTCCTATACTATTCCCTCTTCTTTGTGTCCTCCGCCCATACTTTCACTCCGCTTTTACGCTCCCCTCCATTTTTAGCATCCCCGCCATGGCGGTTTATGAATTTGGCACTCCCATCAACATCAACAGGTCCCCATTTGGCTGTCCACATTACATTACACACATACTTATAACCTACACACTTACCCTCACTTCTGGGTGCCTCTACTTTCTCCGCCTCCGGCCCGCACTGGAGTGTGTCCTCCTCTTACCTATTACCATACGGCTGAAGGGGGCCAGTCCTCAAATCAGCCCGAAACTTGTGCTTCTGGATAAGCTTCAAACAACTCAAAAAAATATGTTCTCAGTATGTACTACGTTTTGAAACAGCCATGTTGGAACACTTAGGTCGGTGTTATATACGAATCCCACAGCTGTATTCCAAAAGTCCAGATGTGTTTAATGATGGCTCTGTTAATTGACAGCTTGTTTTTCAATGTTACCTTGGACTTACTGCTAATCAGCCAGTACAGTTTTTGAGATTGCACACCACGCTGTGGTCTTTTTGTAATTATGCATCTTTGCCAAGTGAGACGTCGATCGATTTGTAGGCCAAGTACTTCATCTCGATGAGTTGCTCTTTAATTATTCGTTTTTGTTTAGCCAGAGGTATATAACACGCAGGCGACGCTGCTGATTAAGTGACGCAGTCCTGGCCATGCGTGGACGTGACCAAACGTTGCTATCTGTGTGCTTCTGGTTGTCGACTTTATATAAATTGAATATAACCGGTTGCAGCACACTGAATTGGATTACACCCGATTTGATTCGGCAAAGTCTCCGTATGCATGTGGATTGTCTGACATCTAAATTAATGATGTTATTTTGCACTGCTAACTTTACTTTCAGGCCATCCTTCTTATCTCATGTTTAAACCGTTATTGTAAAATGTGTTATTCAAGTGTGTTGAAGCGAGTGACTCCGTAGAAGCCTGTCTTCATTAGACTAAACTCTGTGTCTCTGATGGAGAGGATAAAGTATGAGTGAGTGTGTTTGTGTTAGTACCTTTAGTTCGTCAAAGCCAATGATTTATGACAGCTGCTACACCCTGTTCACAGTCAGACTGGCACCCGCTCACAAAGGCAATCAGACATTACAAACTTTTTAACTTTACTGAAGTCTGGTTTTCACCGTCGCGGTATTAAGTACTACGTATTATTGGTTTTTGTGTTTACAACTTAGTACTTTTCGAGTAATTGTGTTATAGTAACATTAAAAATACCAATTTCTGAACTATCGTTTAGGATCAGTGTACTTTTAGTTACTTTCAACTAGTGAGTAAATTATGCTGTTATTTGTTTATTTCTAGCTGTCTATTCACAATGTCTCTTTAAGGATCATCGAAAGAAAGAAAAAGAAGTATTATTGTTTATAGTGAAAATTGCGAAATAATTAATAATATAATTGAAAAATGTGATGAAGAAGAACAACGAAACTTACTGACATAACCACTGAATCTAGCAAGAAAACGAGCTGCGTATTACTGCAATAAATTGGACGATTTCGTTAAACACTTGAAAAAGCAGAGGAAATGCAAAGCAAAAAATCTCCACATAGGGGAAAAACCGTAAACATGTGAGAAAAGGAACACATATTACTCCTGACGATTTCCATAAGTGTGTAGTTAAGAAATATTGTTCAGGATTTTTATAAAAACCAAAACGTTGTGCTCGATTTAAAAAAAACTCCTACCTGTCGTACAAGAAGGAATCCATTTCCCAAGGGGCGCTAAATCATTAACGAGTGTGTTTAAAAGTGTGGGGTTTAAGTGGAAAAACTGTAGAAGTAAAAGAAAAGTGTTAATTGAAAACCAGAAATCGTAATGATGCGTTACAAGTACTTATGCAGATTAGAAGTTTTCGGGAACCTGGAAGAAACATGTTTTTATAGATTACAGGAAAGTGAGCGTTGGAAGAAGTCGCGTCGAAGACCACAATCGCCAGGAGAGCGGTACCTTTTCTTCGAATCTTCATCGTGTGATCGTTCTTCCGCGCCTCAATACGACGAACGTGTGTTTGTGTGTGCGTGTGTGTGTGTGTGCGCGCGCGTGTGTGTTAGCTACCCGTGTCTTAATTGACACAATCATAATTGATGAAACTCTGAAAACTTGAGTATTAAATAATGGAGAAAAGTCTGTTGTATACGCGTAGAACTATCCGGTACATACGACGTCCGTTCATGTCGACAATTTAATTTGAAATAAATGTTTACTTTTTTGTTTTGTTGCCGAGCGATGGAATTGTAACAATCTTTATTGTTGTAAAAATTTATATATTTTCTTTGCGTGTGTCTATCGTGAATATGATTCAGCAATACATAATAAAATGTCTTGTGAGGAGAGTATCCAGCGATAATCTCGTGTCTTTTAATTAGTTTTAATGAGTGCTAAAGACATCGACATTTTTTGTTTATTTGAGAATAATCTTCAATCTTGAGGTTTCTTTCTGCCCAATATTACATAAATAATTCACAATACGCAAATATACAAAATTTGAGCATTACAAAAACATTTACCAACAGTAACAGTACACAAAACCTTGTACACGGGTACACAGTCCCATTTTAGATGAATCCTGGGAACTTTATCTGTCTTTATTTACCGCATCCCTCATCTGTTAGTCCAGATTACTCCATCGCCGGTTTTACATTAATCTCCCATGTAGTCAAAGGAGGTCTTCTTCTTCTATTCCTTCCTGCATCTCCCAGTTCTGAGCTGCTTTAGGCAATTAGGCAATCTTCCGTCTTCCATTCTTCTTACGTGGCCGTACTACTCTAGTCTCCTTTGTTCGTTCATTATATATTTCAACCCCCCCCCCCAGTAATCTTATATAGCTGTTTCTAATCCTTTCTCGTCTGGATCTACCAGTTGGTCTTCTCCAAAAATCTACTTTTTAATGGAGTTTATATCCCCATAACGATGAAATGAATGAAACAAAGTTACAGAAGGATGTAAGGAGAATTCCTGGGAAGAGTTCAAGAAAAAACGATACGCACGTTAAGCCTCGAGGGGTTAGCAACACGGTGTCGTTAAGTCTCGTTGCAGCAACAAAATGTGAAAAGTACTGTAATTATTTAAAGTTTAATAAGGGGTTAGTCTCTTGTAAAATTATATAGTAAATTACATACAGTTAAAAAATGTTTTGCATAATAAACCTCGGTTCTTAACACATCACGTTTTACGTATTATCGCACTCATAAATTGTGTTCATGTGCAAACTAATGGAATCATCAGAGTCATGATAGACCTACTTTTTTGACTTTTACGTCACCGTAAAAACTAGCCCTTTCCTAAGGATAAAGACGATGTATGGAGTTCCCAGGGATTATAATCATATTACAGACGTTTTGTAAAAGGCTTCGCTAATATTACTGAAGAACTACATAACTAACGAAAAAAAACGAACATATACACACGACATTGAAAATTGGGTACTGTACCCTTATCTGTTCCTGCAGTCCGTTTCGATATTTCAATTGAATTATACAATTGAATTGGTGTCATTAGGCCTTTTTTGAATGGAAAATAATTGTAGTTGTAATATATCACAGATGCGTACCTGTGACGCCAAAAGTTGATGTTTTTAGGTTAACATGAGAACTGAAATTACATATGGAAAGCGATACGTGTGTAATGTCAACTCATTTTGTTAGCGGAAACTACTAACAAAACCCAACTTGAAAGTAAGGTGAGTTGCCTATTACTACACATGTCTCCTTTTTTGTGGCAGAACTTGGTTTTCAGTAGAACTCGTTTTCCAGTAGTACTCGTTTTTTCATTAATACTCGTTCTGTGGATAGATCACTAAAAAACCACCGAACTCGAACTAGGGCCACCCCTTGCCTATAGCTATACATGTCACTTTTTTGTGGCAGAACTCGTTTTTTTTTTTTTTTTTTTTTTGTAATATTCATTTTCCGGAGCGGTCGTGGCGTAGTGGCTTGCGTGTGGCGCTGGTACGCTGTCGGCGCGGGTTCAATTCCCGCCGGGGGCCATCTGATTTAGATACGACCGTTCCCCCTCGCAAGGCAATGGCAAACCAGCGAGAGGTATCCTGCTTAGTATAAACCTTCCCCAACTATGCCGTTCGGATCCGGCGTTAAACTGTACGTCCCATATACCTGTGAGAGAATCAGTACCACACGCACCACGGGTATATGCGGGGAGGGTACAAACCAGTCGAAGACTGAAGGACTACGATTCATTTTCCAACAAGTACTCGTTTTGTGGCTAACCAAAAAGAAACGTCCATTATCTACAATATGTAGAGCGTATGTTGTGATTCCTTAATACATTGTTTCTTGTGTTTTCCATTAATCATAAATATTTGTATTTTTCAGTTTACATTTGCTGTTGTAGTTTTGTTAATTTGCCAACTCAAAACCGTTAGGTTCCTTATTTTAAGTATTGCTGTGTTATAAGCATTGTATATAGACATCAAACATCATATTTCCATCAATCATGGCTCTTATTTACTTCAGCAGTAAACTAAATACTAAAAACCATTGTCACCTAACTTCACAAATGAAACAACACGTATTTTCCCTTTGCATTAAGAAATAGGACAATTTACAATTTGTACACTTCTTCTTTTCCACATCGTAATACATCAATACAATCGCATGTTAAAAACATAAAAAATTTACTGCAGGAACGGATAAAGACACAGTTCCGAAAATTGTGTTATGCTTGCAGTATTGGCAATGAAGACTGAAGCAGTACTAATCCAGTAATTCTTTTGTCTAAAGGGCAAAACGGTTATGGACGAGTTATAGCATAAAACGGTAAGGGGTTTTCTAAAGCACAGGAAAATTATTACGTTACAAGGAAGGAGGTGTTGACTATAGTTCGAGCTTGAGAGCACTTCCATAAATATCTGTATGGAAGGGAATTTTTACTACATACCTGAAACTCCATTTTCATGAATTTTAAGGTTTAAAAATTTGGAAGGGCAGTTGGCAAGATGACTTGAACTTTTGCAAGAATACAACTTTAAGGTACAACATCGGGGGGAGGGGGTGAGCGTCTGCATGTTAGTGGAGATGACTTATCTCGAAGACCGTGCTAAGAAGACTACCGACAGTGTCGCAGAAAGGAAGAACAAAACGCGAGTGAATAAGTTCAAGGTATTACTATAGATTTCTTGGCAGTGTGTTGGGCGACACAAGAGTTTTAACAAGAACAGATGGTTGGCGAAGATATTAGACTAATTTTGACGGAAAAGGAGAAAGGTCGTCACCCTGATTGGCAGGGTGTTTGCCGTTTTTTCGAAGTGCTGAAGAGCTGTCGGGAACAATGGGAATCTAACCTTAGAAAACGGATTCCTGGAAATATGTTGGGAAAGTGTAGACGAACAAGACGTGGTCATGCTGTTTTCAAGGAAATGGATGATGAAACATCTGGAGGTTATATTGATATCAATAAAGCAATTGAAAACAAAGGGAACAATTCTATTGGCTTCACCTTCTCCACGATGTAGAAGAATGGTATCGGACCTGTGAAATATATGCTGCAAATAAGAGCCAGATCCAGGAGAAAAATTAGACAGATAATGTTGGACTTTCATTCGAAAAATTGCCATAGTCATACTGGTGAACCTTTTTAGGTTACAGCCGATGGAAAGCGGTGTATGATGTTTATAGATGACTAATTTACTAACTGGGTGGCAGCTTAAGCATTTCCAAATCAGGCGTTAGTTCACAACTTCTGTTGCCATTATGAAGTTCCTATGGAAATCAGTACGGATCAAGAGAGGAATTCTGATTGGAAGTTTTTAAAGAATTATGTCAGCTACCGGTATTCAAAAAACTTGGACAACGCCTCTCCATCTTAAGTCCCATGGAATGTTTGAGAGGTTCATTAGAACACTTGAGCAGTATGTATCAAAGGTTGCTGACGAGAACGAAAAAGACAGATACCAGCGTGTACCATTATTCCTAATGACGTATAGATCATCAGTACACGACACAACCGGCAAATGAGACAGATAATGTTGGACTTCAATTTGAGAGAATCACAACAAACATTGCTTTGGCTCCAGCGTTTGGGCGGGAGATTTGTCTTCCTGGTGACTTCATGTTCGGATCACTCGAGGCTCAGGTCTAAGAAATGCAGACAGACTTATTCTTCGCAACTGCAAGAAATTAATTGCATGATAAGAAGATGGCTGAAGATAGCCATTAAAAAAATGAAAACACGATACGATATTCGCAGTAACAGTGTGGGTTGCGAAGAAGGACCCAGTTTTGGTTGTGCAACCCAAAGCGCCTCCGTGGTCGCTACCCAAAATTTCAAACTTACTGGGAAGTCCCTTACACTGTGGTAAAGAGAATCAATTATATCTTTTATCAAATACAACATACAACAGGAAGGACAACGGAAGTTTAAGATCGCGGAAACTGTTACTGCAGTGACGATTTGCCTGTTCGGGACAAACAGGCTTAAGAAGAGGGCAGTGCTGCGCCAGATTACAGAGAACACGCATTGCTACCTGGCGCTTTACACGTGTAATGTGAACGATACGCCGAAGTGATACAATGCGATAAGAAGTGATATAACGTGATACGGCCAAGTAGGTAAGCAACTGCGTTACCTGGCGGCATTCGGTCTGCGAGATGTGTAAAGTCAGGCAGAAAGACAGTTGCTAGAGAGCTCCAGAGCGACTGTAACAACGCAATTTTTCGCGACGCCTCATCCAAAAAGTGATAGATTATTCACGAACCTCAGCGTAGTATAAATGAGCAGTTAGCAGCAGGCCAAATTCAATTTGGACCTGGCGATAAGAGTTCGTTTCGGTGTGATTGTTGTCGTGATTTGCGTTTTATTGGAAAGTGACCATTATGTTAAATAGTGTTAAACTTTAGTAAGGCAAAGTTTGTTGTTGTGTGCTGGATAATCTCTAACCTTAAAAAATCGTATTTGAGTGACTGAATATTTGTAATTATTGTAATTAAAGTTGTAACAAACCATTGCATCTGGTGTTAGTTATTCTGTTCCAATGTACAACACGACGATCCGTGCAACCGTTGTAACAAAATATTAACAGTTAACAATTCCTGAGATCGGTGAATTACGTAAGCGATCCGCTCTCGTCGCGAATGTGTACAGTGTGCCTTGGTCGTGCGGCGAAATGAACATCGGGACCACAAAGCGCAGCGTCTGCACTCGCGTTGGCGAACACAGCCGCTGTTGTCGCTTGAGGCAGCCGGAGAAGTCTGCGGTGGTCGAGCATGCACTATCCAACGCTGACCATCGCGTTCTAGTTGAGGAGACCGAGTACGTGTCCTGGGAGAGTGCCTACTACTCTCAGCTGCACATGGAGTCCACGGAATCTTTAAACATGATTCCGTCGTAATGAATCGAAGGGGAGAAAGCCTCCTATTGAATATGATCTGGTATGCTGTGCTCCAGAGCCAATCAGATAGCTTTTGATTCTGCTTTCAAGCTCAGATCTTGCTGGTACAGAAGTTTATAAAAGTGGGCGAATTGGCGGAAACCGTGCCAATCTAGACACTGATGATTGCCTCCGAAACGTTTGTCAATAACGACAACTGTGGACCATAGCCTAATAGCTCGGCTGGCAATAATAATTTCAACAATTTTAAAAGTAGGGTTCAACAACTCCATGAAGTAAGGTAAACAATGAGCAATGGACAATAAGTGTCAATTAAATGTAGCAAGGTTCAGTGGAAGTGCTAAATGTTGCACGACGCAAACATTTACACGAAGTTGAACACATCGGCAGTGTGTACGTTTGTGATTAGTTTGCAGTAGTTATCCGCTTCGTTGCTTATACAGCAACAATGCTTATTGGTTATTGTTGGTTATGCGACTAACCAATCTCTCCCCGCTACTACTCTCTCCTTATATGATTGTAAGATCTGGTAGTTTCAATATCATAATTCAAGTCAAAGGTGTCTACTCCCCGTGAAGCAAAAGGTTAGTCGACTGACAAGAAGATAATGTATTTAAAAGACGTCAGTGGTGGGTTACTGATATTAAGCCTACTAGAAGGACGGACTTCTTCTATCATTGCCTTTTTTTGTAAAGCTACATTTCTTGTCGATAACAGTTTTGGTTCGGCATCGGAGGTCACATTTTTCTTCTTATGATAAATTAAGTCGACTGCAGCAAACTTCCTATCTGGAAACGCAAACATAAGTCCTTTGTTTAAAACTCTTGAAAATCTTTGTTTGAAACTCGAGTTTAAGACAGGGAATGTTTTGAAAAATTAATAATAAAATGTTTGTTAGTGTGAAAAGGTGGATAATTATCACAGTTTTGTTCGTCCAAGAATTCTTTGATGAGCAACCTCATTTCCTTATCGATTATAATTTTTGATTTATGGCCAGAAAACGGCGCTTTTTCCTAAAAACTTTTTTACTAATTTTTATGAATACTTTGTCTAGGTAGACAGCTGAATCAAAAAATTAAAATGACAAATTAATTTTTGTCAAAGATAAAATTAAATTTTACTGTAGCAATAAGTTTATGTTGTTGAATGAAATTAATATTTAACTAATTTTTCTTAAAGATAGTTTACTGTCCGATGATTTTAATAAAATTACCTTTAGTATAAAAAGTAGTCTAAATACCAAAGGACTTTGCGTAGACTCAGCGGTAAACATAAGCAGAAATTTAATAAGTTGTTAGACGAACGAAACTGACAATGATCTACCTGTTTACACTAACAAACATTTTATTATTAATCTTTTGGACCACTCCCTATCGGAATCCCAAACTCAATTTTTGAACAAAGGTCTTAGTTTGCGCTTCCAGATAGAAAGTTCCCTGACTTAATTTCCTATTGTTGAATCGGGCATCTAGAAATAATCTGAAGAAAAAATAAGTTACTTCCGTTGCCGAATCAAAACAGTTTTCGCCAATAAACGTAGTGTTACGTAACGCGGAAAAGTGTTACGTAATACGGAACGTTCTATAAGTATCTCGAATATTCCAGTTGTAATGTCTGTGCGTGTGCGTACATAATGCTGCTACTTTACGATGAAAGACATTTACGCGTCAACTATCGAGTCTATACCGGACCATACCGGTCAGCGCAGTGTGTTCAAGGACACTGTTTCTAGTGGATTCTCGAGAGCGCCTCTTTGTTTAACAAAATGACAGATTATTCTGGCAATCAGCGGGGTAAAAAATACAGCCATTAAGCTACTTTTTTTTCGTATTGTTTAAATTAGCAGCCATCCTTACTATTTCTTTTATGAATTTGCTAATTGCTATAATTTTTATTGTTCGACTAAGCTTTTCGTCATCACTGACATCTTCAGGTCTTAAACAACCTGCTAAATTATAGCAGTTAGCAAATTCATAAAAGGTTGTTTAATACCTGAAGATGTCAGTGATGACGAAAAGCTTAGTCGAACAATAAACATTATAGCAGTTAGCAAATTCATAAAACATTCAGCTACAGTCAAATTAGTTATTGTCGGGCGATTACACAGTGCGTTTATGTGGCGATTTACACAGTGCGGTTTGAAGGATTATGGCTATAATTGTGCGAGACTATTGTAATACAGTTGTGTTTTATATCAGTTTACATTTTTATTGCGTGAGCACAATTTTAATTGGATTTGTTGTAAGAGGCTGTCCTGCTAATTACAAACTGTTTCCATTGTGATAAATCAAGCTGGTAATTAGTGACGTAATTGGTGTCTTGTATTTTGTTTTTCCACTGTACCATACGACGATCAGTTAGACCGTCGTAACAGTAGCTTTACAAAAAAAGGCAGTGATGGAAGAAGTCCGTCCTTCTAGTAAGCCTGAGACAAGAGGATCCTGCAGTGGTAATGTTGTAGCAACCTGGATCCTGATCTATAAGGTTAAGTCGCTAAGACAGCGTGATAAGAGACTGAGACTCCCTGACGTGGTAATGAAATTTAAATGGTCGGCAATTTAGACTGAGTCAGAGAGGTAACTCACTTGATAGACATGACAAAGACGTATATTTAGAGAATGTGAATCTTTAGGTTAAAGCATTTGGATTATGCCCACACGCATGTGTATGTCCAGTAAGCTCATTTAAGTTAAAAAAATATCTTGGATTTTGTTGTCCATGACGTGTCCGTTACTTAACTAAATACAACTATTACATTAACGACTCGGAACAAAAAGTTTTTTATAAGTAAAAACATAAAATTTTACCTTACAACCTGAACCGGTTTTCACCTTTAAAAGGTGAGCCTCTGAAGAAGCTTTTTAAACTTGAAAACCGGTTCAGGTTGTAAGGTAAAACTTTATGTTTTTACTTATAAAAAACTTTGTGTTCCGAGTCGTTAATGTATTAGTTGTATTTAGTTAAAAAAATATCGTTTTACTTTCAGCAATGAAACGCGATTACTTATCTCTCTACTGTAGTAACGGTGTAATGTTATGCTGAAGTTAGGTGAATCTCATGATAATATATTACGATGTATAGTTGTCGCATAAAATAAGTAGTCAAGATAACTTATACTGTACTGGAATAAAGTGGTTTTATTAATGATGCTATCCTTTTATAACAATCCAATTGAGCTTTTAAATACAGTTTATAAAAAATAACTAATCTCTCTCTGGTGACCTTTGTAACACAATTAAAAATTTCTTTCTACATAATGAAATGAATTAATATAAACTATTCGTGCCCAACAGCTGGGAAGTGGAACTGTGGTTAACAGGGCAGTAAATTCAGCTGAGACGGAGTTGGAGTAAGCGACAGGCGTTCGATTCTCCTCGCAGAGCAGAAAGTTTCGGCCCTTCATAAATTTTGTGTCCTTCGCTGAACACATAAATTTAGTTTCGCAGCCAGCATCCACAGCAGCACAATCAATTAGGGTAAGTGTTTGCGTATGCGCACGCGCGCACGTGTGTGTGTGTGTGTACACGTCCGCTTGTGATAACTTTTCTACTGTACTGTAGTGTGCAATTCGTTTATCGGTCTACAACTTCCAACACTTGTTACTTGTCAATTTTTAGAAATTTGCAAGTACAAATGTTTTACTGTTACCAGGGCACAGGACACAAAATTGGGCAAAAGAATAAAGTTTAAAGTTAACGTTAGTTATGTCTGCAATTATGTGACAGGCTTTTGAAGCTAACTGTAATATAGTCCATAAATTGCAGTGTAATTGAACAAGGCAAAGTTACGAATTTCAAGAAGCATAGAGGTCCTAACGCTTTCACGGCCTACGTCAACAAAGTTGGAATCATAATTTGCCGAGTTGTTAGGCCGTAGTCCGTCGTTCCAGCACTGACGATAGCCTCCGATGATGGTAGTAGGACCGAGACGTCTGTAAACACAAACGATACACCAACCCGGCCGATGATGTTTCCGACCAAGACGCATGTCAGTATTCCATGTATGAAATCTGGACCATAGTAATACAAAAACAAAGGACATAAATGTTATTTGAACGATGGTGCTGTAGAAAAACGATGAGGATTAGCTGGAGCCACAGAGTGATAAACCAAGGAGCTTTTCAAAGAGCAGGAGAAAACAGTACCTTGTAAAACAGTACAAAAGCTAGAACAAACGGATTAATACGACTTATTCTGTGACACGAGAGTTCAAAACTACGCTGGAAGGAATGCTAGATGGAAAGCGGTACATAGAAAGAACCTGTTTACAGTATATCCAGGAAATGGTGGAAGATGTTGGGTGGTCTTTATAACGTTTATATTGATAATATGGCAAGGAATGTAATCATATAGTGAACCCTGGTATTAAGTTATCACGAGACAGATATTTGAATGTGCCGTTGTTTGTTGATGACTTGTTTGTAGTTCAAAGCAAAAAATAATCTAATTTGCCAAAATCCATTTTTAAGCTTCATCAAATTTGCAAACAAACAATACAATATATAAATATTCACTGTAAAAACAAAGGTAATGCCGTTTCGAAGTAAGGAGCCAATAAGGTAAAAAATAATGTTTAGTGATGGAATTCTAGATCCGGTGAGTGACTTTAATTATTTGGAAAATTATATTGGTAATGAAAGGAATTTTGATACTGATGTTAAGTTAGTGAAGTTCCAGATGATCTGTGGGACAATCGACCGTATTTTAGGAAACAAGGTACGTTATGTTGAGATGCAAAATTAAAGTTCTACAAACTTATGGCGCTCTCTGTACTGTCCTATGGCTGTGAATTACGGACGACAACAACAAACAAGACAGTAAAATACAGGCCTCGGAAATGGCGTTGTTAAGAGGTGTTAAAAGGTGTTCTAAACTTGACCGTATAAGAAATGGGGCCATAAAAGAAAAGTTTTTAACATGAATGAAAAATTAAAAGATTACAAACAACGGTGGAAAGAACGCCAGATTTCCAGAAAAAATGTCAGATTCCAGACTGGCCAAACAAGTCTGGAAATACAAACCTACAGGACACAGGTGTGTGTGTGTGTGTGTGTGTGTGTGTGTGTGTGTGTGTGTGTGTGTGTGTGTGTGTGTGTAGACCCAGAAGAATGGCTGAAGCATTTGTGATGGCGTAACAGGCAGAACCTTGTCTTTGCTGTGTTGTGAAGATGATGATGACGTTGGTTAAGGTAGCTGTGTCGGCATGAAGAGGAGAGCAGAGAATCGAGCCTACTGAAGGACTACCCCCAGACCAATTTATTGATTGCCTAACCAAGAAGGTATGAAGAAGAGAAGAGCGAATTTTCAAGGCAAAAGTAAATACTTATAAAATGCAAAAGAATGCCAAAATAACATACAACGAGATGTGAGTACGTGAAAAAGAGTTTTCACATACTTTTCAGCTAGACATTTCAGTGAGAACTTAAAATCAATTTGAAAGTTACTTTACACATAAACGACTTGCAAATTGACTGCCTAAGGACAGATGAACATTTGGAATAACGGTGGATTGCAAAGGTAATCGGCTAGCTTACATATTACAGGAACTCAGACAAAAAACTGTGATAACAGACGTACTGCTACGATAACTACGTAACACTGTCATTGTACACGATTCTCGACTAGCCTAGCGTGTGGCGTCTCTGACAAGGCCGGTCACTCACGTAGCACTCCAGGCTTTTTGAGCTCTTGTAACTACGCAAATTATGCCGGTACGCAGCCAACAGAATGGAAAATTATTCTGAAACTTCTGCGAGGTCTATATAACCAACAGCGGCCGGCTTAGTCAATCAGTTAAACCTGGCGATATTGTTGAGTGCGGATCAAATGATTGTTGCGGATTAGTGGAAAGTGATTATTGTGTTAATTAGTACGGTATTGTAATAAGGTGGCATTATTATTGCGTGTAGACAGATTTAAATTGAATTATTGATGAGAGCCTTGTCGATTTCAAATTGTTATTTGTGACTAATTAAAGCTGGTAGTTGGTGGCTTCATTGGTGTCTGTATTTTATTTCCACTGTACAAAACAACAATCCATGAGAGCGTCGGAACAATATATTACCGACAGTAAAAAAATAAAGTTTTAATCGAGTTTATTAAAGTTTAATTAATAAATTCGACAGAGTCTTTTGTTTTACTTTGATTTTCTTCTGTAGTCTTACGGATTGAAAATAAAAAAGAAACCCTTAATTTACTGTATTACAGTTTAATCAGTGTAAACACACATTAGTTAGTATTGCAATAAATGCTGACAGACAGTGTACAGATAACAGTGCGTTGTTTATCAAAGGCAGTACGACTTCATCAGTGTGGACCTTGAGGCAACTGTTTTGTCGCCTAGAGAAGAAGAGGCTTTGTTCCGTTTGTCAGGCTACAGTGTACTTTGACTATGCCGACAAGAAATTAACACGCTTTAATTAAGAAAATGTTCTTTGTATTAACATTGGAACGTATATATTACGCGCTCACAGACATATAAATATACAAACGTAGATTGTGTGTTTTTGTTTTACGTGTATAATGTGTGTTTTTATTTGAATTTAATCGTGTGTTAACAGGTCCGGTTTTGAAATGTGCCGCCACTAAGCACAATCTTTATGCTCCCTCAAATACAAAAAATTTTAGAGATCGTTCCAAGTGAAATGAGTTCTTGAGAAAAACCAAAGGTTGCAGCCTTAGAGATCAAAAACGAAATGAAGATATAAGAACTGAGATAAATGTATATTCTATAAATAAGGGGACAAGCACAATAAGGGAAGGACAAATAAAATGGAGGCGGCATACCGAGACAATGGACCTCAAGGAAGACGGATATAGGTAGACCAAGGAAGAGATGGCTTCAGTGAAGGCGGAACAGGCAGTAAGCTTATACCTTGACGTAGAACAGAAGAAAAAGAAGAAGAAGAAGATCGTCCTGTATCTTAGACAATGACTGAGCAGAAAGTAAAGACACCGAATCGATAATTGTGCTTCTAAACCATTTATTAAATTCAACACACGCCTGCGACAACTTAATATGCCTTCAAAAAGCCACCAAGTCTTAAACTACGATGATTGTTCAATGGAAACACGTTTGATCTGCGCAGCCGTGACTTCGTCGCCATGGGAACGGAATTCTTTTGTTACATTGTCTGTTTAAGTACTATTGACAGTATATTCACAATACAAACACAATAGTGTTTAAGTTCTGTCGAAAATATTTACAGTTTGCTCTTTTCTAAGCGTTGTGACTGGGTTGAAAAATGGCATCTATGATAAAAAATAAGTCCAAAGATAATCTGCGTGCCGTTATTCAGTTTTTGGCCGCTGAAGGGCGTCAGCCAATAGAAATTTATACGAGAATAAAAGCTGTATATGGTGACTATAGTTATTCTTATACGGCAGTGGTTGAATGGTGCAATAAATTTCGACAAGCAAGAGAATCCACTAAAGGTTTGGCTAGTCCCGGACCTGCACGTGTTGCAGCATCAGATGAAAATGTGCGACATCTGGAAACTGCTTTACGCGCAAATAGGGGAATCAGAGTTAGATTGTTAAATGTTGACCGTAAGCTTGGTAACTGTTCATTCCATCATTCATAGTCTTGGCTATCACAAATTTGCTGCTCAGTGGATTCCACGACTGCTTACTGATGAACAGAAAAATTTGCGTTCGGCCTTATCATTTGATGCGCAATCAACAACAAGGTAATGCCTTTCTACACCAAATTGTTGCCGGTGATGAGTCTTGGTGTTATCACTACGAACCAGAATCCAAACGTCAGAGTATACAGTGGAGGCATGCACAATCTCCGAAGGCGACAAAATGTCGTTCCCAAATTTCGGCAGGAAAAGTAATGGTGACCGTATTTTTTGATTTGATAGTGCTGTTATATTTTAAAGAACCTGGTGTCAACATAAACGCTGAGCGACATGCAGACAGCTTAAAACGCTTACGGGTCAGCATAAAGAATTAAAGTCCCGTGAAGCTCACAAATAGTGTCATTCTTCTGCATGATAATGCTCGACCCCATGTAGCCCAGACGATTCAAAATCTGTTTAGTCGTATAAAGTGGGAAGTCTTACAACATTCACCTTACAGTCCCGACTTGTCCCCTGCGATTATCATGTTTTTGGGCCAATAAAGAAATCACTAAAAGGACGGCGGTTCAAACAAATCGGACCCTGAGGTAGAGTTTTCTGTTAGCGAATGGTTCCGCAAACAGCCGCAAGAATTTTACCAGTAGGGAATCTACAGATTAGTGCAACATGCCTTAGTGTTAATTAAGACTTCTCCATTCCTTTAAAATCGTTGAATAAAAAATGCTTTACAGCCTGTAAGCGTGTTTCTATTGAACAATCCTCGAACATTGACTGTTACTAAACTAAATTTAAGGGCCTTTCTTATTGGCATATACAGTTGCTATCTGCCGAACGAACGCACTAACCTAATGCAAACAGCGCGAGTAGAGTTATAAAAATTAAATAAAAGCAAATTTTCTAGTTATCCCACACTACTATCAAAATAATAAGAACTGTAGGAAGATTCTTACATACGAGGGTCAGTTGAAAAGTTTGCTGAGCGATATCTATAGCTCAGTAGTAGAACTAAAATTTTTCTTGTGGAAATACCACCTGTTAATTTCCAGAAATATCTGTCAATTTATTCACTCTTTAGTAGCTGTATGAAATTTTTCTGTCACACGTGTTTTTAAAATGCACAAAATCAAACATCGTGTTGTGATGAATGGAAATCGTGTTAAAAACGTTTTAGAGTCAATGGAAAATCAAAACGAATTTGTAAGTGTGTTAGGAGATGCTGCACTTTCAGAAACAACGGTAAGTGGGGCACACTCAAGTTTAAACGTGGTCGTACAAGCACTGAAAACGATCCCAGCAGTGGTCTAATAAGTGCAACAAAAAATGGCATTATTGAAAAACATTCATAGGGTGTTGGAAGACCGCAGATTAAGGAGTGGATGCCTTTGCTGAAATCATAGGCATCTCGTATGAGCGTGTGCATCATACTTTAACTCAAGAACTTGGTGTAAAAAACGTTGTGTAAGATGGCTGGCGCATCTGGTGTTGTTGCAATTTTTGGGCGTCCAGTGGGTTTTCAATGCTAGTACGACCACGTTTAAACTCAAATGCCTACTTACAGACAGTTGGTTTTGAAGTCGCAGCATCTCTTGACACATTTACAATTTCGTTCTGAATTTTCGTTGGCGCCAAACAATTTTTAACAAAGAATCACACCACGATATTTGAATTTGTCCTTTTTTCAAAACGCGCATGACACGTCAATTCTAAACAGCTTTTAAATAATGAATAAATTGATAGATAGATTTGTAAATTAACAGGAGTTCACATAAAATACAAATCTTGCAGAATACGAAAAAGTTTAGTTTTATCGCTAAGATACAGTTGTCGCTCCGCGAACATTTCAATCGACCCTCTGTGCCGTACTTTGTTCGGCTCGGGAAAAGCGAACCTCGGTTGCAGAGGCAGGTTACTTTCTTTTAGAAACGGGGGCGTTCTTGACGTCATGCAGTGCCTCTGCATCGCGTCGTCGCCGAGTGTATGTAGGCGGCTTGTAGTGGCGGTGACGAATATTCAGTCGCCGGCTCAGCTGTGCTGTGCGCGATCCTGCATTCTGGCAAGTAAGTTTTCTTAGGTAGAAATTACCAACTAATCTTTCTCATTTCTGTTTCAACCCTCATCTAAGAAGTTTGGTCTCAACTGACGGCACCAATCTGTTCTGACTTCATTAGACTACGCTATGAGAAGCTAGAGTAAAGTCAGCTCCAGGTATGTGGTTAGTTTAATGTGGCCCTAAAATATTTTAACCCTAAAATATATATTTTTTGGTGTTACAGCTTTTCTTTATAAACGATAACTTGTGTGTGCATGAGTGTTAGCCCTGAATTAGGGTATTAAATTAAATTAAAGATTAACTTATTGAATTAACTTATAATAGACATGTATGTAGCTTATTAACCTGATTAAAGTAATGTAAAAAAAATGGTAACAGATATCTTACACTCAGCTGATTTTAGTGTTGTTAATAAGAATAAGTGGTGATGCGTTTCTGGTATCTGCTGAGCATTAAAGTGTGGGTTCTCAATTTTATAATGGTGGTGTGTGTGCGAGCTGTAGTGAGATTATGCTCTTTATGACACCCTATACAGCATGTTGCCTGTCGTAGGTGCTCGAACAATGGCGAGATGGGTGTCGGGGTTAGACGAACAACTGTCAACCCCTCTGGCAGAGATACTACTTGAGCCGTGAGCTGCCGTCAGTTGGGACACACAGACACACACGTAGAGGAATTCTGCCCCCAGGAATTGCCTGTGCTACCTACACGCTACAGCTTATCCAGTGGTACTTAGTTACACCGGACTATCCAGGTGGGATCCTTCTGTATTACTTTATACTCTTTCATCCACCACAATGCTGTAAATCGGCAGACCCTCTCTGAAGCAGGCTCATGATACCCGCGTTTGATTTGCTCAAGATCTGCAAACACACACGTTAAGTTTTGTGCCTGCATGTGTGGACCTTGCATATAACTAAGCTTTGTGTAATCTGTTATAACTTCTTATACTATGTAAGGAAATTGCACACACACACATGTGTACCTGCATGAGCTGCTCTAAGTTTTTCCGTCTTTTGAATGCGTTTTATTTATCTGAGAGTTAGTTATGTCCTGCTTGCTCATGTCCCGCTGTGCGGGCATAATTCAGGACTGGGGGTGTCTGATTTCTTCATGTATGTTGGCTTAAAATATTATCAGGATTTAATACTCTGAGTTTGCTTCATAATTATTGAAGTTGTATTTACTTATAATTTTGGAGTCTTTGGTTCTGTTGTGGGCAGTTCCATTTCCGGTGTTAGTTAAATTCTCATCTTACGGGTGATTTTACTGGGAACTACTAAGTTCGCTTTTGTGTGTATATATATATTTGTGTACGTTTTATGCAAAGGGTTATTGTGAGAGGGTCGGTACAGGAATTGTGGATGTGTGTTATATGTATTATGTATGTGTTTGTGTGTAATTTTCAATGGGGGGGGGGGGAATGTGACAGAATTTATGATGTGATAGCACATGTGTTTAGGGAATTACAGAAAAGGCTAGCCAATTTAACTTAAACTTTAAATATCACTCAATAATTTCAATATTACATATTAAAACAAAATTATTGTAATGTTTATCGTGGACATAGTGTGGCAGGGTGTAGAAAATTTAAATTCAGACTTTAAATATCACATATTAAAAGAATTACAATGTTGTTTTGAGATAATGTTGCATCCACTCTTTTACAGCCACTGAATTAAATAGTCTCTCACAATATTATACTGTGGAGAATCATGACATGTATGTAATGAAGTGTTTCAATTTTACTCATGATTTTATTCATTATTTAATTATGCCTTGCAATATCATGTATGTGACTGCACGCTGAATAAAGTTCACACTTGTTTTGTTAGTAGAGTTTTTCATTTGCAAGTCCTGTCAGCCACCAGTGGACATGTCTGTGATTGTAGCTTGGGCCTTTGCACACTTTATGCTTCCTCAAGGTTCACCACCTAGTTTTAAATATTATGTCTCTCCCCTTTAAATAAAAATAAAAAAAAAAAATTAAAAAAATAAAATAAAAAAAATCACAAAAATACTTATAAAATAAAAAGGGGGTTTCACCTCGTATAATAAAGTCGTATAACAGGGAAGGCCCCAAATTTACGAAAAAGTTTCAGAGTCTGTAATAGTGGAAAATAACTCAGTGTGCATGTGCAGAATTAATAATACCTTGAATTTCAAACACCTATTCAAAGCACAAAAACTTTGATAAGGTTGATATGTCAAAAACAAGGAAACATGAAGTCACCGACTGAGTTGTACTGACACTGAGTTATAATAAGCTTTGTAAGATAGCGCGCAGAGACGCAACCGTGCCTGTGTAGACTTGATGTCAGTCACTCAGGTTCGCGCTCGCTGATTAGAACATGCAAAACAGACAATAACTTTATTTATCTACCTGAAAACGCAAAAATTAAATATGTACCATAGTTAATACGTCCTAAAATATATTAAACAATAAAGCCTTTAAGCCTGAAAACGCAAAAATTAAATATGTACCATAGTTAATACGTCCTACAATATATTAAATAATAAAGCCTTTAAGCCTGAAAACGCAAAAATTAAATATGTACCATAGTTAATACGTCCTACAATATATTAAACAATAAAGCCTTTAAGCCTGAAAACGCAAAAATGAAATATGTACCATAGTTAATACGTCCTACAATATATTAAATAATAAAGCCTTTACTTTAGTACCATAAATAATTTATAACATGTGAGCTATTTTTTTTTAATTTTGTTAAAATATTTTTTCTTTGCGCCGCCTCCGAAAATGTGCCGCCCCGAGGCACGTGCCAAGTGTGTCTAATTACAAAGCGGCCGCTGTGTGTTATTGTGTTTGTTTGTCACCTCCCAAGGGTTTTTACAGCTAAACTTTTAAGTACGTTTAACGTCCCAGTGTAGTGTGGAGTAACGCTAACTTGTCAGGCCTCTGTCGACTCCAAACCCTCTGGCTTGTATGGCAGTATGAACTTTCTTGACGCAAAAATTAGTAATTCTGTATTTTTTGATGCTCAACAATTCTAATATTGATCATGTGATTTAGTAAAATTTTAATTTGATATCACAAAACAATCACTTAAATAACTGTTGTTAGCTTGTACAGTTAGATTACATAACTAATAGAAAATTCAGGTTTTGGGGAAATTTATTAAACTTTATCACCATATTACCTTACGTTACCCTACTTCGTATACCATTTGCGTATCTAGGAGTATTCTATCATTCAGAGCGTTCAGCAGTGAACCACAGTCTGCTCAACTTTACAGTGCTTCAATTAAATCCTGTATGTAGTACCTCGGATGTAGGATGGCGTAGTAGTTGGTTGGGTTTATTGTTACAGCTGCTCTCTTTATTGGTATTTTGTCCATGATTGTCCTATTAATCTAATAGCCATTAGAATGCAGTGTCTGTGGTTTTTCCTCCTTTGGTGAACTTACTTGTGAGACAGTTAACTCCAACGAACCGTAAACCAAAGAATTGTTTATCGCTGTGTGATGTTAGTGTGACTATCTTGTGGGTTTGTCTGTGATTAGGTTGCCAGATGATGTCCGACTCTCCGGACCTGTTTGCCTTTTTACAGTTTAGTCCGGCTACAAATAAGCTGTCCGGCCTCTCCGAATTTTGTTAGGTTTTTTTGTCTGACAAATTTGCACGTAGTAGGCCTATTATGATAAAAGTACAGCATATTTTTTATGCCTGAAAAGGTACTAGATCGGAAAAAATGTTCGTTTTAGATTTTTATTTCTTTTTCTTTCAGTTTGTTTAGACCTTTTGTGATATTACTCTTAATCTCTGTATTATCATCAAAGCCGCCGCTCTCATTTATGCGAACTGGTATTGGTAAATCAAAGAGGCAGCGGTAGACTACTCACGTGTCTGACTTGTATAAGCCGACTCCTATTTGTTTCTTTTATAAAGAAGACGACAGAGCTTGTTTTCCATTTCTATGTGTTTTGAATTTGCCAAATATTGGTATTCAATTTAAAATTTGAGATTTAAGTGTTTCGTTAAAATTTAAGTATAGTTAAATGAATAGTATAAAGTTTACCTCTTTTGTCCGTCTAGTGGTTTTTCCTTTTTTATATTTCACTACGCGTTTCTGGACGTATGTCCCATCTTCAGCTGTAATCCCCCAGCAAAGTTCGTCAGATATTTAAAACAAATTACGTATAATTTACACACATGTCGTAAATAAAATATATGAAGACGGAACACACGCGGTGTTGTTGGTGCACACCACGGTAACACTATACTCGACTGTTATGCTTACGTTGTTATTGGCAGTGTACGATCAATAACAATGTGAGCGTAACAGTCGTTTATAGTGTTACCATGGTGCGTGGTGTTACATGTGTGCAAATTATACGTAATTTGTTTTAATTATCTGATGAAATTTACTGAGGGATTACAGCTGAAGATGGGACATATGTTCAGAAACACGTAGTGAAATACGTATAAAAAAGGAAAAGCCACTAGACGGATAAAAGAAGTAAATTTTATTCTATTCATATACGTATAAGTAGCTTGGATATTGAAAGCATGAATTTAAGATTTAAGTGTTTAGTTAAAAAAGATTAAATTTATTTAATAATAAAATTATGTAGTTACTTAAATTTCTATGTTTCTACGTCTAATGATGATAAAACTATCTTATGTATGAAACAAGCTGATGTCGTTTTATTTTTTAATATGTAGCAGGCTTATATATACGCAAGCATCTGATATCAAACGAACATAATAAATGCCGGTTTTTAATGTAAAAACTGGTAGCCGGCTAAATTAACAGCTGTGTTCGGTTTTTCTGATTTCTGATCTGGCGGCCCTAGCTGTGATGTGTGTTCTTCTGGTAACATCACCATTTTCACAAACGACATAGGTGCAAGGTGCCGACTGTTCCGCCTTCCAAGAACCTCCAAAGGTCTTTCAAAGATCATTCTTCATCTCTTTCTGGGTCTACCCACACACCTGTATACTATAGGTTTGTATTTCCAGACTTGTTTGGCCAGTCTGGAATCTGGCATTCTTTCTGAGTGTTATTTCCACCGTTATTTTAAAATTTTAATTGTTCATTCAAGATGAAAACTTGTAACTCTTTTCTTACAGCCTTGTTATTTATATGGTCAAGAACATACGGACTGGTAACATTTACCCAGTAAATAAAGACAAAGGTCTCCCGAAGTCAGAAAGACACAAGTGCACATTGCACACAACATGGATTAAACCAAACCAATCAGACAACAAATTCTGTAAGATAAGTCGTTCCGCATTTTTTTTAACGAGGGCAGGGGGAACAATGTGCTCTACAAATGTCCGGATGGGTCCACATTTCCGGGGTCTGTGGGTTTGAGTGTTATACCCGACCCACTAATAAACCATTTCCCTTTCCTCTTCTAGGGTACTAACCTGGAACTGGTTGACACACTACTTAGGGGTAGGCCTATTGTTCTTCAGCCCTATGGCTCACATCTTACTTGTTAGCCTTCTATGCTGAATTACCCAAATCCATCTTCTTCGCCCGAAGAATCTCTTCTGCGAAGCGTGCCACACGGTTCCAGGGGTCTGGAAGCATCACTTCAACGTTTTTATCCGGGGAGATCTCCTGCCTAATATCATCTTGCAACAATCTTCTATGTTGCTTCCACCTGTCGCAGACGAAGAAGTCGTTCAACATTACAAGTAGAATTTAACATACTATTACATTTGTTACTCGCCTGTTTATTACTGGAGTTATAGGAATACTATTTACATTCTTTTGTCGTTATGTTTTAGAATTAGTTTAGTTATTTATAACAAAAGCAATATCCTATATAACCGATAAATTCTACGTTCCTTCATGTATGGCTGACTTCCGCATTTTAAAATTTTGACACAAACAATCCAACACTGTTCTCGTCTACAGGCAAGTAAAAAAAACCGAATGAGGAGTTGACAGCAGCTCACGACGCAATCAACTTACAGTGACGGCGGAGCAGCTGGCATAATGCTGTGGCGACGGAAGACAGCTGCTGGGAGAATCAATAAATAAACAACACAAAGTGACTTGTTCCAATAGGATGTGTTGTTCCCTACATAGCTACACTGTACTGAGACGCGCGCGATAAAAGTTAAGAATGTTATTCTGAAGATCGCGTTGTAAATTAAGCAACTGAAACATCTTAGTCATTCAACTAAACAAGTCCACACAAATTTTTAGTCTATCAATTTCTTGTCTGTTTTTAACTCGGGTTTATTCTCCTTTACAATTAGATATTGTTACGACGGTCTCACGGACCGTCGTGCTGTTCAGTGGAAAGGAAATACAAACACCAGTGAAATCACTAATTACTAACTTTAATTAGTCACAAACAACAATTTGATTTAACAAGATACTCTCATATAGTAATTCAAGTTAAATTTGCCCACATACAATAATAATGTCAACTAGTAGAGTTTCGCACTAATAATAACACAATAATCATTTTCCACTAATCCGCAACAATCGCTTGATCCGCACTCTACAATATCGCCAGGTGAAACTTCTAAGCCGGCCGTAGACGCTTATGTAGATCCTGCAGGTGTTCCAGAACAATTTTTCACACTCCTGGCCGCGTGCCAACATAGTTTGCGTGGTTATAAGAGCTTGAGTATTCTAGAGGCTACCTTACTGCACGACCTTGACCTTGACTGCACCTGCTTGGCTAGCCGAGAAACGTGTAGAACATTTCCGTAACTGCACCTGGCGACTTTTCGAGAGGGTTATGTAATTGTCGTAACAATATTTATTAGGATTATTAACTAAAACTTCCGGGCTGAAAGGCCGTGGTCGATTGCTTAAGTTTCTGCTAAACGTTTCGGCCGCACCACCGGTGGCCATCTTCAGTAGCAAAAGAAAAGTGTTCGATAGATGATACGCCGAACACGTCTCCCAATGGACTGGGAACAAGCAACAGTGAGTACCCAAGATCAGAGCTGTTGGGTTGCGCGTCGTGAGACGACCCAATGGTATCCTAGTACCGAGCCTCCTATGAGGGGCTCCTGCCTAGTGGTCCTGTCCAGACGGAATATTGATTAATTTAATTTTTAATGGTCGTTACAACGACATGCTCGTACTAGGTCGACTAGTACAATTTGTCGAGGCCGTTTCCAAGAGTCACCTGGACGTATTCGGTACTTGCCAAGGCCAGCTATGAGTGGGTTTGTCTGGGTCCTCGCAGCTCGGACGTAAAATTTACGTGCAAGTCGCCTTGCGGTGTCATCCAAGGAGCGGACACCGAGTCCTCTTCTCAGGAGACGAGAAGAAAACCGATAGGGGACTTTGGCCGCTAGCCGAAGCCCTCTATCGAGAACGCTTTGCAACCTTCTTTTATGAACGGTTGCGAGGTAACCCCAGACGGGAAGAGCGTAGGTAATGATCGGCAACAGATACGCGTTGACAATCAACTTACCCAGCTTGCGGGTCATAGCCTTGTTGGCAAGTATCGGAAACAGTTGCGCGAGACGAGCGGACGCTTTCCTTCGCATCGTCTCAGCGTGGGTACGCCAGGTGAGCCGACGGTCAAGGTGGACACCGAGGTACTTAACTTCCCTCGACCAGGGCAGGTACGTTCTACCGAGTCTCACTCGGCCTCGTGGTTCTTTCCGGCGCTTCGTGAATAGCACCGCGGAGCTCTTGGTTTCGTTGACGGCAACTTTCCAGCTTTCCGTCCACGTCGAATACGCATCGAGTGCGCGCTGAAGTCGTGGGATAGCAAAGTCTGCGTTCCGATCGGCGGTATAGACCGCCGTGTCGTCGGCAAACAAAGCCATCTGGACTCCAGGCTCTCTGGGTGCGTCGTTGACATACACGGAGAACAGGAGAGGCCCTAGCACGCTACCTTGAGGTACCCCGGCTGTGATACGTCTCTCGGAAGAGACGTGGTCGTCTATTCGCACGCAGAAAGTCCTCTCCGTCAGAAAGCTAGCAATCAAGCGAAGGTAGCAATCTGGGAGCTGGATTTCCCGGAGCTGGAACAAGAGCCCGTCGTGCCAGACACTATCAAAGGCCTTTTCCACATCTAGGAAACAGGCGACAGTCTGCTCTTTCCGACACCCGGCGTCCGTGATGTATTCCACCAGTCTCATCAGTTGATGAGTGGTGGAATGCCCCACACGGAAGCCGAACTGTTCGGGGACCAGTACATCGAAGTTTCTTAGATGATCTAGTACTCTCCGTTGTACGAGACGTTCGAGGACCTTTGACGTGGCTGACAGTAGACTAATTGGCCGGAGGTTGCCGGGACGGGAAGCGTCCTTTCCCTGCTTCGGGATCACTATAACCGTCGCCTTACGCCATTTCTGGGGAAAATAGGCCAGTCTAAGACACGCGTTGAACAGCGCGACCAAGAAAAGTACTCCTCGCTCCGGGAGTCGAGTAAGAGCGGCGTTCGAGACGCCGTCCGGGCCAGGAGCTTTTCTTGGCACGAGTTCAACGAGCCGATCTGTGACCTCTTCCCTAGTAATGGGTTCGGGCTCCGTAGTGATCGGAAGAGACAGAAAGTCTTCCACTTCGTTCTCGACTTCTTCGTCGAAGTCCCAGTCCATGGGCGGGTTAGGTGCGAACTGTCGCTCAAAACACGCGCCCAAGTACTCGGCCTTCGCCTCCGGGCGAGCCAGGATTTGACCGAAAGGTCCAGCAATGGCCGGGATGCGAGGCCGGCGCCTCTTCCCTACCAACGCCGAAGGAATCCGGTAAGGGCTACTTTCGTCCGATCCGTCCCCTGCCTGGGCCACGGCGAGTTCCCAACAGCGTCTCCGGTAGGCCTGCATTTCACGACGTAAAATGCCGGTCGCCCGGTTGTACGCTGCCTTGTCGGCCGGATCACGGGTCCGCTGCCAGCGTCTCCGGAGGCGATTTCTCTCGCAAGCGAGAGCACTCGTCTCCTCTGGGATCCGCTGCCAGTGGGGCGTGACGCCAGGCTTCATTCTGGAAGACGCGTCGATCGCAGATACGACTGCCTCGTCAAACGCGGCAACTGCCTCGTCGACTTGGCTGAAGGTTTCGAGTGGTCCCGCGTCTGGCAATCGGCGACTTAACGCCGGGCCATAGCGATCCCATTCTACCACCTTCCTGACATCTCTGCGTACGACGTGCTGGGCAGCGACGTGTATCAGGATGGGGAGATGATCGGACGATAGTTCCGTTAGCGCGGACACATGGACCGGACAGTCAATTCCCTGAATCACCGCTATGTCCAAGACATCGGGAGCCGCGTTGCGTTGTGAGGGGTAGAACGTAGGTTGGGTAGGCCCAATCACTTGTATCCTGCGAGAATCGGCAAACCTGCGTAAACGTTTCCCGTTTGGGGCAGTCAAGCGACTGTTCCAATCGCGATGTTTACAGTTCAGATCGCCGGCCATGATGACCCTCCTGTGTGCATCGAACGCGACAGCTAGATCGGGGTGAAGGAGCTCTTTTTGCGGCGGTTTATACGCCGCTACCATCTGTACACCGCCTAGAGTGTTTAACAACTCCACAGCGGTGCCTTCGAGGTGAGTCATTGCAGGCAAGACGACTCGGTGATGCTCGAGAGTGAGCCTCACCGCGACGGCAGTACCGCCACCAGCAGTGCCCGGTCTGTCGTTTCGATAGCACACATAGTTGGCCAGTCGTAACCGACTCGCAGGAGTCAAGTGGGTCTCATTGAGAAGCACTACATCGGGTTTGAGTCGGGCCAGTAATTCTTGGAGTTCCTGGATCTTGTTGGACAACCCGTTGGCGTTCCAGGAAAGAATCGAGAGATCTCGTTTGAGGACCCGACTCATAGAAGACCTACACAAGTGGCGGCTTCCACCAAGAGCATGAATCTCTCAGTTATGTCAGCAGTCTCCAAGCGGGAGCGGATGGACCTGAAGGTCTGGGCGACTTTGCTGAGATCGAACTCAGCAAGGAAGTCTTTGACGACCTGGTAGTCGTCAGGAACGGTTCTTGAGGCAGATTGCCCGGAGACTGCGTGCGCATAAGAGCGCCGAGGCTTATCAATCGGGGGATTGGTGGAAGCCAGGGGTTTCTTGGGGCCAGGTGTAGCACCTCGAGCGGAGGTGCTAGGAAGAGGGACAGATGCGATTGCGTCGGACTTCGCGCGCTGTGCAGGCTGTCTGGACTGTGCGGCCGGGTTGGCAGGAGCCCGGGATCTAGCGCCACGGGGCTTTCTATGCCGCTTCTTTTTGCCTGCGTTGGGAAACCGCGGGGGCGGGAGGTCAGGCGAGGCTGCTTCTAAAGCAGGGGCAGGATTCTCCGTTGCTGGGGGGGATTGAGAAGTCTCAGGCTCCACAACCGAGATGTTTTCTGTTGGCTGGATGGTCTCTCTTTTAGATGCCACGAGGTTACGGCGCTTTTTCGCCTGAGGCGGGACAGGGGCCTGTGAAGGAGCCTGAGATGGAGTTGCCTGTGCTACAGGTGTTTGCTTCGGGCCTTTAGATCGCTTTTGTTGCCTGTTTGAAGCTGGGGCGGAAGACACGGCAGCCGTAGCAGGAGGCGCAGGGCCTGGCTGCTCGGTTGCAGGTCTGGAACCAGCTACCGGATGCCTCGGTGGTGGCAGGCGCCCTTTCGGCTTTCGCCTCTCGAGCTCCTGCTGAAACACCGGACATGCCCGGTAGTTGGCGGGGTGACTCCCGCCGCAGTTGATGCATCTTTTGAATGCAGGTGCATCGCAAAGTTTGGAGGCGTGAGGGAGAGAACACCTCACGCACGCCGGAGCGTTAGAGCAAGAGTCGGAGTGGTGCCCGAAGCGTTGGCACCTGTGACACTGAGGCAGAACCCCGGGAGCGCGGCTTCTTTCCACTTTTACGCGGAAACCAAAAAGCCGCGTAAGTGAGAGTAGGCTAGTGCCTGCCTCGCTATTCTCCACCAGGATGCGGACCAGAGGAATTGGACGCCTTGGTCCGGCAGGAGTAAACACCCGATGGACCGCGCGAACAGGATAGCCCAGCTCGCGCAGCTCATCGAGTATTTCCTCTAGAGGGGATTCCACGTCCAAGCCTCTGAGGACAAGCGACAGAGGCTTCACGTGTTTAGGCGAGAAGGTATGGTACTGGAATTGCTGGGATTCCACGTACGCCAAGACACTGCGGTACACGTCCATTCCGCGGACAACGATCTTGACTGTGTCGCCCCCAAGGAGCTTCAGGTCAACGTTGGCCGGGGAAAGTCCGGGAGCCACTATCAATCGCCGGTAAAAACCGGTGACGTTGCTCACGCCGTGAACGTATACGGGCGTGATGCGACCAGAGGCCGGCGGTGCTTGGGCACCGCCGGACACAGTCGGCCCCGGGCCGGATTCGCCATCGGCGGGGACAACTTCCATGGCGGACGCCGAGGAAGAGGTTGAGGACGATCGATTCCGCCTCGGTTTCTTAACCGGCCGCCCCCGTGGCCCAACCGCCACGAAAGCGTCGGTCTCGTCACCGGGCAGCGGAACCGACCGGGGATCGACTTGGTCCGCTTCCATAAGCGGAGAACACGGCGAGTCGCTCGTGTGGGGCGGGGCAGTGGCGAGCGACTGCGAGCTCGATGACGCGCCCGAAGCGGGCATTTCCGCCATCGAGCGGGAGGTTCGCCGACCAGAGGCAGCCAGGCTGCCTCCGGCGGTAACCAGGGACCTAGGGTCCGGCCCGAGCCGGATCGCTTGAGGGATTTCTGGAACGCTCAGGCTTACTACGAGCTGGGCAATGACCGGCTTCGTTAGATACCTCTCCTTACCAAGAGAGGTGTCCACCGGCCTCTTTACCTAGGCGATATCCAAGCTCGCTTACCACTGGTGGGGGCTCGCAAGGATCGTCCTAGGCAGCGCTACCTAAGAGCCTGAGCGTCAGCGGGCTAGATGCGCTGCGCAACTTACAACAGCTCTGGTAGGCTATAAGCTTCCTCTTCAATGGTGGTCCTGAAAAGGGTCACTTGACTGGTGGCCCTGAGAAGGTCCGACGAATTCAGCTGTGTGTGCTGGCTACTCAGTTCACCAGCCAGCTGAGTTGAAGTCTTCTTTCTTCTTGTTGGCGAGCAGCAAGAGGGCCAAAACGTTTCTGTCCAACGGCGGCAGAAGGCAGAAGGGCAGCGGCTGAGAACAGCGAAAGAACTTCAGCGTCCAAGCTGGAGAGAGCAGTCCAAAGGAGAGATCCTTGGACGTCTGCAGTGAGTACCGTATTGCATTGCATTATGGATGCGGGGTGTCTTTGCACCCGTGGCTTGATTGCAGCATCTGGATCGTGTCCAATGGCTGCCAGAAGTAAACATAGTGCTGGTACATGTCGACTGGTTACCTAAGACTGGAAAAGGAAACCGCCAACCAGTTAACTGAGAAGGCGGGGGAGTATAACTGTTATTTGTTTAATGCACTGCCGCTGGTACCGATTCGAGCAACAGATGTTGCCCGTTTCAAGTCCAGTCAGCAGACGCCCTGAGGGCGTCGGTCGCTCCCCGCGAGGCGGAGAGCCTCCGTGCCAGTGAATGATGACAGCGACAAGCAGCCGGCTCAGCGTGCTAGGAGGTGGACAGGAAGGAGAGAAGGACAGTTTGGTGAAATACTCTGGTCTAGGACTGATGATTACTTGTTTGTATTTAATTTAAAGAGGATGGCGTTATGGCGGGTCATCAAGAAGCGCCCGAGGGCGCTTGACCCGAATGGGCGGTGGTGGTTCTGATGCACTGATGGTTCGTAGGTACGGGAAGGTGGAGGTCGAGGCTTTAGCAAAGAGAGTTAGAGCCAGCGACCGGACAAAGGAAGTCAAGGTAGGAACACAGAGACCCCTTCGAATCACGTCGTTCCTTACAAACCAAGGGGACCCCGTCAAGGATCGGAGTGTTCGGGACTGGAAAGCTTCCAGCCTACATCTGTTGGTGGTGGATAAAAGAGACCACCAGGCGGGTGCCGCATAGGTCAATACAGACCTGAGAAATAGTAGATAGATGGTAAGTTTCGTGCGCATGGCCAGGCGGCTGCGACACGAGAGGAAAGGAGATAATTTGGCTCGGACGCCGCGAGCCTTGGCAAGGGTTTCCGTCACGTGGGCGTTGAAGCAAAGGCGACGATCTAGTCGAACGCCTAAATACTTCACCGATTCTTTGTAGGCGATGGGTCTCCCTGCTAGGGAGAGGGGCTGGCATCGGGAGATGGACTTACGGGTGAAACAGATCGCCTCGGATTTCTCCGTGTTGATCGTCACCCGCCATTTCCGTAGCCAGTCCGGAAGCTGGTTCAACTGACGCTGCAGCTTTGTACTCGCAAATCGCGGGGACAGGGAGCTGCAGTGATACATAGCATCGTCAGCGAACAAAGACAACGTGACTCCGGGCAAGACAGGCAGGTCGTTCGTGTACACAAGGTACAGAACGGGGCCGAGGACAGATCCCTGTGGTACGCCGGCGGCGACGGGTCGAACTGTAGAACAGGACCCGTCGACGCTCACCCTGAAGGTTCGGTCGCTGAGATACGACCGGAGGAAAAACACTATGGTCGATGGTAGAGGGGAATTGGCAAGTTTGAAGAGAAGACCTTCGTGCCAGACTTTATCGAAGGCCTTGCTCACGTCCAACAGTACGGCGGCCGTAGCCGCTCGCCTGTTGGTGGCGTCTGACAAGTGCGTAACAACGCGGACCAATTGAAGCGTGGTCGAGTGCTCTCTGCGAAACCCGAACTGTTCGCTGCGGATGAAACCATCTAGCAGCGGCGAGATGCGAGCCAGCAGGAGACGCTCGAACACCTTCGAGATGACTGGCAAGAGAGAGATTGGACGATAGCTTTCAGGAAGCATGCGCGGCTTGCGAGGCTTCGGAATCATTACGATGTTGGCAGATTTCCACAGGCGGGGAAAGTACTGTAGCCGGAGACAGGAGTTAAACAGCTCAAGAACGAGGTCAACGCCTGAGGCCGGGAGATTTTGTAGAGCAGCGGCCCCGATCCGGTCAGGACCGGGGGCGCGACGGCGATTTAGTCGGCAGATAGATGAAACTAGTTCATCCCTGTCGAACGGGAGGGCTGGGATTTCGGGAGGGCGTGAAAAATGTCCAGATAGGAAGTCACGGACTTCTGCCGAGTGGGCAGGGTCCGAGACGCCTTGGTGAACAGTAAATTGCACCTCCATGCAGTCGGCGAAGACCTCTGCCTTGCCTTCTGATGAAGATACAACCCCGTTCGGAGTTTCAAGTGGGTTGCGAGTTCTCTTCTCGCGGGTCAGTCTACTCGCCGCTCTCCAGACGGAGGCGTGGTCGACTTCAAGAGACTCAAGGTATGAGTCCCATCGATCAGAGTTTACGTCCCGCAGTAGCTGCTGGACGTAAAGAGACTGGGCCTGAAAGCGCCTTTTGACGCCGGGATCACGGGTTCTTTGCCATCTGCGGCGGAGATTGCGCCGTAGCCAGATGGCGTGGAGTACTTCCGCAGGTAAGGCCGATTTACGATGATTCACCTCGAGAGTATATGTGTGTCGATCCATGACACCTTGGACCAACTCCTGAAGATGAGTGGCTCGGAGATCCAAATCGTCACAAGTGACGACCGGGTCCGCGGGGAGTGATGGTAACCGCCGTGAGAGCTCATCATGGTAGGAGCGCCAGTTGACTCTCCTAACAGTCTGAGCGGGAGGTCGGGGTGAGGCCGACAGCTCACGGGCAGTTATAAAAAGGGGATTGTGATCGGATGAGAGATCCGACACTGACGAGACCTGGATGTGATGGGTCACGTCCTTGGCTATGACAATGTCAAGGACGTCCGGTCGATGACCGGAAAAGGGGAAGTGAGTAGGGTCTTCTGGGCCGATAACTTGAAGTACCGGGTCGTCGGAGACGAACCGATACAGAGATTTTCCGTAGGCGTTGGCTACTCTGCTGTTCCAGGAGGGATGCTTGGCATTTAAGTCGCCGGCTACGATGGTTGGTAGGGGATGATCGAGGAGAGCGTCCCACTCCTCGGGCGGTGGAGGTAGCCGCAGGCCGGGCCGGAGATACGCGCAGTGAGTACCTGCTACGAAGCCTCTGTTTATAACATTTTGTCCGCTTCAGGTGTATCGCACGGACCAATGAGAAGCCAGCTCGTCATACTCAATTCTGATTGGCCATGGAAAATAGACCATGCCAGACACTATTTAAGGAGATGCTTTCTCCTCGACTCCAGTCTACCTAGAGCTGTTGCCAGGGTAGGCTGCGTCACTTTTTATGGCGATTTTTGCTTGTGAATTTCACCGTTATTTATACATTTATCAAAGTGAATTCTTCAACATATCTTCATCTGTATTCATCTTCATCAGTGTGCTATAAATTACCAGTGTATTGTGTCGTGCGCGTGTGTTTTTGTGACTCGTGTGCAGTGCGCGTCTGGTGTTCGTGTTCTTTGTCTGTCAGTGTAGTGATTCAGTGCTGGTGAAAGTCACTCTTTCCTAGCCCTTTTTTGCGTCTTCGACGTTCATTTCGGCTCATCCCGAGATGGCGTCGAACGCAACTCCCGTTCCTTTGCCGGCACCGCTGGTAACCTTAATGGAAACCTGCGGTACTGGTCCTCATTCTACCCCGCTGCCGTCCCATACAATCAGTGATAGTGAAAGTGAAAGTGATTGTGCGTCGATGTGTAGTGTGGGGACGGGGGAAGGTGAATTTTCGCTTGTGGAGGGCAAGTCTGCCAAACGCAAGCGAAAATTGGTCGCCAGCCCGCCACCGGCCGCTGCTACGCATCGGGTATCTAGTCCCGGTAACAGCGCCAGCCATCCGACTCAGTCTCCCTCTCAATCTGTGCCCAAGCCTAAAATTCCTCCGATTGTCATTCCCGACAATCGCAATTATAGGGAAATTCTTCGTTCCCTCCAGAATCTGCTTCCTTCGGCCAAACTCGAGGCCAGGTGCCAAGGCTCCTCGCTTCGAATTGCGGCCACAACAGTCCCGGACTTCCGATCGGTCCAACAGTTTCTTACCGATCGGAAGATCTCCTTCCATACTTTCGCGCTTCCTTCAGAGCGCGAAATTAAAGTTGTTCTTTCCGGACTTCCTTCCTGGACCGCCCCCGATACCATCAGGCAGGAGCTTGTCGCCTTAGGCTATTCGCCGACGGCGGTAAGTGTACTGCATGCTGGCAAGGAGGAAGATCGCCGTCCTGTGAATAGTTTCCTAGTGAAACTACTCAAAGTAGGCCAGTTCGAGGAGGTCTATGGCCTCCAAAACTTCCTGCACCTTCGGGTGCAAGTTCGTACTTTTGACCCGCGGCCAGGCCCCTCGAAGTGTTTTAACTGTCAGAGGTTTGGCCACTCCAGCTTATTCTGTAATCACCCTCCGCGTTGCGTGCGATGTACTGAGCCTCATCGTGGGTGTGATAAGCCCAAGACGGGGTTCACGGCCATTTGCTGCAACTGCGGCGGGGACCATCCGGCTAGTTATAGAGGCTGTAGGGACTTTATATCAGCCATGAAGCTGCAGCGGACTCCTGCTCGCCCTGGCGCGCAGGCAGGCCGTGTTGCAGGTCCCCTCCCTAACCGCAGAGAGGCCTTCCCACCTCTCTCCGGAGCATCATCTCAGGCCCCGGCAGCAGTTCCGGCTGCTCCCAGGGCCCCAGTTCCGCCTGCAGTCGACGTTTCGGCGCCGCCTGCAGTCCCTTCTGTCCCGGCGCCTGCCGGAGCGCCCGGTCCTTCATACGCGGCTGTGGCCGCTACATCAGTCCCGCCTTCCGCTCCTCGGAGCCACAAACCAAAGCGCACTCGTCGCCGTCAGCGACAAGTTCCACAGGCCTTGCCTGTAAAACCTCAGCGGGCCCCGCCCGCCCCCAGCCATCAACCTAAGCTCCCAATTGAGCAGACCCCACGTCCGTCCCCGAGCCCTGCGCCATCTGCAACACCGGCCGAGGCCAACCAGGTCCGTCTTCCGGAATCTCGGGAATCTTCCCGGGCCCCGGTGGACCCCCTGACTGCCTGGGCTGAAACTTTGGTAAACAACATCAGGTCTGCTCCAGATACAACCACGGTTCTCGCCCTGGTGTTTCAATCCCTGTCTACCCTCTTTCCTCTTTTTCCTTTGAATGGCTAGGAGTCTTAGGATCGTTGCGTGGAATGCCCATGGGGTAGTCCCTCGACGATCTGAACTGATGACTTTCGTAACGGAGTACGACGCTGATGTCGTCCTCCTTTGCGAGACTCATCTGGCTCGCTACCATACCTTCAACCTGCCATCTTACATCTGTTTTCGTCAGGATCGTCCCCAACGGCCTGGCTGTCGCCCCTCGGGGGGGACAGCCGTCTTAGTCCACAGGCGGATATCCCACAGGCCACTACCCCCTTTAGATACATCTCTTGTTGAAGGTTGTGCGGTGGCGATAGACGCTGGCGGATCGGAGTTGCGCGTTGTTGCGGCGTATCTCCGGCCCGGCCTGCGGCTACCTCCACCGCCCGAGGAGTGGGACGCTCTCCTCGATCATCCCCTACCAACCATCGTAGCCGGCGACTTAAATGCCAAGCATCCCTCCTGGAACAGCAGAGTAGCCAACGCCTACGGAAAATCTCTGTATCGGTTCGTCTCCGACGACCCGGTACTTCAAGTTATCGGCCCAGAAGACCCTACTCACTTCCCCTTTTCCGGTCATCGACCGGACTTCCTTGACATTGTCATAGCCAAGGACGTGACCCATCACATCCAGGTCTCGTCAGTGTCGGATCTCTCATCCGATCACAATCCCCTTTTTATAACTGCCCGTGAGCTGTCGGCCTCACCCCGACCTCCCGCTCAGACTGTTAGGAGAGTCAACTGGCGCTCCTACCATGATGAGCTCTCACGGCGGTTACCATCACTCCCCGCGGACCCGGTCGTCACTTGTGACGATTTGGATCTCCGAGCCACTCATCTTCAGGAGTTGGTCCAAGGTGTCATGGATCGACACACATATACTCTCGAGGTGAATCATCGTAAATCGGCCTTACCTGCGGACGTACTCCACGCCATCTGGCTACGGCGCAATCTCCGCCGCAGATGGCAAAGAACCCGTGATCCCGGCGTCAAAAGGCGCTTTCAGGCCCAGTCTCTTTACGTCCAGCAGCTACTGCGGGACGTAAACTCTGATCGATGGGACTCATACCTTGAGTCTCTTGAAGTCGACCACGCCTCCGTCTGGAGAGCGGCGAGTAGACTGACCCGCGAGAAGAGAACTCGCAACCCACTTGAAACTCCGAACGGGGTTGTATCTTCATCAGAAGGCAAGGCAGAGGTCTTCGCCGACTGCATGGAGGTGCAATTTACTGTTCACCAAGGCGTCTCGGACCCTGCCCACTCGGCAGAAGTCCGTGACTTCCTATCTGGACATTTTTCACGCCCTCCCGAAATCCCAGCCCTCCCGTTCGACAGGGATGAACTAGTTTCATCTATCTGCCGACTAAATCGCCGTCGCGCCCCCGGTCCTGACCGGATCGGGGCCGCTGCTCTACAAAATCTCCCGGCCTCAGGCGTTGACCTCGTTCTTGAGCTGTTTAACTCCTGTCTCCGGCTACAGTACTTTCCCCGCCTGTGGAAATCAGCCAACATCGTAATGATTCCGAAGCCTCGCAAGCCGCGCATGCTTCCTGAAAGCTATCGTCCAATCTCTCTCTTGCCAGTCATCTCGAAGGTGTTCGAGCGTCTCCTGCTGGCTCGCATCTCGCCGCTGCTAGATGGTTTCATCCGCAGCGAACAGTTCGGGTTTCGCAGAGAGCACTCGACCACGCTTCAATTGGTCCGCGTTGTTACGCACTTGTCAGACGCCACCAACAGGCGAGCGGCTACGGCCGCCGTACTGTTGGACGTGAGCAAGGCCTTCGATAAAGTCTGGCACGAAGGTCTTCTCTTCAAACTTGCCAATTCCCCTCTACCATCGACCATAGTGTTTTTCCTCCGGTCGTATCTCAGCGACCGAACCTTCAGGGTGAGCGTCGACGGGTCCTGTTCTACAGTTCGACCCGTCGCCGCCGGCGTACCACAGGGATCTGTCCTCGGCCCCGTTCTGTACCTTGTGTACACGAACGACCTGCCTGTCTTGCCCGGAGTCACGTTGTCTTTGTTCGCTGACGATGCTATGTATCACTGCAGCTCCCTGTCCCCGCGATTTGCGAGTACAAAGCTGCAGCGTCAGTTGAACCAGCTTCCGGACTGGCTACGGAAATGGCGGGTGACGATCAACACGGAGAAATCCGAGGCGATCTGTTTCACCCGTAAGTCCATCTCCCGATGCCAGCCCCTCTCCCTAGCAGGGAGACCCATCGCCTACAAAGAATCGGTGAAGTATTTAGGCGTTCGACTAGATCGTCGCCTTTGCTTCAACGCCCACGTGACGGAAACCCTTGCCAAGGCTCACGGCGTCCGAGCCAAATTATCTCCTTTCCTCTCGTGTCGCAGCCGCCTGGCCATGCGCACGAAACTTACCATCTCTCTACTATTTCTCAGGTCTGTATTGACCTATGCGGCACCCGCCTGGTGGTCTCTTTTATCCACCACCAACAGATGTAGGCTGGAAGCTTTCCAGTCCCGAACACTCCGATCCTTGACGGGGTCCCCTTGGTTTGTAAGGAACGACGTGATTCGAAGGGGTCTCCGTGTTCCTACCTTGACTTCCTTTGTCCGGTCGCTGGCTCTAACTCTCTTTGCTAAAGCCTCGACCTCCACCTTCCCGTACCTACGAACCATCAGTGCATCAGAACCACCACCGCCCATTCGGGTCAAGCGCCCTCGGGCGCTTCTTGATGACCCGCCATAACGCCATCCTCTTTAAATTAAATACAAACAAGTAATCATCAGTCCTAGACCAGAGTATTTCACCAAACTGTCCTTCTCTCCTTCCTGTCCACCTCCTAGCACGCTGAGCCGGCTGCTTGTCGCTGTCATCATTCACTGGCACGGAGGCTCTCCGCCTCGCGGGGAGCGACCGACGCCCTCAGGGCGTCTGCTGACTGGACTTGAAACGGGCAACATCTGTTGCTCGAATCGGTACCAGCGGCAGTGCATTAAACAAATAACAGTTATACTCCCCCGCCTTCTCAGTTAACTGGTTGGCGGTTTCCTTTTCCAGTCTTAGGTAACCAGTCGACATGTACCAGCACTATGTTTACTTCTGGCAGCCATTGGACACGATCCAGATGCTGCAATCAAGCCACGGGTGCAAAGACACCCCGCATCCATAATGCAATGCAATCGGCGGTTCATAGCGACGGACGCATTCTTATGAATATGGATGGACTCCAGATGCAGGCGAGTGAAGTAACCCCGGACAGAAGACAACACGCGGGCTTCATCAAACATTACCCGGTGATCGTCGTGGGATAGAGCGTGTTCAGCAACTGCGGACTTCTCCGGTTGGCCCAGGCGGCAGTATCTCCGATGTTCAGAGAGGCGCGTCCGGACACTACGCTTCGTGGTGCCTATGTAGACCTGGCCACACGTACAAGGAATACTGTACACCCCGCACGACGAGAGTGGATCCCTGGCGTCTTTCACCTGTCGCAGGAACTGTTGGATCTTTTTGGTTGGCTTAAAGATTGTCCTGACGCCCCGCTTACTCAGCAACCTGCCGATGCGATCAGTCACGCCACGGATGTAGGGCAAGACAGCAGAGCCAACAACCTCAGGCAACTCCGACTGGTCCGGCCTACCAGATCTTCTCGGCCGGGCAGCTCTCCTAACCTCCGCAGCAGAATAGCCGTTGGACTGCAGTGCTTTCTCGAGATGCCGAAACTCATCTTCGAGATACTGGGGCTCACAGATTCTTTTAGCCCGGTCTACCAGAGTCTTCAGCACCGCCCTCTTCTGCCTAGGATGATGATTGGAGGTCTTGTGCAGATATCTGTCGGTGTGCGTTGGCTTCCTATAAACTTTATGTCCCAAGCTGCCATCGGTCCCTTTCAGGACCAACACATCCAGAAAAGCCAATTGATCACCACTCTCGCGCTCCATCGTAAACTGTATGCGCGGGTGTACAGCGTTCAGTTGTCCAAGAAAGCGTTCCAACTCTTCATCCCCATGGCTCCAGACCACGAAAGTGTCGTCCACATACCGCAACCAACACTTCGGCTTCAGAGGCGCAGATGAAATTGCCAACTCTTCAAATCTCTCCATATAGAAGTTTGCCACCACAGGGCTGAGAGGACTTCCCATTGCAACGCCATCCAACTGTTCATAGAAGCCGCCATTCCACTGGAAGTAGGTCGTTGTTAGGACCTGCCGGAACAAAGCAGTGATGTCCGCCGAGAACAGGTCACCCAAATACCCCAAGACCTCCTGAACAGGGACCATGGTGAAAAGGGAGACCACATCAAAACTCACGAGAACATCGCCAGGCTCCAGCACCAACTCCCGGATCCTCCGAAGGAAATCAGAAGAGTCCCGGACGAAAGAATCCGTCTGCCCGATGTGCGGCTTGAGCAATCCAGTGAGGTGCTTTGCCAAGGTGTAAGTCGGCGAGCCAATAGCTCTGACGATGGGCCTCAGCGGAACGTCTTCCTTGTGGATCTTGGGTAAACCATAGAGCCGAGGGGGAAGGGCCTCCGAACACCGGACGGCCGTCTTCACATCAGGCGCCAGAGAAGATTGCTTAATCAAAGAATCCGTTTTTCTCAAAACAGTTGTAGTCGGATCTTTGTTCAGCCTCCGATAAGTGGCCGGATCTAACAAACCTTCAATCTTCCGCTGGTAGTCTTCGGTGTTCAAGACCACAGTGGCACTCCCCTTATCCGCCGGCATAATGACAATGGATTCATCCCTTTTTAATTCCTTCAAGGCTCGCAACTCCGCCGACAGAAGATTGCATTTTGGTGGAGCGGCCCTTCTAAGGGCCCTAGAAGCTTCCATACGTATTTCATCTGCCTGGTCTCGGGGTAGTCCTCGGATCCCTGCCTCCACGCTCGCCACTATTTCTTCCACCGGTACTGTCTTCGGGGTCACTGCAAACTTCTCACCTTTAGCTAACACCGAGGTCTCATGTGGTGTTAGTTGACGGTTCGATAGGTTTATAACCATCCTGTCCATCCTGTCACTATCCAGTGTTCTTCCCCTGGTGTTCTGGGAAGCGAACCGCTCGAATTTTTCACGCTGTCTCTGACTAGTACTGGCATGACACGACTCAAAAGCATTATAAGTGAGTCCATCCAACATCTCCCAATCATGTCGTTGGAGGGTACTGCTGAGATGTAAATGCAGTTTAAACAGTTCTTGGTCATTTAATGCCAACTCTTTTCTTGTATAGTGTATACGTTCTCGCAGCATGGCATTCTCCGTTCTTCTGTATATCCTGTTGGCCTGAGGTGTATTAAATAAATGTCTATGTCGTAGGAACCTTGGAACGGTTCCCGTGTCTCTACATCGAAGTAAAAAGGCCAAGGAACACAGCAGACTGGCTTTCTTCTTGCGTAGCGTCTCCAGTTTCTTAATTTTCTTTAAAACCTCCTCCCCGTAGAGGTCCTTAATCTTAGTGCGTAGGCTTTCACGGCCGGTGTCATTACGATTATTAACTAAAACTTCCGGGCTGAAAGGCCGTGGTCGATTGCTTAAGTTTCTGCTAAACGTTTCGGCCGCACCACCGGTGGCCATCTTCAGTAGCAAAAGAAAAGTGTTCGATAGATGATACGCCGAACACGTCTCCCAATGGACTGGGAACAAGCAACAGTGAGTACCTGCTACGAAGCCTCTATTTATAACATTTTGTCCGCTTCAGGTGTATCGCACGGACCAATGAGAAGCCAGCTCGTCATACTCAATTCTGATTGGCCATGGAAAATAGACCATGCCAGACACTATTTAAGGAGATGCTTTCTCCTCGGCGGTTCATAGTCAGTCTCCCGCCTCACCTAACCAGGTCGCTGATTCAGGTAACAGCGGCCGGCAGTCTGTTAATCTTCCATCTACTAGTTCCAAGCCTGACCCTTCTACCACCAAGTTTCCTCCTATTATCATTCCTGATAATAGGAATTACACCCAGCTTTTGGCTGCCCTCCGTTCTGCCCTTCCTTCGACGTCCGTGGAAGCGAAATGCTCCGGCAAATCGCTGAAGCTGGTCGTCAAATCCATTGTCGACTTCCGCGCTGTTCAGCACTTTCTGTCAGCGCGGAACATATCCTTTCACACCTTCGCTCTCCCTGAGGAGCGTGAGGTTAAAATCGTCATCCAGGGTATTCCTTCCCATACCCCCTCCGATGCTATCGTGCAGGAATTGACCTCTCTTGGATATACGCCAACTGCTGTGTCAGTTTTGCACGCCGGCAAAGGGGACAACAAGCATCCAGTGAATTCCTTCCTTGTTAAGTTGCTCAAAACTGGAAATTTTGAGGAGGTCTATGGCCTCCAAACACTCCTTCACCTGAGGGTGAATATTCGATCATTTGACCCGCGCCCAGGCCCTGCTCAGTGTTTCAACTGCCAGGGCTTCGGGCACTCTTCCCTATTCTGCCATGCGCCCCCACGTTGCGTGCGGTGCGGCGACCCTCACCGTGGCTGTGATAAGCCTCGTGTGCCGGGTTTTGTCCCGTACTGCTGCAACTGCAAGGGCGCCCATCCGGCTAGTTACCGGGGTTGTATTAAGTACATCGAAGCGGAAAGACAGCAGCGATCTGCGCGCCCTGGCGCGCAGCGTCGTGTAGCTGGCCCGGCCCCTAATCGGCGAGAGGTCTTCCCCCTCTCTCCGGTACATCTATCAAGGCCCCGGCAGCGGCTCCTGTCGCTCCCGCGGTCTCAGTCCCGCCTGCAGGCGCCGCTCTGGCAGCGCCTGTGACGGCTCCACTCCCGGCGCCTGCCGGAGCGCCCGGCCCTTCCTACGCAGCGGTTGCTGCGAAGAAATCATCGTCAACCACTTCCGCCCGCAAGGGTACCAAAAAGCGCTCTCGTCGCCGGACTCCCGGCCGACGACATCAGCAGGCTCGACCTGCCCAACCTCAGCGGGACTCTCCCGCCCCTGCCATCTCCCAACCTCCGCGTGAGCAGACCACAGTTCAGTCCGCCAACCCAGCGCCATCTGTAGTCCTGGCCGAAGTTCCTCAGGAACGTCCGCGCGGGACCCGGGAATTTTCTCGGGCTCCAGTGGACCCCCTGACGGCTTGGGCCACTCAACTTGTTAATAGCATCAGGTCTGCTCCTGACACCACGACAGTACTGATGTTAGTGTTCCAATCCCTCTCTGCTCTCTTCCCTCTCCTCCCCCTCAATGGCTAGATCCCTGCGGATCGTCGCTTGGAACGCCGATGGCGTTTCCTCTCGCCGATCTGAGCTGGCGGCTTTCGTCGTGGAGTACGACGTTGATGTCGTGCTTCTCTCCGAAACCCATCTAGCCCCCTACCATCGATTCTCACTTCCAGCTTACACTTGTTATCGTCAGGATCGTCCCCTACAGCCGCGCCAACCCCCGTCTGGGGGTACGGCGATTCTGGTCCACAGGCGGATATCCCATAGGCCACTACCCCCCCTCACTACTCGACTCATCGAAGGTTGCGCGGTGGCAGTGGACGCAGGCGACTCGGAGTTACGCATTGTTTCCGCGTATCTCCGGCCTGGCCTGAGCCCGCCGCCCCCGCCTGAGGAGTGGAACGCTCTCCTCGACCACCCAATCTCGACAATTGCAGCCGGCGACTTCAACGCCAAACATCCTTCTTGGAACAGTAGGGCTACCAACGCCTACGGCAGATCACTCCGCCGGTTCGTCCTAGACGACCCGGATACGCATGTCATCGGCCCTGATGATCCTACCCACTTCCACTATGCCGGTCACAGACCGGACGTTCTTGATGTAGTTGTAGTCAGGAACGTGGCCCATAACATCCAGGTCTCGTCAGTGTCAGACCTCTCGTCTGATCACAATCCCCTTCTAATAACTGTTCGAGATGTGTCGGCTTCACCCCGACTTCCCGCTGGTCCTGCTAGGAGGGTCAACTGGCGCTCCTATCACGACGAGCTATCTCGAAGGTTACCATCTGTCCCAGCGGACCCGATCGCCACTCGTGACGATCTGGATCTCCGTGCCACTCATCTTCAGGAGTTGGTCCAAGGTGTCATGGATCGACACACATACAACGTAGAGGTGAATCGCAAATCGGCCCTTCAACCGGAAGTTATCCACGCCATCTGGCTTCGGCGCAAGCTCCGCCGCAGATGGCAACGAACCCGCGATCCCGCCGTCAAACGACGGTTTCAGGCCCAGTCTCTTTACGTCCAGCAACTTTTGCGGGACGTAAACTCTGATCAGTGGGACTCATACCTTGAGTCCCTTGAAGTCGACCCAGCCTCCGTCTGGAGAGCGACGAGTCGCCTTACTCGCGAGAAGCGTACTCGCAACCCGCTGAATACCCCGAACGGCATTGTTTCTTCACCGGAAGGCAAGGCAGAGGTCTTCGCCGACTGCATGGAGACTCAATTCACCGTTCATGGAGGCGTCTCGGACCCTGCCTTCTCGGTAGTGGTTCGAGACTTCCTATCTGGTTATTTTTCCCGCCCTCCACCTGACCCTCCCGCTCTCTTCGACAGGGACGAACTAGTTTCGTCTATCTGTCGACTGAACCGACGTCGCGCCCCTGGTCCTGATCGGATCGGGGCCGCTGCTTTGCAACATCTCCCGGCCTCGGGCGTTGAATTGGTCCTGGATCTGTTCAACTCCAGTCTCCGGCTGCAATACTTCCCCCGCCTGTGGAAAAATGCCAACATCTGTATGATTCCCAAGCCCGGCAAGCCTCGCATGCTTGCAGGCAGCTATCGTCCCATATCATTGTTGCCAGTACTCTCAAAGGTGTTTGAGCGTCTCCTACTCGCCCGCATCTGGCCGCTGCTGGATAACTTTATTCGGAGCGAACAGTTCGGGTTCCGTAGAGAGCACTCGACAACTTTACAACTCGTCCGAGTTGTCACAGCATTGTCCGACGCCGCCAACAAGAAAGAGTCTACGGGCGCTGTCTTGTTGGACGTGAGTAAGGCCTTCGACAAAGTCTGGCACGAAGGTCTTCTCTACAAACTAGCTCACTCCCCCATCCCACCGTCCATTGTGCATTTCTTGCGGTCATACCTCTGTGATCGTACCTTCAGGGTTAGCGTCGAAGGGTCCTGTTCGTCAGTCCGACCCGTCGCCGCTGGCGTTCCGCAGGGATCTGTCCTCGGCCCCGTTCTGTACCTAGTGTACACGAACGACCTGCCTGTTATTCCTGGAGTCACGTTATCTCTATTCGCTGACGACGCAATGTATTACTGCAGCTCCCTGTCCCCGCGAATTGCGTGTTCAAAGCTGCAGCGTCAGTTGAATCTGCTTCCGGCCTGGCTACGGAAGTGGCGGGTGCTGATCAACGCGGAGAAATCCGAGGCGATCTGTTTCACCAGCAAGTCCACTTCCCGATGCCAGACCCTCTCCCTCGAAGGGAGGCCTATCGCCTGGCAAAAGTCGGTGAAGTATTTGGGCGTTCGGCTAGACCAGCGCCTTAGCTTCAACGGCCACGTGACTGCTACCCTCAACAAAGCTCGAGGCGTCCGAGCCAAAATATTTCCCATGCTCTCGTGCCGCAACCGCCTGGCTTTGCGCACTAAAGTTACGATCTATCTTTTGTTTCTCCGGTCAGTATTGACCTATGCTGCTCCCGCATGGTGGTCGCTTGTGTCGACCACTAACAAGTGTAGGCTGGAAGCTTTCCAAGCCCGTACCCTCCGATCCTTGTCGGGGTCTCCATGGTTTGTGAGAAATAATGTCATTCGTGGAGGCCTTCGAGTTCCTACCCTTGCCGATTTTGTCCGGTCGCTTGCCGAAACTCTCTTTGCTTCTGCAGCGACCTCGTCCTTTCCTTATCTCCGTTCCATCAGCACGTCTGAACCACCTCCCGCTATACGTGTCAAACGCCCTCGGGCGATCTTAGACGACCCCCAGTAATTCTATATGCTGCGACTTAGGTTCCCGAGCAACTCTATCTCCTTGTTACCATCCTATCCAGACAGATACCTTCCCCAAGTATGTTGGTTTGCAAACTGCTTGGCGCTGTTACCGATGCCACAGACGCGGCGGTTCCCTGCCTCGCGGGGAACGACCGGCGCTACAAGGCGCCTGCATGCCGGGCCGGGCGCGTGCGGCATCTGCCGTTCGCCCCGCGACCGGCGGCAGTGTTACCATGACCCGGTACCTATATAATACAAAATTGAAAAATTTTCCGCCGCCTTCTCAGTTAACTGGTTGGCGTGTCCCTCCCGCAAAATTTAGGAAACCTTCTTTTGAAAGTCCAGCACTGTTTTCTTCTGACAGCCATCGGGCACGTCCCGGAAGCTGTAATAAGCCACGGGCGCAAAGACGCCCCACTGTGCAATGCAATGCAATGCAATCGGCGGTTCATAACGGCGGTCTATACCGCCGATCGGAACGCAGACAAAAACCACTCATAGCTGGCCTTGGCAAGTACCGAATACGTCCAGGTGAATCTTGGAAACGGCCTCGACAAATACTGTACTAGTCGATCTAGTACGAGCATGTCGTTGTAGCGACCACTAAAAATTAATTAACAATATTCCGTCTGGACAGGACCACTAGGCAGGAGCCCCTACCGGAGGCTCGGTACTAGGAAACCATTGGGTCGTCTCACGACGCTCAACCCAACAGCTCTGACCACTCGGCGGTTCATAGCGACGGACGCATTCTTATGAATATGGATGGACTCCAGATGCAGGCGAGTGAAGTAACCCCGGACAGAAGACAACACGCGGGCTTCATCAAACATTACCCGGTGATCGTCGTGGGATAGAGCGTGTTCAGCAACTGCGGACTTCTCCGGCTGGCCCAGGCGGCAGTATCTCCGATGTTCAGAGAGGCGCGTCCGGACACTACGCTTCGTGGTGCTTATGTAGACCTGGCCACACGTACAAGGAATACTGTACACCCCGCACGACGAGAGTGGATCCCTGGCGTCTTTCACCGGGCGCAGGAACTGTTGGATCTTTTTGGTTGGCTTAAAGATCGTCCTGACGCCCCGCTTACTCAGCAACCTGCCGATGCGATCACCGGGTAATGTTTGATGAAGCCCGCGTGTTGTCTTCTGTCCGGGGTTACTTCACACGCCTGCATCTGGAGTCCATCCATATTCATAAGAATGCGTCCGTCGCTATGAACTAGTTTCGTCTATCTGTCGACTAAACCGACGTCGCGCCCCTGGTCCTGATCGGATCGGGGCCGCAGCTTTGCAACATCTCCCGGCCTCGGGCGTTGAATTGGTCCTGGATCTGTTCAACTCCAGTCTCCGGCTGCAATACTTCCCCCGCCTGTGGAAAAATGCCAACATCTGTATGATTCCCAAGCCCGGCAAGCCTCGCATGCTTGCAGGCAGCTATCGTCCCATATCATTGTTGCCAGTACTCTCAAAGGTGTTTGAGCGTCTCCTACTCGCCCGCATCTGGCCGCTGCTGGATAACTTTATTCGGAGCGAACAGTTCGGGTTCCGTAGAGAGCACTCGACAACTTTACAACTCGTCCGAGTTGTCACAGCATTATCCGACGCCGCCAACAAGAAAGAGTCTACGGGCGCTGTCTTGTTGGACGTGAGTAAGGCCTTCGACAAAGTCTGGCACGAAGGTCTTCTCTACAAACTCGCTCACTCCCCCATCCCACCGTCCATTGTGCATTTCTTGCGGTCATACCTCTGTGATCGTACCTTCAGGGTTAGCGTCGAAGGGTCCTGTTCGTCAGTCCGACCCGTCGCCGCTGGCGTTCCGCAGGGATCTGTCCTCGGCCCCGTTCTGTACCTAGTGTACACGAACGACTTGCCTGTCATTCCTGGAGTCACGTTATCTCTATTCGCTGACGACGCAATGTATTACTGCAGCTCCCTGTCCCCGCGAATTGCGTGTTCAAAGCTGCAGCGTCAGTTGAATCTGCTTCCGGCCTGGCTACGGAAGTGGCGGGTGCTGATCAACGCGGAGAAATCCGAGGCGATCTGTTTCACCAGCAAGTCCACTTCCCGATGCCAGGCCCTCTCCCTCGAAGGGAGGCCTATCGCCTGGCAAAAGTCGGTGAAGTATTTGGGCGTTCGGCTAGACCAGCGCCTTAGCTTCAACGGCCACGTGACTGCTACCCTCAACAAAGCTCGAGGCGTCCGAGCCAAAATATTTCCCATGCTCTCGTGCCGCAACCGCCTGGCTTTGCGCACTAAAGTTACGATCTATCTTTTGTTTCTCCGGTCAGTATTGACCTATGCTGCTCCCGCATGGTGGTCGCTTGTGTCGACCACTAACAAGTGTAGGCTGGAAGCTTTCCAGGCCCGTACCCTCCGATCCTTGTCGGGGTCTCCATGGTTTGTGAGAAATAATGTCATTCGTGGAGGCCTTCGAGTTCCTACCCTTGCCGATTTTGTCCGGTCGCTTGCCGAAACTCTCTTTGCTTCTGCAGCGACCTCGTCCTTTCCATACCTCCGTTCCATCAGCACGTCTGAACCACCTCCCGCTATACGTGTCAAGCGCCCTCGGGCGATCTTAGATGACCCCCCGTAATTCTAATAAGCTGTGACTTAGGTTCCCGAGCAACTCTATCTCCTTGTTACCTTCCTATACTGTCAGATACCTTCCCCAAGTATGTTGGTTTGCAAACTGCTTGGCGCTGTTACCGATGCCACAGACACGGCGGTTCCCTGCCTCGCGGGGAACGACCGGCGCTACAAGGCGCCTGCATGCCGGGCCGAGCGCGTGCGGCATCTGCCGTTCGCCCCGCGCCCGGCGGCAGTGTTACCATGACCCGGTACCTATATAATACAAAATTGAAAAATTTCCGCCGCCTTCTCAGTTAACTGGTTGGCGTGTCCCTCCCGAAAAAATTTAGGAAACCTTCTTTTGAAAGTCCAGCACTGTTTTCTTCTGACAGCCATCGGGCACGTCCCGGAAGCTGTAATAAGCCACGGGTGCAAAGACGCCCCACTATGCAATGCAATGCAATGCAATATGAACCGCCGAGTCCAGAGTCCAGAGTCCAGAGTTGAACGGAGCAGCAGCTAGTCGTGCTCCGGTGGTCGCAGTGTCCGGGTAATACCCGATGACTGCATGTTGCCTTGCTGTTACCTTGGCTAGCGATCTCGCGCTTTGAAAGGAATGGGACCTCCATCAATTTTATTTTGGAGGGACAGGATGTTGTGATTTTACTTGGACCCTGGGACCTCGAAGAGACCCGTGACGGCAGAATGGGGGAGACCTCGAAGACCTTTCGCGTGAGAAGCAGGAATGACCCTCCCACAACGGGTAGGGCGCCCCTAGCCGCTCAGGAAAAGTCGCCGAGGGCTGCCAGGCGGCAATGTCGGCGCACGGGAGAGAGCGTAGGAGGAGGCAGCGTCCACCAGAGGTGGCACTAGGCACACCTAGGGCGAGCGCAGACCCCCCTCTAGTCTGTCGCCGAGCGCCAGCACGGACATGAGAAAGAAGGAAGGAGGAGGAGCGTGAAAATTCTCAAGGTCGGGGGGATGGGGCAGATGTTCTGTAAGTGCTTATGGGGGGTCGTCGAGCAACGCTCGGGGGCGTTTGTGGCGTCTAGGTGGTGGGCCGACATCTGTGCTTAGTCGACGGATGTGAGGATGGGTCGAGACATAGGCTCGGGAGAATAGTTTGAGGGCTAGGGACCGAACGAATTCGGTAAGTGAAGGAACCTTCAACCCTCGCCTGATGGCATCATTTCTGACAAACCAGGGAGAGTTGGAGATGTAGCGGAGGGTTCGGGATTGGAAAGCTTCCAACCGGGCGACAACGGATGGGCTGAGTAGTACCCAAAAGGCGGGGGCTGCGTAAGTCAGGATTGCCCTAAGAAAGAGCAAGTAGATGGTGAGTTTAGTGTGCACAGGCACTGAACCCCGATGAGAGAGAAAGGGAAATAGTTTGACTCTGACGCCTCTGGCGCGCTGGAGACTCAGAGAGACATGAGGTGCAAAGCTTAGGCGTCGGTCAAGAGTGACGCCCAAGTACTTTACAGTCCGTTTCCACTCGATTGGGCTCCCTTCAAGGGAGAGGGACTGGCAGCGGGAAGTTAATTTACGAGAAAAGGCGATCGCCTCGGATTTCTCCGCATTGACCGCCATCCTCCACTTCCTTAGCCAGTCCGGAAGTACGGCGAGCTGACGTTGCACCAGGCCAGCTGCGAAATCAAGACTCGCTGAGCTGGCGTGGTACATAGCGTCATCCGCATAGAGCGAGAGAGTGACTCCAGGCTGAACAGGCAGGTCGTTCGTGTACACGAGGTACAGAACGGGGCCAAGGACAGATCCCTGAGGTACGCCTGCGGCGACTGGTCGGACGGATGAGTACGACCCTTCGACGCATACCCTAAAGATACGATCGCACAAGTACGATCGGAGAAAATGAACGAATGAGGCAGGGAGTGGGGAGTGGGCCAGTTTGTAGAGAAGGCCTTCGTGCCAGACTCGATCGAAGGCCTTACTCACGTCGAGCAATACAGCGACGGAGGACAGATGCTTGTTGTAGGCGTCCGTCAAATGGGTAACAACCCGGACGAGTTGAAGGGTCGTCGAGTGCTCTCTGCGAAAACCGAACTGCTCCTGCCGAATGAAACCATCCAGCAGAGGCGCGTACCGACCGTGCAGGAGGCGCTCGAGTACCTTCGATATGACTGGCAACAGTGAGATGGGTCGATGGTTTGAGGGGTCAATACGCAGCTTGCGAGGCTTGGGGATCATGATGATTTTCGCACGCTTCCACAGGCTGGGGAAGTAATGAAGCCGGAGACATCCATTGAACAGCTCGTGGACCAAGTTGATGAGGCTAGGGGGAGCGTGTTGTAGCGCCGCCGCTCCGATACGATCATCGCCGGGCGCCCTCTTAGGGCGAAGTCGACCAATAGCCGAGACAACATCGGCCCGGTCGAACGGGTCAGGGATGTCAGCTGGAGGGCGGGAAAAATATCCAGATAGGAAGTCTGCGACCTCGGCCGAGTGGACGGGGTCGCAGACGCCTCCGTGGACGGTGAATTGCTCCTCCATGGTTGCGGCAAAGACTTCAGCTTTGCCGGCCGCGGAGTACACAATGCCGTCCGGTGATCTGAGGGGATGGCGGGTCCTTTTGTCGCCAGTAAGTCGACTCGCAGCCTGCCAGACAGACTCGGGCCGGACTTCAAGAGACTCGAGATACGAGTCCCAACGATGTGCAGTGGCATCAAGCAGAAGCTGCTTGACAAGGTCAGATTGGGCGTTGAGCCTGCGTTTGATAGCAGGATCCCGGGTTTGTTGCCATCTCCGGCGGAGTTGGCGCCGAGTTTGGATGGCGAGGAGCACCTCTTCAGGTAATTGAGACCGGCAATTTGTCTCCGGGACAAGATAGGTGTGTGTGTCCATAGCGGACGTAACGACTTCGTGAAGATAGTCGGCCATACGGTCCGCATCAGCCGTAGAGGCGATGGGGGCCGGGGGGTCAGATGGCACTGTTCGTTGGAGTTCGTCATGATAGGAGCGCCAGTTGACTCTCCGTGGACGAGAGGGGGGTTGGAGAGGTGTGTCCAACAGGGGACGAACAGTGATAAGTACCGGGTCGTGGTCGGACGAGAGGTCCGATACAGCACTGACAGTGATAGGAATGGCCAGGTCCTTGACAATGACAATGTCAAGGACATCCGGAAGGCCCCTAGTGGGCACGTGGGTCGGTGAGTCAGGACCAATAACTGAGACCTGCAGATGACGCTGAACGTAGCTGTAGAGCGAGCGGCCACGCGGGTTCGTGACACGGCTGTTCCAAGAGGGATGCTTGGAGTTGAAGTCTCCGGCAGCTATAGTAGGTAGTTCGTGGTCGAGGAGGGCGTCCCACTCCTCATGCGGCGGAGGCCCTCCGGGCCCGGGAGGAAGGTACGCCGAAATTAGGCGAACCTCCCGATCCCCGATCCAGAGGGCCACCGCCGTCGTCTCCAAATACCTAGTATCTGGAGGGGGTAAGAGACGATGGGCAATGCGCCTGTGGACGAGAATAGCAGTACCCCCGCTGGGACGAGCGGGGGGTTGTAGCCGGGGCCTATCCGTGCGATATGTAGTGTACGCCGGAAGCTGAAAGGAAGCAGCAGGGGTAAGGAAAGTTTCGGAGAGGAGGATGACATCGAGGTCATATTCAGTGGCAAAGTTAGCCAATTCGGCTCGGCGAGACGGAACACCACACGCGTTCCATGCCACCAGCCGAAGAGGCCTAGACATTGAGAGGCAGGAGAGTCATGAGAGAGGTAAGAATGGTGACTAGCAGAGACTGGACGTCCTTGGCAGCCAAGATTTGAGGGATGAGGGTCTCAACCCAGACACGCAAACGATCAGCAAAGGTCGGATCCGAGGACCCTTCCTCCGCCGATGGCGCCTGCGGCGTGGGCGGGGGCACTCGATACATGATACCATTATCGGGCCGAGGTGTAGTTGTAGGCTGCCGAGGCTCTTGGGGAGCTGGGGCAGATGCTGACTTAGTTGCAGCGGGCTTGTGCTGCGTGAGGATGGTGGTCGATGACTTTTTCTTCTTTGGCGCGGGTTGCTTTCGCGACGAGGCCAAAGGAGGGAAAGATGCATCGGAGGCGGCGGCTGCCGCGTAACTGAGCGCTCCGGCAGGCGCTGGGCAGGTCGGGGGGACTACAGCGGCTGCAGGCGCAGACGAGGTAGCCGGAACTGGGGCCGCCGGGGCGGCAGATGCAGGGGCTGAGGGTTTCTTGGGGGCAGGTGGGATAGGCTTTTGGGCCTTGGTGATGCGCTTGAGGGCGTCATGATAGTGCTTGCACTGGCGAGAGCTTGCCGGGTGTGGGTCACGACAGTTTGCACACGTGGCAGTGGCGGTGCATTCACGAGGACAATCGCCCTTGTGATGACCTTCACCACAACGAATGCAGCGTGTCGGGTAATGGCAATAGATACTGCTGTGTCCGTACCTCTGGCAGTTGTAGCACTGCTTGGGTCCGGGTCGGGACTCGAAAGCTGAAACTTTTACCCGGAGGTAAAAGAGAGAGTCTACTTGGTAAATGGCTTGGAAATTCCCTACCTTGAGGATTTTCACAAGGAAGGCATTTCTGGGAATGCGTCTGCCGGGGGAGAAGAGAGGAGTTACAGAGCTGACAGTAAAGCCCAAAAGTTCAAGGGCGTGCGAGATTGTAGGCTCGGGAACATCGGCGGGGATGCCGACGATCTCGACCTTGAGTTCCCTCTCCTCCGGCAGGGCGTAGGTGTAGTAAGGGATACCACGATCAGTCAGCAGCTTCTGGGCGAGCCGGAAACTGTCGATGGTCGTGGTCTCAATTCTGACGGAGCGGCCACCCTGACAAACTGCAGTCAGGGTATTCGCAGGAGCGGCCCGGTGAAGTCGCCGCATGACCTTATCCCAGTCAGTAGGCCGGTCAAAGATCAGAGGCGGCAACCGCCGAGTCGGGGTAGGTGGTGAGGTGGCCGTAGCGGGTCTATCCGTGGCAGGACCTAGCTGGGAAGACCGCCCGGACCCCGCGGAGTCGCCACTGTTTCGCCGTTTCCGGCTACTCACAGTTTGCCACTCCTCAGTGTCCATGGCACTCGTCCCAGCAGACACTGTCTCGGTTTCGGTTGGTAGAGGTTGCGCCAAAGCGCCAGGTGGGATTTCGTGGCCCTGAGAAGGACCGACGGGAAGGTTGGTTGCGGCCATCGGCGAGGTTAACCTACGCCTAGGCTGGTGAGACTTTACGGATCGCTAGCTGGGTAGTGAGGTATACTACTTAATAGCTACAACACTTACCAGGCAACAGACAGCAGCGGAGAACACCAAAACACCACTAACACCAGAAACTCGAGTTCACCACTGCCCGCACAATTGTAACACACAGCACTAATGATGTTAAACACTATGTGAAAGTTTGAGTGAAATATACTGAATAATAACTGAGATAGAGAGCTCCAGACAAGCTGGAGCCAGCGTTGCACAATGGAAAATTCCACTTGTGTAGAGAAACAAACGAACGCAGCCTACCCTGGCAACAGCTCTAGGTAGACTGAACCGCCGATTGCATTGCATTATGGATGCGGGGTGTCTTTGCACCCGTGGCTTGATTGCAGCATCTGGATCGTGTCCAATGGCTGCCAGAAGTAAACAGAGTGCTGGTACATGTCGACAGGTTACCTAAAACTGGAGAAGGAAACCGCCAACCAGTTAACTGAGAAGGCGGGGGAGTATAACTTTTATTTGTTTAATGCACTGCCGCTTGTACCGATTCGAGCAACAGATGCTGCCCGTTTCAAATCCAGTCAGCAGACGCCCTGAGGGCGTCGGTCGCTCCCCGCGAGGCGGAGAGCCTCCGTGCCAGTGATTGATGACAGCGACAAGCAGCCGGCTCAGCGTGCTAGGAGGTGGACAGGAAGGATAGAAGGACAGTTTGGTGAACTACTCTGGTCGAGGACTGATGATTACTTGTTTTGGTTAATTTAAAGAGGATGGCGTTATGGCGGGTCATCAAGAAGCGCCCGAGGGCGCTTGACCCGAATGGGCGGTGGTGGTTCTGATGCACTGATGGTTCGTAGGTACGGGATGGTGGAGGTCGAGGCTTTAGCAAAGAGAGTTAGAGCCAGCGACCGGACAAAGGAAGTCAAGGTAGGAACACGGAGACCCCTTCGAATCACGTCGTTCCTTACAAACCAAGGGGACCCCGTCAAGGATCGGAGTGTTCGGGACTGGAAAGCTTCCAGCCTACATCTGTTGGTGGTGGATAAAAGAGACCACCAGGCGGGTGCCGCATAGGTCAATACAGACCGGAGAAATAGTAGATAGATGGTAAGTTTCGTGCGCAAGGCCAGGCGGCTGCGACACGAGAGGAAAGGAGATAATTTGGCTCGGACGCCGCGAGCCTTGGCAAGGGTTTCCGTCACGTGGGCGTTGAAGCAAAGGCGACGATCTAGCCGAACGCCTAAATACTTCACCGATTCTTTGTAGGCGATGGGTCTCCCTGCTAGGGAGAGGGGCTGGCATCGGGAGATGGACTTACGGGTGAAGCAGATCGCCTCGGATTTCTCCGTGTTGATCGTCACCCGCCATTTCCGTAGCCAGTCCGGAAGCTGGTTCAACTGACGCTGCAGCTTTGTACTCGCAAATCGCGGGGACAGGGAGCTGCAGTGATACATAGCATCGTCAGCGAACAAAGACAACGTGACTCCGGGCAAGACAGGCAGGTCGTTCGTGTACACCAGATACAGAACGGGGCCGAGGACAGATCCCTGAGGTACGCCGGCGGCGACGGGTCGAACTGTAGAACAGGACCCGTCGACGCTCACCCTGAAGGTTCGGTCGCTGAGATACGACCGGAGGAAAAACACTATGGTCGATGGTAGAGGGGAATTGGCAAGTTTGAAGAGAAGACCTTCGTGCCAGACTTTATCGAAGGCCTTGCTCACGTCCAACAGTACGGCGGCCGTAGCCGCTCGCCTGTTGGTGGCGTCTGACAAGTGCGTAACAACGCGGACCAATTGAAGCGTGGTCGAGTGCTCTCTGCGAAACCCGAACTGTTCGCTGCGGATGAAACCATCTAGCAGCGGCGAGATGCGAGCCAGCAGGAGACGCTCGAACACCTTCGAGATGACTGGCAAGAGAGAGATTGGACGATAGCTTTCAGGAAGCATGCGCGGCTTGCGAGGCTTCGGAATCATTACGATGTTGGCTGATTTCCACAGGCGGGGAAAGTACTGTAGCCGGAGACAGGAGTTAAACAGCTCAAGAACGAGGTCAACGCCTGAGGCCGGGAGATTTTGTAGAGCAGCGGCCCCGATCCGGTCAGGACCGGGGGCGCGACGGCGATTTAGTCGGCAGATAGATGAAACTAGTTCATCCCTGTCGAACGGGAGGGCTGGGATTTCGGGAGGGCGGGAAAAATGTCCAGATAGGAAGTCACGGACTTCTGCCGAGTGGGCAGGGTCCGAGACGCCTTGGTGAACAGTAAATTGCACCTCCATGCAGTCGGCGAAGACCTCGGCCTTGCCTTCTGATGAAGATACAACCCCGTTCGGAGTTTCAAGTGGGTTGCGAGTTCTCTTCTCGCGGGTCAGTCTACTCGCCGCTCTCCAGACGGAGGCGTGGTCGACTTCAAGAGACTCAAGGTATGAGTCCCATCGATCAGAGTTTACGTCCCGCAGTAGCTGCTGGACGTAAAGAGACTGGGCCTGAAAGCGCCTTTTGACGCCGGGATCACGGGTTCTTTGCCATCTGCGGCGGAGATTGCGCCGGAGCCAGATGGCGTGGAGTACTTCCGCAGGTAAGGCCGATTTACGATGATTCACCTCGAGAGTATATGTGTGTCGATCCATGACACCTTGGACCAACTCCTGAAGATGAGTGGCTCGGAGATCCAAATCGTCACAAGTGACGATCGGGTCCGCGGGGAGTGATGGTAACCGCCGTGAGAGCTCATTGAACCGCCGATTTTTGCATTTTGCATTGAATAGTGGGGCGTCTTTGCACCCGTGGCTTATTGCAGCTTCCGGGACGTGCCCGATGGCTGCCAGAAGAAAACAGTTGAACCGCCGAGGAGAAAGCATCTCCTTAAATAGTGTCTGGCATGGTATATTTTCCATGGCCAATCAGAATTGAGTATGACGAGCTGGCTTCTCATTGGTCCGTGCGATACACCTGAAGCGGACAAAATGTTATAAATAGAGGCTTCGTAGCAGGTACTCACTGTTGCTTGTTCCCAGTCCATTGGGAGACGTGTTCGGCGTATCATCTATCGAACACTTTTCTTTTGCTACTGAAGATGGCCACCGGTGGTGCGGCCGAAACGTTTAGCAGAAACTTAAGCAATCGACCACGGCCTTTCAGCCCGGAAGTTTTAGTTAATAATCGTAATGACACCGGCCGTGAAAGCCTACGCACTAAGATTAAGGACCTCTACGGGGAGGAGGTTTTAAAGAAAATTAAGAAACTGGAGACGCTACGCAAGAAGAAAGCCAGTCTGCTGTGTTCCTTGGCCTTTTTACTTCGATGTAGAGACACGGGAACCATTCCAAGGTTCCTACGACATAGACATTTATTTAATACACCTCAGGCCAACAGGATATACAGAAGAACGGAGAATGCCATGCTGCGAGAACGTATACACTATACAAGAAAAGAGTTTGCATTAAATGACCAAGAACTGTTTAAACTGCATTTACATCTCAGCAGTACCCTCCAACGACATGATTGGGAGATGTTGGATGGACTCACTTATAATGCTTTTGAGTCGTGTCATGCCAGTACTAGTCAGAGACAGCGTGAAAAATTCGAGCGGTTCGCTTCCCAGAACACCAGGGGAAGAACACTGGATAGTGACAGGATGGACAGGATGGTTATAAACCTATCGAACCGTCAACTAACACCACATGAGACCTCGGTGTTAGCTAAAGGTGAGAAGTTTGCAGTGACCCCGAAGACAGTACCGGTGGAAGAAATAGTGGCGAGCGTGGAGGCAGGGATCCGAGGACTACCCCGAGACCAGGCAGATGAAATACGTATGGAAGCTTCTAGGGCCCTTAGAAGGGCCGCTCCGCCAAAATGCAATCTTCTGTCGGCGGAGTTGCGAGCCTTGAAGGAATTAAAAAGGGATGAATCCATTGTCATTATGCCGGCGGATAAGGGGAGTGCCACTGTGGTCTTGAACACCGAAGACTACCAGCGGAAGATTGAAGGTTTGTTAGATCCGGCCACTTATCGGAGGCTGAACAAAGATCCGACTACAACTGTTTTGAGAAAAACGGATTCTTTGATTAAGCAATCTTCTCTGGCGCCTGATGTGAAGACGGCCGTCCGGTGTTCGGAGGCCCTTCCCCCTCGGCTCTATGGTTTACCCAAGATCCACAAGGAAGACGTTCCGCTGAGGCCCATCGTCAGTGCTATTGGCTCGCCGACTTACACCTTGGCAAAGCACCTCACTGGATTGCTCAAGCCGCACATCGGACAGACGGATTCTTTCGTCCGGGACTCTTCTGATTTCCTTCGGAGGATCCGGGAGTTGGTGCTGGAGCCTGGCGATGTTCTCGTGAGTTTTGATGTGGTCTCCCTTTTCACCATGGTCCCTGTTCAGGAGGTCTTGGGGTATTTGGGTGACCTGTTCTCGGCGGACATCACTGCTTTGTTCCGGCAGGTCCTAACAACGACCTACTTCCAGTGGAATGGCGGCTTCTATGAACAGTTGGATGGCGTTGCAATGGGAAGTCCTCTCAGCCCTGTGGTGGCAAACTTCTATATGGAGAGATTTGAAGAGTTGGCAATTTCATCTGCGCCTCTGAAGCCGAAGTGTTGGTTGCGGTATGTGGACGACACTTTCGTGGTCTGGAGCCATGGGGATGAAGAGTTGGAACGCTTCCTTGGACATCTGAACGCTGTACACCCGCGCATACAGTTTACGATGGAGCGCGAGAGTGGTGATCAATTGGCTTTTCTGGATGTGTTGGTCCTGAAAAGGACCGATGGCAGCTTGGGACATAAAGTTTATAGGAAGCCAACGCACACCGACAGATATCTGCACAAGACCTCCAATCATCATCCTAGGCAGAAGAGGGCGGTGCTGAAGACTCTGGTAGACCGGGCTAAAAGAATCTGTGAGCCCCAGTATCTCGAAGATGAGTTTCGGCATCTCGAGAAAGCACTGCAGTCCAACGGCTATTCTGCTGCGGAGGTTAGGAGAGCTGCCCGGCCGAGAAGATCTGGTAGGCCGGACCAGTCGGAGTTGCCTGAGGTTGTTGGCTCTGCTGTCTTGCCCTACATCCGTGGCGTGACTGATCGCATCGGCAGGTTGCTGAGTAAGCGGGGCGTCAGGACGATCTTTAAGCCAACCAAAAAGATCCAACAGTTCCTGCGCCCGGTGAAAGACGCCAGGGATCCACTCTCGTCGTGCGGGGTGTACAGTATTCCTTGTACGTGTGGCCAGGTCTACATAAGCACCACGAAGCGTAGTGTCCGGACGCGCCTCTCTGAACATCGGAGATACTGCCGCCTGGGCCAGCCGGAGAAGTCCGCAGTTGCTGAACACGCTCTATTCCACGACGATCACCGGGTAATGTTTGATGAAGCCCGCGTGTTGTCTTCTGTCCGGGGTTACTTCACTCGCCTGCATCTGGAGTCCATCCATATTCATAAGAATGCGTCCGTCGCTATGAACCGCCGAGTGGTCAGAGCTGTTGGGTTGAGCGTCGTGAGACGACCCAATGGTTTCCTAGTACCGAGCCTCCGGTAGGGGCTCCTGCCTAGTGGTCCTGTCCAGACGGAATATTGTTAATTAATTTTTATGGTCGCTACAACGACATGCTCGTACTAGGTCGACTAGTACAGTATTTGTCGAGGCCGTTTCCAAGATTCACCTGGACGTATTCGGTACCTGCCAAGGCCAGCTATGAGTGGGTTTGTCTGGGTCCTCGCAGCTCGGACGTAAAATTTACGTGCAAGTCGCCTTGCGGTGTCATCCAAGGAGCGGACACCGAGTCCTCTTCTCAGGAGACGAGAAGAAAACCGATAGGGGACTTTGGCCGCTAGCCGAAGCCCTCTATCGAGAACGCTTTGCAACCTTCTTTTATGAACGGTTGCGAGGTAACCCCAGACGGGAAGAGCGTAGGTAATGATCGGCAACAGGTACGCGTTGACAATCAACTTACCCAGCTTGCGGGTCATAGCCTTGTTGGCAAGTAGCGGAAACAGTTGCGCGAGACGAGCGGACGCTTTCTTTCGCATCGTCTCAGCGTGGGTACGCCAGGTGAGCCGACGATCTAGGTGGACACCGAGGTACTTAACTTCCCTCGACCAGGGCAGGTACGTTCTACCGAGTCTCACTCGGCCTCGTGGTTCTTTCCGGCGCTTTGTGAATAGCACCGCGGAGCTCTTGGTTTCGTTGACGAGAACTTTCCAGCTTTCCGTCCACGTCGAATACGCATCGAGTGCGTGCTGAAGTCGTGGGATAGCAAAGTCTGCGTTCCGATCGGCGGTATAGACCGCCGTGTCGTCGGCAAACAAAGCCATCTGGACTCCAGGCTCTCTGGGTGCGTCGTTGACATACACGGAGAACAGGAGAGGCCCTAGCACGCTACCTTGAGGTACCCCGGCTGTGATACGTCTCTCGGAAGAGACGTGGTCGTCTATTCGCACGCAGAAAGTCCTCTCCGTCAGAAAGCTAGCAATCAAGCGAAGGTAGCAAACTGGGGGCTGGATTTCCCGGAGCTTGAACAAGAGCCCGTCGTGCCAGACACTATCAAAGGCCTTTTCCACATCTAGGAAACAGGCGACAGTCTGCTCTTTCCGACACCCGGCGTCCGTGATGTATTCCACCAGTCTCATCAGTTGATGAGTGGTGGAATGCCCCACACGAAAGCCGAACTGTTCGGGGACCAGTACATCGAAATTTCTTAGATGATCTAGTACTCTCCGTTGTACAAGACGTTCGAGGACCTTTGACGTGGCTGACAGTAGACTAATGGGCCGGAGGTTGCCGGGACGGGAAGCGTCCTTTCCCTGCTTCGGGATCACTATAACCGTTGCCTTACGCCATTTCTGGGGAAAATAGGCCAGTCTAAGACACGCGTTGAACAGCGCGACCAAGAAAATACTCCTCGCTCCGGGAGTCGAGTAAGAGCGGCGTTCGAGACGCCGTCCGGGCCAGGAGCTTTTCTCGGCACGAGTTCAACGAGCCGATCTGTGACCTCTTCCCTAGTAATGGGTTCGGGCTCCGTAGTGATCGGAAGAGACAGAAAGTCTTCCACTTCGTTCTCGACTTCTTCGTCGAAGTCCCAGTCCATGGGCGGGTTAGGTGCGAACTGTCGCTCAAAACACGCGCCCAAGTACTCGGCCTTCGCCTCCGGGCGAGCCAGGATTTGACCGAAAGGTCCAGCAATGGCCGGGATGCGAGGCCGGCGCCTCTTCCCTACCAACGCCGAAGGTATCCGGTAAGGGCTACTTTCGTCCGATCCGTCCCCTGCCTGGGCCACGGCGAGTTCCCAACAGCGTCTCCGGTAGGCCTGCATTTCACGACGTAAAATGCCGGTCGCCCGGTTGTACGCTGCCTTGTCGGCCGGATCACGGGTCCGCTGCCAGCGTCTCCGGAGGCGATTTCTCTCGCAAGCGAGAGCACTCGTCTCCTCTGGGATCCGCTGCCAGTGGGGCGTGACACCAGGCTTCATCCTAGAAGACGCGTCGATCGCAGATACGACAGCCTCGTCAAACGCGGCAACTGCCTCGTCGACTTGGCGGACGGTTTCGAGTGGTCCCGCGTCTGGCAATCGGCGACTTAACGCCGGGCCATAGCGGTCCCATTCTACCACCTTCCTGACATCTCTGCGTACGACGTGCTGGGTAGCGACGTGTATCAGGATGGGGAGATGATCGGACGATAGTTCCGTTAGCGCGGACACATGGACCGGACAGTCAATTCCTTGAATCACCGCTATGTCCAAGACATCGGGAGCCGCGTTGCGTTGTGAGGGGTAGAACGTAGGTTGGGTAGACCCAATCACTTGGATCCTGCGAGAATCGGCAAACCTGCGCAAACGTTTCCCGTTTGGGGCAGTCAAGCGACTGTTCCAATCGCGATGTTTGCAGTTCAGGTCGCCGGCCATGATGACCCTCCTGTGTGCATCGAACGCGACCGCTAGATCGGGGTGAAGGAGCTCTTTTTGCGGCGCTTTATACGCCGCGACCATCTGTACGCCGCCTAGAGTGTTTAACAACTCCACAGCGGTGCCTTCGAGGTGAGTCATTGCAGGCAAGACGACTCGGTGATGCTCGAGAGTGAGCCTCACCGCGACGGCAGTACCGCCACCAGCAGTGCCCGGCCTGTCGTTTCGATAGCACACATAGTTGGCCAGTCGGAACCGACTCGCAGGAGTCAAGTGGGTCTCATTGAGAAGGACTACGTCGGGTTTGAATCGGGCCAGTAATTCTTGGAGTTCCTGGATCTTGTTGGACAACCCGTTTGCGTTCCAGGAAAGAATTGAGAGATCTCGTTTGAGGACCCGACTCATAGAAAACCTACACAAGTGGCGGCTTCCACCAAGAGCATGAATCTCTCGGTTGTATCGGCAGTCTCCAAGCGGGAGCGGATGGACCTGAAGGTCTGGGCAACTTTGCGGAGGTCGAATTCCGCAAGGAAGTCTTTGACGACCTGATAGTCGTCAGGAACGGTTTTTGAGGCAGAGTGCCCGGAGACTGTTTGCGCGTAAGAGCGCCGAGGCTTGTCAATCGGGGGATTGGTGGAAGCCAGGGGTTTCTTAGGGCCAGGTGTAGCGCCTCTAGCGGAGGTGCTAGGAAGAGGGACAGATGCGATAACGTCGGTCTTCACGCGCTGCGCAGGCTGTCTGGACTGTGCGGCTGGGTTGGCAGGAGCCCGGGATCTAGCGCCACGGGGCTTACGTTGCCGCTTCTTTTTGCCTGCATTAGGGAACCGCGGGGGCGGGAGGTCAGGCGAGGCTGCTTCTAAAGCAGGGGCAGGATTCTCCGGTGCTGGGGAGGGTTGAGAATTCTCAGGCTCCACAACCGAGATGTTTGGCAGTGGCTGGTCTGTCTCACTTTGTTTAGATGCCGCGAGGTTACGGCGCTTTTTCGCCTGAGGCGGGACAGGGGCCTGGGAAGGAGCCTGAGATGGAGATGCCTGAACTACAGGTGTCTGCTTCGGGCCTTTACTACGTTTCCGTTGCCTGTTAGCAACTGCAGCGAAAGTCACGGCAGCCGTAGCAGGAGGCGAAGGGCCTGGCTGCTCGGTAGCAGGTCTAGAACCAGCTTCCGGATGCCTCGGTGGTGGCAGGCGCCCTTTCGGCTTTCGCCGCTCGAGCTCCCGCTGAAACACCGGACATGCCCGGTAGTTGGCGGGGTGACTTCCGCCGCAGTTGATGCACCTTTTGAAAGCAGGGGCATCGCAGTGTTTACTGGCGTGAGGTAGAGAGCACCTCACGCACGCCGGAGCGTTTGAACAAGTCTCTGAATGGTGCCCGAAGCGTTGGCACTTGTAGCACTGAGGCAGAGCCCCGGGAGCGCGGCTTCTTTCCACTTTTACGCGGAAACCAAAAAGCCGCGTAAGAGAGAGTAGGCTTGCGCCTGCCTCGCTGTTCTCGACCATGATGCGAACCAGGGGAATTGGACGCCTTGGTCCGGCGGGAGCAAATACCCGATGTACCGCGCGAACCGGATAACCCAGCTCGCGCAGCTCATCGAGGATTTCCTCGAGAGGAGAGTCCACGTCTAAGCCTCTGAGCACGAGGGACAGAGGCTTCACGTGTTTCGGGGTAAAGGTGTGGTGTTGCAGGTTGGCTGATTCGACGAACGCCATGACGCTGCGGTACTCGTCCATTCCGCGGACAGCGATCTTGACAGTGTCGCCCCCAAGGAGCTTCAGGTCAACGCTGGCCGGGGAAAGTCCGGGAGCCACTATGAGTCGCCGGTAGAAACCGGTGACGTTGTTCACGCCGTGAACGAACACAGGCGGGATGCGACGAACGACCGGCGGTGCTTGGGCAGCGCCGGGCACAGTCGGCCCCGAGCCGGGTTCGCCATCGGCGGGGACAACTTCCATGGCGGACGCCGAGGAAGAGGTTGAGGAGGACCCGTTCCGCCTCGGTTTCTTAACCGGGCGCCCCCGTGGCCCAACCGCCACGAAAGCGTCGGTCTCGTCACCGGGCAGCGGAACCGTCCGGGGATCGACTGCTTGGTCCGCATCCATAGCCGGAGAACACGGCGAATCGCTCGTGTGGGGTATGGAGGAGGCGAGCGACTGCGTGCTCGTTGACGCGCCCGGAGCGGGCATTTCCGCCAACGAGCGGGAGGTTTGCCGACCAGAGGCAGCCAGGCTGCCTCCGGTGGTAACCAGGGACCGGCCCGAGCCGGATCGCAAGCGGGACTGAAACGCTCAGGCTTACTACGAGCTGGGCAAATGACCGGCTTCGTTAGATACCTCCCCTTACCAAGAGAGGTGTCCACCGGCCTCTTTACCTAGGCGATATGCAAGCTCGCTTACCACTATGAACCGCCGAGCATTGCATTGCATTATGGATGCGGGGTGTCTTTGCACCCGTGGCTTGATTGCAGCATCTGGATCGTGTCCAATGGCTGCCAGAAGTAAACATAGTGCTGGTACATGTCGACTGGTTACCTAAGACTGGAAAAGGAAACCGCCAACCAGTTAACTGAGAAGGCGGGGGAGTATAACTGTTATTTGTTTAATGCACTGCCGCTGGTACCGATTCGAGCAACAGATGTTGCCCGTTTCAAGTCCAGTCAGCAGACGCCCTGAGGGCGTCGGTCGCTCCCCGCGAGGCGGAGAGCCTCCGTGCCAGTGAATGATGACAGCGACAAGCAGCCGGCTCAGCGTGCTAGGAGGTGGACAGGAAGGAGAGAAGGACAGTTTGGTGAAATACTCTGGTCTAGGACTGATGATTACTTGTTTGTATTTAATTTAAAGAGGATGGCGTTATGGCGGGTCATCAAGAAGCGCCCGAGGGCGCTTGACCCGAATGGGCGGTGGTGGTTCTGATGCACTGATGGTTCGTAGGTACGGGAAGGTGGAGGTCGAGGCTTTAGCAAAGAGAGTTAGAGCCAGCGACCGGACAAAGGAAGTCAAGGTAGGAACACGGAGACCCCTTCGAATCACGTCGTTCCTTACAAACCAAGGGGACCCCGTCAAGGATCGGAGTGTTCGGGACTGGAAAGCTTCCAGCCTACATCTGTTGGTGGTGGATAAAAGAGACCACCAGGCGGGTGCCGCATAGGTCAATACAGACCTGAGAAATAGTAGATAGATGGTAAGTTTCGTGCGCATGGCCAGGCGGCTGCGACACGAGAGGAAAGGAGATAATTTGGCTCGGACGCCGCGAGCCTTGGCAAGGGTTTCCGTCACGTGGGCGTTGAAGCAAAGGCGACGATCTAGTCGAACGCCTAAATACTTCACCGATTCTTTGTAGGCGATGGGTCTCCCTGCTAGGGAGAGGGGCTGGCATCGGGAGATGGACTTACGGGTGAAACAGATCGCCTCGGATTTCTCCGTGTTGATCGTCACCCGCCATTTCCGTAGCCAGTCCGGAAGCTGGTTCAACTGACGCTGCAGCTTTGTACTCGCAAATCGCGGGGACAGGGAGCTGCAGTGATACATAGCATCGTCAGCGAACAAAGACAACGTGACTCCGGGCAAGACAGGCAGGTCGTTCGTGTACACAAGGTACAGAACGGGGCCGAGGACAGATCCCTGTGGTACGCCGGCGGCGACGGGTCGAACTGTAGAACAGGACCCGTCGACGCTCACCCTGAAGGTTCGGTCGCTGAGATACGACCGGAGGAAAAACACTATGGTCGATGGTAGAGGGGAATTGGCAAGTTTGAAGAGAAGACCTTCGTGCCAGACTTTATCGAAGGCCTTGCTCACGTCCAACAGTACGGCGGCCGTAGCCGCTCGCCTGTTGGTGGCGTCTGACAAGTGCGTAACAACGCGGACCAATTGAAGCGTGGTCGAGTGCTCTCTGCGAAACCCGAACTGTTCGCTGCGGATGAAACCATCTAGCAGCGGCGAGATGCGAGCCAGCAGGAGACGCTCGAACACCTTCGAGATGACTGGCAAGAGAGAGATTGGACGATAGCTTTCAGGAAGCATGCGCGGCTTGCGAGGCTTCGGAATCATTACGATGTTGGCAGATTTCCACAGGCGGGGAAAGTACTGTAGCCGGAGACAGGAGTTAAACAGCTCAAGAACGAGGTCAACGCCTGAGGCCGGGAGATTTTGTAGAGCAGCGGCCCCGATCCGGTCAGGACCGGGGGCGCGACGGCGATTTAGTCGGCAGATAGATGAAACTAGTTCATCCCTGTCGAACGGGAGGGCTGGGATTTCGGGAGGGCGTGAAAAATGTCCAGATAGGAAGTCACGGACTTCTGCCGAGTGGGCAGGGTCCGAGACGCCTTGGTGAACAGTAAATTGCACCTCCATGCAGTCGGCGAAGACCTCTGCCTTGCCTTCTGATGAAGATACAACCCCGTTCGGAGTTTCAAGTGGGTTGCGAGTTCTCTTCTCGCGGGTCAGTCTACTCGCCGCTCTCCAGACGGAGGCGTGGTCGACTTCAAGAGACTCAAGGTATGAGTCCCATCGATCAGAGTTTACGTCCCGCAGTAGCTGCTGGACGTAAAGAGACTGGGCCTGAAAGCGCCTTTTGACGCCGGGATCACGGGTTCTTTGCCATCTGCGGCGGAGATTGCGCCGTAGCCAGATGGCGTGGAGTACTTCCGCAGGTAAGGCCGATTTACGATGATTCACCTCGAGAGTATATGTGTGTCGATCCATGACACCTTGGACCAACTCCTGAAGATGAGTGGCTCGGAGATCCAAATCGTCACAAGTGACGACCGGGTCCGCGGGGAGTGATGGTAACCGCCGTGAGAGCTCATCATGGTAGGAGCGCCAGTTGACTCTCCTAACAGTCTGAGCGGGAGGTCGGGGTGAGGCCGACAGCTCACGGGCAGTTATAAAAAGGGGATTGTGATCGGATGAGAGATCCGACACTGACGAGACCTGGATGTGATGGGTCACGTCCTTGGCTATGACAATGTCAAGGACGTCCGGTCGATGACCGGAAAAGGGGAAGTGAGTAGGGTCTTCTGGGCCGATAACTTGAAGTACCGGGTCGTCGGAGACGAACCGATACAGAGATTTTCCGTAGGCGTTGGCTACTCTGCTGTTCCAGGAGGGATGCTTGGCATTTAAGTCGCCGGCTACGATGGTTGGTAGGGGATGATCGAGGAGAGCGTCCCACTCCTCGGGCGGTGGAGGTAGCCGCAGGCCGGGCCGGAGATACGCCGCAACAACGCGCAACTCCGATCCGCCAGCGTCTATCGCCACCGCACAACCTTCAACAAGAGATGTATCTAAAGGGGGTAGTGGCCTGTGGGATATCCGCCTGTGGACTAAGACGGCTGTCCCCCCCGAGGGGCGACAGCCAGGCCGTTGGGGACGATCCTGACGAAAACAGATGTAAGATGGCAGGTTGAAGGTATGGTAGCGAGCCAGATGAGTCTCGCAAAGGAGGACGACATCAGCGTCGTACTCCGTTACGAAAGTCATCAGTTCAGATCGTCGAGGGACTACCCCATGGGCATTCCACGCAACGATCCTAAGACTCCTAGCCATTCAAAGGAAGAAGAGGAAAGAGGGTAGACAGGGATTGAAACACCAGGGCGAGAACCGTGGTTGTATCTGGAGCAGACCTGATGTTGTTTACCAAAGTTTCAGCCCAGGCAGTCAGGGGGTCCACCGGGGCCCGGGAAGATTCCCGAGATTCCGGAAGACGGACCTGGCTGGCCTCGGCCGGTGTTGCAGATGGCGCAGGGCTCGGGGACGGACGTGGGGTCTGCTCAATTGGGAGCTTAGGTTGATGGCTGGGGGCGGGCGGGGCCCGCTGAGGTTTTACAGGCAAGGCCTGTGGAACTTGTCGCTGACGGCGACGAGTGCGCTTTGGTTTGTGGCTCCGAGGAGCGGAAGGCGGGACTGATGTAGCGGCCACAGCCGCGTATGAAGGACCGGGCGCTCCGGCAGGCGCCGGGACAGAAGGGACTGCAGGCGGCGCCGAAACGTCGACTGCAGGCGGAACTGGGGCCCTGGGAGCAGCCGGAACTGCTGCCGGGGCCTGAGATGATGCTCCGGAGAGAGGTGGGAAGGCCTCTCTGCGGTTAGGGAGGGGACCTGCAACACGGCCTGCCTGCGCGCCAGGGCGAGCAGGAGTCCGCTGCAGCTTCATGGCTGATATAAAGTCCCTACATCCTCTATAACTAGCCGGATGGTCCCCGCCGCAGTTGCAGCAAATGGCCGTGAACCCCGTCTTGGGCTTATCACACCCACGATGAGGCTCAGTACATCGCACGCAACGCGGAGGGTGATTACAGAATAAGCTGGAGTGGCCAAACCTCTGACAGTTAAAACACTGCGAGGGGCCTGGCCGCGGGTCAAAAGTACGAACTTGCACCCGAAGGTGCAGGAAGTTTTGGAGGCCATAGACCTCCTCGAACTGGCCTACTTTGAGTAGTTTCACTAGGAAACTATTCACAGGACGGCGATCTTCCCCCTTGCCAGCATGCAGTACACTTACCGCCGTCGGCGAATAGCCTAAGGCGACAAGGAACCGCCGAGGAGAAAGCATCTCCTTAAATAGTGTCTGGCATGGTCTATTTTCCATGGCCAATCAGAATTGAGTATGACGAGCTGGCTTCTCATTGGTCCGTGCGATACACCTGAAGCGGACAAAATGTTATAAATAGAGGCTTCGTAGCAGGTACTCACTGTTGCTTGTTCCCAGTCCATTGGGAGACGTGTTCGGCGTATCATCTATCGAACACTTTTCTTTTGCTACTGAAGATGGCCACCGGTGGTGCGGCCGAAACGTTTAGCAGAAACTTAAGCAATCGACCACGGCCTTTCAGCCCGGAAGTTTTAGTTAATAATCGTAATGACACCGGCCGTGAAAGCCTACGCACTAAGAATATTTATTAGTTTTCATATTGTCTGTCCACGAAATGTCAACATATGTGTATATTGAGTCACACATGTTGCAGTACCGTGCAACAAGAGAACACGATAAGATTTAAAAAACTGCTGACAAAATTTATGGAATTAGCTGTGCTGAAAATAATAATTAAAATGGATATCTCCTAATTAGGCTTCGGTATTTTTTTTACATATACAGAATGGAGTAATTTTAAGTGGGCGGAAAGTAGTCTATACATAATAGCAATTGGCGGCGTGTAGGTTTCTCCCTAAGCACATACAAGCGTATTCTTTGTAACAATATTTGTAATAGGAAATGTTTAAAATAACAGTATCTCTTGAAATTACTAAGTGAGTCTCTGTCGCAATTTTTGTATATCTATACTTGTTTTTATTAAAATGTTGTAGTTATTTTATTGTATTAATACAATAAGTAAATAAAGAGTTTGGCATTCGCAGATGACTTTGCTATACTTTCTGAACATCTTGCATATACAGTAACACAAGTTAATTTTTTAGAGGACATAGCTAGTAGAACAGGCTTAAGAATTTCTGCAGAAAAAGCAAATTTCTCACGAACATTAAAAATGCGCAAAAATTCCTGGTTACAGGTATTGGTCGAATAGAGAGGGTTCGGAAATTTAAGTAGCTAGGAGAAACAATTCAAGAGAATGGCTTAGAAAAATCTGCTATAGAAGAAGGAATTCATAAGATGGAAAGTGCATATGGTATAACTAAAGATATTTACAATAAAAAGTGCGTATCTAAAAATGTGAAAATAAGGTATTACAGTACAGTAGCAAAGCCAGAATGCCTATATTCAAGTGAATGTCTAGCATTGAATTACAATTTAGACAAATTAGAATTATTGGAAAGACGAATTATTAGGAATGTATTAGGGCCACGAAAAACTTAAGAAGGTTGGAAATTAAGACGTAATGGTGAAATATATCAAAGTATAGAAAATCTTAACAGGACGATGAGAAAAAGGAGACTATCATTTTTTGGACATTTATGTAGAATGAACGACAATAGGTTGACAAAGCAAATCATCAAATATCTGTGGGGGAAGAAGTCAACATCAAGTTGGATTAAAGAAGTCCAAAAGGATTTAGAAAAAAATAATATACACGCGGAAGAAGCAATTGAAAGAGAAGTTTTTCGGGCAAAAGTGTTAAAAATGGAAGGAGTCCAGGGTAGAAGCGAGAAAAACGCAGGTTCAAAGTGGACTGAAGACAGGAAGAAGAGACATAGTGAAAAGATGAACGAATATTGGAGGAAAAGAAAAGAACAAAGAGTAAAGAATTGAAATTGGCATGTGGTTCTTAGATGGCCGACACAAAAAAAAGTAAATAACAGTATCAAAATAAACAGTAAGACGATAATACATTAAGAATAAGAAAAGAAATATTATTTTTAAATAAAATACGCAATCATGTCTGTGGAATGTAACGACTGGTACAATGGGTATACAACATCTGGCGCGATTTAAACATGTGGCTCTAGAAATACAGAATTTTACATACAGTATACGAGTAGGAGACGTCTCCACTTGCCAACCTAATACGTAATTTGTGACATGCGGCGGCACTTGGAAGTCACAGCGCCAGGCGTTGAAGACATTACATTCCTTGACACTTTATACATTCGTCTTTAGAACAAATTTCTCGGAAGAAAAAACTCGTGACGCTGCTTAGTAAAAATGTGCCCATCGTCGAGAATATTAATTAGAAAACTTTTATTTGATTGCAGTTTGAAACTTTTTAGTCGAGACTTGTTATTATATAAGTTTTCAACTTAAATTAGAAGTATTCAAAGTCTTACTTGTTTTCGTATTCAAGACATTCGCTCAGCTTTACATAAAATTATTAAAACCTTTGATAGTAATAGGTTTAAAGACCTGAAGCATTCTTGAACGGTCGTAACATACTTTATATAATCACTGTCTCATTAAGGGGTCCGCTTAGACGTTCCGCTTTGCAACCGACAATTATATATTTTTTCATATTATTAGCATGAAGACTTTCGCAATAGTACATTACAAAAAAAGGAATGATACTAATTTTGTTGGAGGTTTAATGTGTAAAAGTCAAGGTGAGGATTGATTTGCCTCGTTAGCATTATTCCTTGTCAGTACTGTCATAGACTCACTCCATGTTAGTAAGTTGATAATTGTGTCGTAGTGTTCTCGCTGTTGTTTTAGATCCATGCTTTTTGGTATCCAGACCACTTATAGTATATAATTAGTAAAATAGTTTTACCTTTGTTTTAACAATACCTTTACCTCGCTGTTGTATTGTTATGTCGGTCTCACGTATCGTAGATACAAAATACAGACCTATGAAGTCATTAATTACCAACTTTAATTAGTCACAAATAACAACTTGTAATCACAACAAGGTACTCTCATACAATAATTCAAGTTTAAAATTGTTCACACGCAATAATAATGTCACCTATAAGAAGTTTAATGGAGAAAGTTGTGTTAGTGGTTAAAATCACAAGCAGAATGATCACTGTTGCACACCACTATATAAACATCGGAATAATTTTTATATAGTGGTGTGCAACAGTGTGATCATTTTTTTTTAAATACTTAAAAAATTCCCTTACATTTTTATATTTATCTGCTTGCAATTCGCATGTTTTATTCTTCGTATTGTTTAAATTAGCAGCCATCCTTACTATTACTTTTATGAAATTGCTAACTGCTATAATTTTTATTGTTTAGTCAAAGCTTTTCGTCATCACTGACATCATCAGGTCTAAAACACCATCAGGTTGTTTTAGACCTGATGATGTCAGTGATGACGAAAAGCTTTGTCTAAACAATAAAAATTATAGCAGTTAGCAATTTCATAAAAGTAATAGTGATCATTCTGCTTGTCACCCATAAGCGTTCCGCACTAATTATAACACACTACATACTTTCTACTAATCACTTGTTCCGCACTAATCACTTGTTGCACCCGAGATTTCTTTAGTGCGGAACAAGTGATTAGTAGAAAGTATGTATTGTGTTATAATTAGTGCGGAACGGGTTGTCGGTACCAGACGGGGCCGTGTGTATCCGTGTACCGGCTTGTCCCCGTCACTTCAAGAAAGGTTATTTTTATGGCCGATAAAAAGGTGCCTCTATTGTTAACAGGGTTTTACAGTAGACTCATTGCCACGTACCCGTCCAGAGGATTAAGTGGGATTTTATTCCGTTACATATAACTTTAGTTGGATCAAAAATATTCATTTTATCATTATATAATGTTAACACATTATAATGATTTTATCATCATTATATAATGTTAATGTTATGTAATACTACTACTACTACTACTACTACTACTACTAATAATAATAGATAATGAAATATGATTATTATTTATTCATAGGCCTAATTTAGCATTAAAATAATTATTTCATTTTTCGACAAGTGACATTTCATTTTATTCATACAGCATTAATAAAGATATAACTTACATAGACTGCACCCCTGAGAACAGTCACTGTTTACAAGGAATTGCACAAAATACAGTAAACGAAGTGAAGTTAATATTTTGCACAATTGAGTTATTAATTTATGCTCGTTAAATTTTTTTTAAATAAAACAAAAAATACTATCCGTAATTCTTCTTAAATATGATATATATACTGAATCTTATAATCTATCGTAAACAAAATCGTAAAGAATTAATAATTGTAGTAAACTGAAACTAATATGATTTAAAAATACATTTATAAAATAAATACTACAACTCCATACTACAGTTAATACAAATTGGTAAGTGAATCTTATAGTCTCTAATGGTACAATTTACGTAGTAGGCCTACAATTAAGACAGATTGGTTAATCAATAATACGTTTTATATTCTCTGATAATGTAATTTGCTTACTGCTACAATTAACACAAATTGTTTGTTCTCAAATACACTTGATACAGTTTACTTGCTACAAGCGATTAACTTATTAAAACTAATTTATTTTTAAGGTACATAGAACAGCTACTTTAAGGGTAAAAATATTTTATTGCCTTTAAAAAATCCTCGAACAGTTCTTTATCTGTAGAATGTATGTTCCTCCAAATATACTCTACTAGATACGATTCAAAGGAACTCACCGACATCCTTCCTACCCATCGCTTCATGTCTCTTTTCATATTTGACCAATGGCTCTCGATGTTCTGAGTATGGATGTTTGTGCCACTGCGGCGTAGAAAGTTCAGAGAATGGTTAACTCGCAAATGAGTGTAACTTTAGTTTGTAGAGAATTGTAGCCTCTCCACATGTCCGTAATTATCGAAGTTCCTGGCTGAACGTGTCCTTCAATGACGTCCATCAGAGTGTTAGCATCCCGTTTATTTACAACTTTCAGAAAAGCATTTTTTACTCCTTCTGTCTATTCCACCGATTACCCACTTCATCACTCGACCCCTGTTATATTTTCTCTTGCCAAACGCACTCTCGTCTATTTCCACTGTTTCACCAACACCACCAATTTTTGTACAGTTCTCCAGCAACCACACAGTTAATATTTCCGAAACTCGGAAATTAATTTTCTGATCGTTTTCGCATTTAATTCGGTTTGTTTTGTCACTATAGAAATTGGATATTTAAGAATCCACACAAATAAAATGCTCAACAAAGATTCTGGTGGAATCCGCGCTATGCCAAAAAACGTATTGTCTCGCATATTCTTTTTTGATCTACATTGGTTTGTCCCGCACCTGTATATCAGATTTTTATTACACCCCTTATTAAGATACATTTTACCACCACACTTCAAACATTCAATTTTGTTTCGTATAATCTTCCAGTATGTGATACATTTCCTTATTCCGTTGTCCCTCACGTAATTTCTAAAAAAAATTAATAGTTCTGTACATCATAGAAAACAGTGTTAAAACTTGAAAATTTGAATGTGACTATGAACTTGAATAACTGCTACCGATTCTTACAGTATCGCAAGTGTTGCATTTAAGAGAAAAAATAGCAATGCCTTTGTAGGAGTAAAGAAGAAGGGATGTGTCTCTTACTGCACAACTTTGTCCTTCTTCAAGTTACATAAACATAGACGTCCAGAATAATAGTCATACTTTTTCAGTGGTCGTAAAAGTAACCTTCTCTTCAGTAAAATGTAGAAACACGCTCTCCATGATCATAGAAGAAACACAGATATACGGTAGGAACTGAATATTATGAGTATACTCGACAGGGTCGCCCAGTATCAGCTGAATTGGTGGGAACATCTTTGCCGAATGGATGACTGCCGCATCCTCAAACAATTCTGGAAGCATAAGCCGAGGGGACGGAGAGGTGTGGGACGTCCGAGGAAGCGCTGGAGTGACCAGATCTTTGCCTATCAGATCGGAACAAACCATCCTTGGTTTAATCCGTGAAGATGATAATGATAATGATGATTATATATATATATATATATATATATATTATATTGTAAATTTGGGTTATCTCTGTTATTATTAAATTATTAATTTCGTATGGTTGTTACGTGTTTGTGAGCTCGTGGTCGAATGGTTTAAGTTGACTCTTCTACTTTTCGATGAGGTGATTCGAACGGTGTGTTCCTTCACTGAAAATTATATAAGTATTACAGTTATACAATACTTACTAGTGTTGGTTGGAGGCTAGTAATGTGTAAGTGTATTACTAGCGAGAATCATTCGATTCAAATTCTCGCCACAGTCTCTAGTGCCAACCGTTGCTGTCGCTCACCTAAGCTGCAAGTCTTATTCATTTACAATAACAGTCAACACTTTTATCATTCGTGAAATAATGGTTTATTGTCTGAACTCAACTTAATAATTGTTGGTGTACAATGACGTTATTCATTTTGCTTTAAAAACGTTAATTTCGAGTATAGACTCTTTAAAAATAATTAAAATATCAGGGTGGCCAGACTGCGTCTAAGAATCGACTAGTCTCGATGTAAACAATTTCGTTACTTTACTTTATAAAATTAGCAGGTTCTTTTAGTCTGCAAGATACACTTTAACTAAAGAAATGCACTACTGTAATAATGAGTAGGCGGAGAATAAAAAAATATTATTTGATTCTTTAAAATAGCATAAACATTTGAACGATTGTTCGTTACTTGAATTGGAGGTTAAATAGGGTTCATTGTAACCTCACTTATTTGATTTTAATTGACTAATGATTCATTAAATGTGTTACTTATTTCATACAACACTGTTATAAATGAAATTCAGTGATATTTTCATTAATTATCTTCTAAGAGTGGATATAAACAAAGAATAGGTAATTAAAATTTATCCACTACTAGGGTTAACTAGTATGTTACATTTAGTTATGGTCTTACAACTAAACACAATATTATTCTTAAAATACTACATGCTCAGGGTTTATTTGATTCCCTCATTGATGATTCAATGTCTTTTACAAAATATTACAATTGATTTGATTAACTAGAAAGTCAAAATTGTTAATGGTCAACTCTTTAGTTGTTAATTGTTTATTCAATTGTTAAAATCCCTTTTTTCATCGAAATAGGGTTAGCATGGATTTAACTTTGATTTAGTTAAATTCGCTGATAGCGTTCTTTGCTTGTTTAATTATTTCTATAACATAAGAATCATTGGCAGTGATACTTGCGTGTACCGTCGATCTCGAAGTGTCACTATCACACAAATTGTTATTTCTTATTAATTTTTTAAAACTGAATTAATTTGTATTAATTCCTCTCACTAACTGCCTATACGCATGTACTCCGATTAAGAACACTGGTTAAAATAAACTGCACTTTCCCTCTTATCCGACCTAACCTCAACCTGGAGTTTCGAGGTTATTATACTTTATCAGATGTCGGCTTATCAATGCAATGTTTCGTGGTCACTCTAAACCACGTGGAGTCTGCGTCGATGCTGGAGATGAACTGATGATGTTACCTGTGTCGGAATTACGCACTTTATATTTTTTAATGGGCCCTGATTGGCTAATTGTCTTTATTTCGTGAGCTCTCGGCGACATTCGGCAAAATAGACGCGCAAGTAAGCGTCAGTACGCTGGGGTCAAGATTATGATTCTCTGGTTACACGAGCACGCCCACGGGCTTGCAGTTAATTCTTTTTTCTTATAAATCAAATAACTTACTTATAATTATACTGATAACATTCTCTCTCTACCATTGTTTCTATCTTTTTATTACGAGTATTTTGCATACCCTTATCATATAGTTCTGCTAAGGGGTTGATAAAAACACATTTCGTACAAACTAATTATATCTCTTATTTTACGTTTTATATTAAATACATTGTTTTTCTTCACTGTTGTCTGTGGTGATAACTTATTAGTACTGTGCAATAACCTTTCACACATTGTTTTTTAATTACAGCTATGAATGATCCATTTACCTTGGATTAGGCTATAGGCCTATTGTCATATTAATTGTTTATCAATTAATTTATAATATTTGTGGTCGATAATACAACTTTGTTGTTTCCTATGCATAATGCACTTGTCATTACCATTTCTGATAGTGTCAGCATTATTTATTATTGGTTTATATTACTTTAATTACAGTTTCTTTGATGAGTTTTTAGTACACTTGAGTGTTATATTTTTCATTAGTTGCAATTTTGCACCTTTATCTCTCTATTATATTTATTCCATATCAGTGTTCTGATAACACTTTTAATACTTGGCAGTGGTTGATCCTGCCATTATATTGGGAACTACATTGGTTTGAAGTTACTCAAACTTCTTGCATCTAGTTATTGTTAATGTTCACTTATTGTTTGCTTTATTAATTAGGTGGACATAATCCTTGAATGGTATCATGTGAACGTTATTCTGAATTATTCAGTATCATAGGTTGAGTCCCTATTCTTTTATTACAGGTTTAAGTGAGAATTTTTCTGTCCCAGGTACCCATTCTATGTGGTACACTTGGTTATATTAAATTACATTTATTCAGCATTTATGTTCCTTTATAATATTATCTTTTGTACACTGAATGTTCCTTATAGTATCTAATTATGTTACACTACAAAACATTTTGATTTAACTTCATCTTAGTCATAGTTTTTTACTGTTTTATTGAAAACTAGTTGGCGAGATTAGGTTATGTCCTAATTTGGTTTCTCAACAATGGCTGAATGTCAGTTTCTCTTTTCTACATAATGCCTAATTTATTTACTCTTATCTAACACTGATATTTTATTGTTTATGGCTATGTTTCTATTTGGTTGTTATCACTATCTTTATTATTGATTACTAGTGGTCTTTGACAATTTTAATTCCACTTTAGAAATTTTTATTAGTACTTTGGACATTGTCTGTTTATTATGTTTATACCTCATTTAATTATACAATTACCATACTGGTACTCACTCTCCCTCTTAATTTCTACTTTCAATAGTTAATTTTGTAAGTTCTGTTTGTACTGTTAAGTCATTGAATGTATTTGATTATTAAGTATATGTCAGTGTCAAGTCACAGCTTAGGGATTTAAATCATGTTGGTTGACTCACTTTTGTTTTCTTTTTCATTTATAATACTTTTATTTTCATGTGTTAATTTATTCTCATTTATATTATCTCCTTTAGGCATCTGACTTGATTAGGTTTTCTACCTAGTTGCACTGATTCCTTCATCACTCACAGGTGATCTCACTCAGTCACTCACTCACAGGTGAGTGACAGGTACTCTATAAACACCTTGAATGTAATTCGTATCTTAAATATAAAGATGGTTTATGATCAGTTTATTGCGTGGATATATACTTTTTCCAAGGGTATTGGTAATACGATACTTTTTATGATTATTGCAAATACGTACTGGAAATTCATAAGATTGACTACGATAGAAATTCTGATATTTGGTAAACTAGGTAAAATTAGGTAAGTTTCAGACGATATGTGAGACAATCAACCGTACGTCTAGAAACAAGGTACGTCGAGATTCAAAATAAAAGTTCTACAAAGTTATAGCGCTCCCTGTACTGTCCTATGACTGTGAATTGTGGACAACAACCAAGAAACAAGACAGTAAAATACAGGCCTAGGAATTTGCGTTCTTAAGAAGAGTTAAAGGGTGTTATAAATTTGATCATATAAAGAATGAAGCCGTAAGAGACGAGTTACAAGCTTAATAAAAAATTAAAAGATTATAAGCAACGATGGAAAGAACACTTAGGAATAAAGTAAGATTCCAGACTGGCCAAACAAGTCTGAAAGTACAAACCTATAGGACAGAGATGTGTCCTATAGGCCAGAGACTTAGGAAGAGATGGCTGGAGGATCTTTGAAGGCGGAACAGGCAGCAGCTTGCCTATTTGCCAATGCCGGGCTGTGAAGATGATGAGAATAAAATTCAAAAGGTATACTGAAATTCAAAACCAATGCATCTTCACTTGTGAGCAACTGCAAATAGACAATTGAGAACTCAGTTTTCTTTTAAATAACGGTAATATTTAGTGATACTATGTTAAACAGAATACAGTAAGTGTAATGGAAAATGTATTAGTGTGTGATAGAATATGAAGTACGACACTTACTACGGAAGAACAGCATTCGACGGAAGAAGACGATGTATTCACATAACAAATTTACGGACAATGTATCGAAACTGAAAAACTTCATAAACCCCAAAATCATAAGGGACGCGGAAGACAGAAACAACAAGCGAGCGGAATAGAATGTTCTTACCTTTGGACTCACACGAACAGAAGAGGAGGAAGAGGATATATATTTTAGACGTCGGTAAGAGATACTGCTGTGATATGCTACGACTATTACGTAACACTCTCGAAAAGTGGATTGTTGCAATGTTATACACGTTTCTCGGCTGCAGTGTCTCTGTCAAGGCCGTCCACAAAACTACCTTCTAGACTGTTTTATCACTCTTAACTACGCAAATTATGTTGGCACGCGGCCAGGATTATGGAAAATTATTCTGTAACATCTGCTTTATCTATATAAGCGTGTACTACCGGCTTAGTTACACCTGGCGATGTTGTAGAGTGCGGATGAAGCGATTGTTGCTGATTAGTGGAATGTCATTATTGTGTTATAATTAGTGCGTAACTCTACTAGTTGACATTATTATTGCGTGTGGACAAATTTAACTTGATTATTGTATTAAAGTACCTTGTTGATTTCAAGTTGTTATTTGTGACCAATTAAAGCTAATAATTAGTGACTTAATTTGTGTCTGAATTTTGTTTCCACTGTACAATACTACGATCCGTGAGACCGTCGTAACAGTATCGTAGCGTTTAGGCTGTAGACACATCCTGAAAGAAAAAGGCCCAAACCTTGGCGCCATACAACGGAAACAAGAATAACAAAAACATTTAAGATTTGGATAAATAGCATTTTGGTTGAATAAAAAAGACTATGATTTTGCTGTTCATTTAATTAGTATCTTAACATATGTAAAAGAATCATACAGAAATATAGTTATGTATAAATATGTGAAAAGTCGAGAAACCTCATACGGAATACACAATTCTAACGGAATAAACACCTAGTAATGTGGCTGTCAAGTTATTCGTATGCGTGTATGTGTCTGCCCATTTCTCACTCTCCCTCTCTCAGACTGTCACTCATTCCCTCCGTTATATGTGTGCGTTATGTGCTGTCATACAGTAGGTTCGTCTTTGATGTTGTGTGTTACCAAAAACCGCACGCATAAACACACGAACTCTGTCAAAAACTTTATAAGTTCTATCGAACCTTCGTCAACGATTACTGATAGCTCTGACGCGAATTAAATGACATCAATGGCGCAATGAGCGCTGAACAATGACATCAATGGCGCAATGAGCGCTGAACAATGACATCAATGGCGCAACGAGCGCTGAACAAAATTCTCATGATTTTAGAAACCCGAGAATTTATCCACACAAACTTAGGTTCCAAATTGTCTATTGAAAATTTACCCGATCGGATCAACTAACGTAACACAATTTTTAACTAATTTTATTTTAAATAACAAAAATTTTAATATGATTTTGAGGTCAACCGCAGCCGATGACAGACAAGCTACAGCCAGCCGTCTAAAACTCTATATTTCTTGTGTCGTCGAAATCCGTCTATAATTAATTGTCCTTATGTCGGTGACAACATATTTTGTCGAAACATCCATACAAGCAGTTTGAATTTAGTTTAAACCCCGTTAAATTCTTCGTCAACTGTTAACTTACGGTGGGTAAGGAAAGTATTACAAAACAAGAAGCAAAAAATAAAACCTTTTATAAGTAAATTTATAAAAGAGCGAACATTATTTGCAATCTGTTATTTTAAGCAACTGGTAATAAGAGCTTTCAAGTGTTACCTCATTCGCATTCATGTTGTTCACGATCTTTTGTCCATATGAGGATAAGGTAACGATTAGAAACTCTTGTAGACAACTATTTGAAGAATCGTATTACATGACATGTTTAAAGTTTCTAAACTTGATAAAGAAACTACGTTAACAAGAGTTAACGCAAACACAAAATCTGTAAATTACGGTTCACACTTTCTTGCGTTCCATATTTTTTCTTCTTCCTCTAATTTTTCTTCTTCATAATCTGTAGAAGAGCAAAACATTATCGGATTATTGCCTAAATCCACGTGATTAGAGAAACAGAAAACAATGATAGTGCTGAGACGTAAGCTGTTGTACAGCTGTATAATTCTCAACTTCGAATGCGACTCTGATAAAACGTACATTAGACAAATTCAATATTATCGAAATTCTGGAAAATTTACATATATAAAAAACAAAATTAAAACCACATTTAATATTCAAGTAGACCCGATGAATAAAAACACTAGACACAAAGAAAATCCCCCTGATAATATACCTAAAAATGCATCCTAAACCATCAAGAAAGTGCCAAGATAGTAGACATGGAACGAAGGGCATATTAGGGGGGGGGGACGAACGGGACCGGACCTCCCCCAGAGGATCGAAAGTTGATAAAAAATTTTGATAACATCTTAATTTTTAAGCTGTTTTAATAATTTCTCAGCTGTGTACGCTGTTACAGTAGTAACTATTTTTTAATATAGGCCTACACACAAATTTATTACATAGAATTTGCGTGTACATTTGAAATAAAATCGATTAAGTCAATAAGTAAGCCTATATTATAAAAAATGGTTCAATAGCGCTTATTTTTATTGCATTATTACCTTAATGGCATTCATTTCAGTATGTTATTACAAGTTTTTCAGCCACTTTAATGATTTATTAGTTTTAACTAGTTTTTGTTTTGTATGAAGCCGACTCGACTGGACCCCCCTTCTCTAAAACCAAATTCTAGATACGGTACTGCATGGAACTACCGAAATAACGCAGGACCTCCTTCAGGAGCACAAGGAATACTACAGATATTAAATGTAGAAATCAATTCAAAAGAAAACACCCCCCCCACACACACACACACACACTGCGTGAAACACTCTTCTAACTCTGCCTCCAATTTTCTCCTTCTATAGCCTCTCCTATTTTTCCTTGTTCCCCAATCGAATAACACCAGTACTGGATTAACGTTTCCGGCCAGTCTCGTTTACGTCTATTATCTGTAACACAGGATTTCGCATCATATTTTTCTCTCTAAATGTTGACTGAGTCTTTTATCCAATGGCCTCAGAATACTACACAGGACACCAAACCTTCCACTGGAAGTCGTTACTATCATTATATTTCACTTTGCTTTTAACACAACTGTCAAAACACGGAAACAAAAACGTAACAAAACAAACGTTCCTCTTTAAAATTAAATAATAGTTATTTTCATATTAAATAATAACATGACATTAAAAATTAATCAAATTAAAAATCATCTACAGGAACGCGTACGTGAGAACTAAAAAATTTCAACGTGAATAATTAGAAACCTTTGCGTCCTTGGGCAACAGAACTACGAAAGAAATGAGCAATTTTAAAGCAATTAGAAACGTTCATTAGAAATGCTTATACATTTCGCCGTTAGCCGTTTTGTTCTGACAAGTACCAGTGGAAATAAATCAGAGCGTAGAACGATGGTTACTTACTAATTACTAAATGATTGTTTCTCTGTCTGTCTGTCTACGTCCCTCCTCCCCTCTCGCTCCCTCTACCTATCTATCTATCTTGAAATAGGCACAAAAAATATAGAGGCAGTAAAATAGTTCATATATCTTGGCTTCCAGATAAACAGCACTAACGACATCAACACTGAAAAAAGAAGAAGAAGAAATTCGCAAATAAAACATATGGATTATGGAATAAAAAGGTACATGACATTTAGCTGTATCTCAAGAAGCACGAAATGCAAAACCTACAAAACATATATCAGGCCAGTGCTGACATATGCTTCAGAAACCTGAATGACAAAAGTAGCGAGAAACTTCTAGGTTGCTTTGAAAGACGGATTCTAAGAGAAATATTTAGAGTACAAGAAAATGAAATATGACGCAGGTATAATTATGAACTATACCATCTTTACAAAGAGCCGGACATTATCAGGATAATCAAAATATACAGACTAAGGTAGGTAGAACACATAGAGAGAATATAGGAAGGACAGCCTACGAAAGATTTTCTACCCGAAACCAGTGGGTAGTAGAAAAAGGGGAAGACCCCGAAGTAGATTTAAAGACCAGATAGAGGAGGACCTCGGAAAGGTGAACATCAGCAACTGGAAAGCCAGGGCATGCAATAGAGAGGAATGGAATCGACTCTTGAAGCAGGCCAAGACCCACCAAGGGTTGTAGAACCACGGCTGATGACGACGGCGACGATGATGATGATGACAGGCTAACACTGAGATCAGTCTTGCAGAGCTAAGTTTTGGCAAAAAAAAAAATAAATTGCACCACAGAAGAAATGGATGGAACTGCAAAGAAGACTAAAAATAAGTGAAGTTACAAAAATTATAAACATGAAAGGCGTGACATTGATTTTTTGCACGCAATAGCGCACAATATTAATTTATAACAATTTACAAATTTGCAATTATGTATCCTGTTTGCTTTATTTTTTGAAATCCTGTACGAGCGCAGTAAAATACTTGTAATAGAGATGTCTCTGGAAGAGCATTAAAAAGTGGTAGCGGAAGAATGCTTCTTTGAGACGTATGTAGCGTACTTGTAGCAGAATTTTCCATAAACTTACTTTCCTTCGGACTCCTAGAGACAGTTTGGTCCTGTTATTACGATTATTATTGTCTGCGCTGTTACACCGTGGTACACAAATTTTGCTATGGGAAACGCCAAACGTTTCGGTCGTACTAACGGCAGCCATAATCAGGTGGGCGGGAACTAAGCTTTTGAACGCCCGCTAAGGACTAAGTTAAGAGCTGAAAATGAAAAATGCAGACGTTCGAAACTTCAGTGCCAGCTCACTGTACAGATTTTTTCGTTTTTCTAGTGGATTTTTTAGAAAGTACCTATAGAATTCAGCCTTAACCACAGTACTCTTGTCTTAACGTACTCCATCCACGTTAGCGTTGACGCGTTTCTTCCACTGAAGATGGCACCCAGTGGTGCTGCCAAAACGTCTGGTTCTGTCGGAAACCTTGAACCACGGCCAAACATCCCGGGAGTTAAAGTTTCTGTAAATTAACTGATTTTCAGGAGAAGTTTACTTTCACTGTTTCAAAACTCTTATTTGTTCATTTTATTAATTAAATATTGTAATAGGTTAGCGTATATCGTAGCGTAAAGGGATGAACAACGAACGTGTTTTTTTATATTTTATTTATAAATACTAAAATACATATTGTTACGTAATACGAAACATTCTGGTTCTAAGGAGAATGTTGTTCTACGCGTTTCTCGCTTATCGCAGTAGGATTACGTGCGTGTTTCTACCAAGGCCGCGCTGAAATATCCTCTACAATTTTCAAGTGCTTGTTAAGGACGCATATTATGGAACCCTGCTGACTATAAATAGCCAAAACCTGCCGCTTGGAAGTTTAGTTTAATAGGCGATTTATTCAAGTGAGCTTCGAAGTATTGTTGCGAAGTGTTATAATTGTGCGACACTATTAGTTGACATTACTATTGCTTGTGGACAAATTTTGCTCGGATTATTTTACAAGTTGATTATAAACTGTAGTTTTGATTAATTAAAGCTGGCAATTGGTAACTTGATTGGTGTCTGCATTTTGTTTTCCACTGTACCATACGACGATCAGGGAGACCGTCGTAACAATATTTTTAAGACAAGAGCATTACATAATACTTAAGTAGTTGTAGTTTACTTTGTTAGTCTGTGTTATGTGACACAGTAGCTGCTATGTTAACCGTCACTTTTAGCTTACTAAAATATAGGCCTATGTGCAGGCCTAGTAAGTTTTGAAAATTAATATAATATTTTCATATCTTATGAAATTATTTTGGTGGGAGTCATTTATAATTTTAAAACAATGTCAAAATTAGAAATGGTAAAGAAGTACAAAAGAGGCATGAAGAAAGAATAATGTTACGACGTTTGCAAGGATTGCTATCCTTAAACAGTGGGGTCAATAAACTCAACATCAGAGAAATAGTTACACCTTTAATGACAGTTTCATTAAACGAAAACACTCATATACAACAATTTTTCAGGTTTTCAATTGTCCAAAAAATGACACAAAAGGAATAAAAGTCCAACAATTAGCTATGACAGCATACAATAATTAACAATTAGCATTTTAAACCACTGAACCACTGGCAAATAATAACGCACCGATCGCAACTAACAGAAACTGGTCAGCGGCTTACAAAACACACTGAGCCAAGTCATCAATATGGCGCTGTAAGGTTATGAGGTTTCCTAAATGCCTGAACAATCGTCGGCCTGCCTTTGGAAGGTGTACAAGCATCGAAGGCAATCACAATTGCGACGTTACAATTGCCGGCATGCCTATTAGGGTTGAAAATAAGACATGCCGTCGATTTTATGACAGAGAAATCTCAGGTTGGGAAACAGTTTATTTATTCTAAAATAAATAATTTTCGTGGTGCAAAAGCTATAGTATGGAGAGAAGCAAAACCTGGAGTAGGAGGGATACTGTACAGAAAGGAAAAAAATGTGGTCGTCAAAGAATATATTTGTTCTCCGCACACTAACAATGTTTTACATAATTATTGTCATTGTTACGTTTTCAATATCAATTCCATGGAAAGAAAAGTATTTGTTTTTAAAACCAAATTTAATTTCAGCCGGAGTAATGAGTTTAGTTTTCAGTCATCAAATTGATCACACAAGTATGCACGGTCAAATATAGGGAGCATAAGGAACAGGCTAAAACAGCAATCTAGCAGTATCTGGCTAATAATACGATACAAGTGATAAACGCGTATAGAATGGCAATAGCGTCTTAGAATCTTCTTGAATTTACTCACTAGTTGTCTTAAAAACCTTCTCCTTCAGTTCACACAATAGCTGTTTTAAAGTTTTCGCCTTGAGTTTTTCTCGACGTAACTTCAATAAGTTTCATGTACTGTATACCTTCTGTTTGTCTCCAATCGGAGTCTTCTTATGTAGCGTACTTATAGCAGAATTTTCCATATACTTACATTTCTTCGGTCTCCTAGAGACAGTTTAGTCCTGTTGTTAAGATTGTTATTACGTCTATATATTTTGTAATTGTCCTATATTTCTGTATATGTTTTAATTGTGATATTTATGTTTATACGTATTTCTGATGATCCAATGAATAAGTAATGAAATACGATCAAATATGCCTCCTAAACGCCAGCAACCACCAACTGCTGAAGAAATTGCAGCAAAAAAAGCGCGTAATGCTCAAAGACGCCGTAGAGCGGCCATGTCAGAAGAGCAGCTTCAAGCAGAATGTGAAGCTAATGCTGTAAGTCAACGGCAACACAGAGAAAACATGCCACAAAATCAACTTCAACAAGAGCGCGGGGAAAACGCTGAAAGACAAAGGGTTGCACGCCAACATCAAAGAGGACGTCTGAGTAAATATGTCCGATCCCGCAACACCGCTTTGCTTCCCGAAAACTTCAATGAAGACGAAATTGAAGAAAGTTATCTTGGCCCAATGGACGCTAAATGTCCATTTTGCAATGCCACGCATTTCAAAAATGAATTAATGTCAAATTGCTGCCATAAAGGGACCATTGCATTAGAAGAAATACGAATGCATCCCTTCATTACAAATTACATGAATGGATCTGATCCAAATTCCAAAAATTTCATGGAAAACATAACATCCTACAACAGTGCAATGGCCTTTGCCTCAATGGGAGCACAAGTTGACCAATCAGTGACCAGACGTTCAGGTCCTTTTTGTTACAGAATCCATGGGCAAATTTATCACGCTACATCTGCATTACACCCAAATCAAGGTGAATTACCAAAGTATGCCCAACTGTACATTTTGGATTCGGCCCAAGCCTTGACAGAAAGAATGAACAATCAAGCAAACAATGGATGCATTCGTGTCGTAATGGAGAACCTCCAAAAACTTCTTGGAGATATCAATCCGTTCTCTAGAGAATACAAGAACATGCTCAAATTTGAACAAGACGAAATGTTAAGGCAAATTGGGAAAACCGAACGCCAATTGAATATAGCATGACTTTCTTGAGAGAAAGAGTAAATAATGTGCACCCCAGCAGAACCAAGCTCCCACTGCCAGAGGAGAAATTGCTGCCGTTTTTCACAGTGCAGATGGTGCACCCCCAGAAAATCGGGATATTACAATTTATCCGAAAAGCGGAATTTTACAAAATATATCCATCCTGAGTAGACTCTGTGACCCAATGTGCTACCTTTTGCTTTCCCCATATGGGGATTCAAGGTGGACCACAGATCTGAAGAAAGCTGTTGATCAAGGAAATGTGTCCCAGCTTCAATGGTATTCATACCATTTTGCCATTCGTGATGGGAACTTTAACGAGTTCCTCAACGCAGGAAAGCTGACTCACCAATTCATGGTTGATGCCTATTGCAAGACCGAGGCAAACCGTTTGAATTGGTTTCGAAAAAATCAAAACAGTAACAGCTGAAGACTATGATGTCCTTCACCGATTTGTGAACAACCACAATTTTGAGGACGTTAACATATTGCCTGGAAAGAAAGTTATATTGCCTTGAACCTTCCAAGGGAGTCCAAGAAATATGGCTCACGATTGCCAAGATGCTATGGCCATGGTCAGGAAGTATGGCAAACCTGTCTTATTTGTAACATTCACGTGCAATCCTAAATGGAGGGAAATCAGGGAAAACTTATTTCCCGGTCAGCAACCATGCGACCGGCCTGATTTAGTAGCAAGAGTGTTTGACTTGAAACTGAAATTGCTACTTGAAGACTTAACCAAACACCATAGATTTGGAGGTGTTAGGGCTATACTCCACGTGATCGAGTTCCAAAAACGTGGTCTACCACATGGGCACATATTGCTATTCATGGCCCCGGAAGACAAAGCCTGGGAGAATGAAAGAATTGACAAAATTGTCTGTGCAGAACTTCCTGATAAAGATGCCCACCCGAGGCTACATGAAATTGTAAAATCCTGTATGATACACGGCCCATGTGGTCCATTAAATCCAAACGCACCGTGTATGGAAAACGGCAAATGCACAAAAGAATTCCCAAAAGATTTCTGTGCCGAGACCAACAGCAATGTCAATGGTTACCCAAAATATCAACGCCGAGATGATGGTAACTTTGTTGAACTTGGGGGAAACAAAGTGGTTAACAGATGGGTGGTGCCATACAACCCATACCTGTCTCTGAAATACAACGCCCACATTAACGTAGAGATTTGTAGCTCAATTCAAAGCGTTAAATACCTGTTAAAATACGTTTACAAGGGGCATGACTGTGCAAATATTCAATTTGTTACTGTTCCCACAGAACAGGAAGCTACTATTAAATGGGACGAAGCAAAAAATTACTTGGAGACGCTGTATGTAAGTGCACTTGAAGCATGCTGGAGGCTCAGGGAACACAAAATGCACCACCAAACTGATCATGTGGAAAGATTAAATGTCCACCTTAAGGACAAGCATACAATATGTTTTATACCAGGCAAGGAAGCTGAAGCTGTACAGCAAAAAGCCACCAAGTCCAAACTTCTGGCTTGGTTTAAACTTAATCAGGAAGACCCTAATGCCCGAGAGTATTTATATATTGAAATTCCCGAACACTATACCTGGGATGACAAAAATTCTTAATGGAAACCACGTCTTAGAGGACATGAAACTACAATTGGGAGAATATTTGCCGTAAGTCCCACGGATAGAGAAAAATGGTTCCTCCGAATTCTCCTTCTCAATGTTAGAGGAGCAACATATTTCGAGGACCTAAGAACGGTCGAAGGAAGTCCTATCCCCTTTGCAACTTTCCAAGAAGCATGCATTGCAAGGGGATTAACTGACGATGACTCAGAATGGGATACTTGCCTAACAGAAGCTGCAAACCATCAAATGTCAGTACAACTTAGGCAGTTGTTTGCACTTATTTGTATCATGTGTGAGCCGTCGGATGCAGCAGCATTATTCGACAGACATAAGGACAATCTTATGGAAGACTATAAGAGACGCTTTCCTGATGGAGAAAAGCTCTCTATTTGACACTCAAAGAAATTGAATGTGTCCTTCGAACACATGGAAAGTCATTGGTAGATTTTGGCCTAGAACTTCCAGTCGGCAGCTATGACGATCCAATCCATTCTGGAAAATATTACGATCCAATTGCCGAAAAAACCATGTTCGAAGAAAAGTTTCAAATGCTCAACCCAGGGCAAAGAAGGGCTTTCGACAAAATCAGGGAAGCAATTGAAAACCCTAACTTACCTAAACGTCTATTCTTTATTGATGGACCTGGCGGAAGTGGTAAAACCTTCCTTTACAAAACAATCATGCACTATGTGCGTAGCAAAAATGAATTAGTCTTGCCATGTGCATTTACAGGCATAGCAGCAACTTTGCTTGAGGGAGGCAGAACTTCCCACAGTCGTTTCAAGCTGCCTATTCCAATAAATGAAACATCAACCTGTAATGTTCGACATGGGACTAATACGGCAAATGAACTGGAAAAAGCCAAAGTGATAATCTGGGATGAAGCTTCAATGGCCGCAGCACATGGAGTAAATGCAGTTGACACACTGTATAAAGAACTCTTAGCTGAAGATCCAAAAGTTCCTTCTAAAAAACCATTTGGAGGTGCGGTCTTTCTTTTCGGTGGAGATTTTAGACAAATTCTCCCTGTTGTTCCATATGGCAGCAGAACCGAAATACTTTCTTCTTGCATGAAGAATAGTAAGTGTTGGAAAAATATTCAGGTCCTAAAGTTAGACCAAAACATGCGTGCCAATGAGGACAATGTCCCATCAGAACATCGAGGCTTTTCCGATTGGCTTTAAAACATGGGAATGGAAAACTCCAAGAGCCTGGATTAGAGGAAGGCATCTTCGAAATTCCTCCAGTCTGCATTGAAAATGGATGTATTGTTGATGCTGTCTTTCCTGAGGTCATCCAATCAGGAGATGACAGCATTGCTAACCGTGCAATCCTGACTACAAAAAACCACGAGTCACTTGAACTTAATGAAAATGTCCTTAGACGAATTCAATCTTAATTGAAATGCTATACCAGCATAGATTCTATTCAGCAAGACAGTGCAAATGCCGAGGATGCAGCAAACTATCCAATGGAGTTTTTGAACAGCTTAACACCTGGAGGTATACCTCCTCATAGACTTAACTTGAAAGTTGGTGCAGTAGTAATGTTGCTACGAAACCTTGACTCAACAAGAGGTCTTTGCATGCAATGGCACCAGAATGGTCGTCAAGCAAATGATGTCAAAAGTCATTGACTGTGAAATCCTGACCGGATCTTTTAAAGTTACCAGGGTATTTAAACCAAGAGTTATTCTTGCACCCAGTGATCCTGACCTTCCCTTTACATTAAGACGAAAACAGTTTCCATTTAGACTTGCTTTTGCTATGACCATCAACAAAAGCCAAGGACAAACACTGGTTTCAGTTGGTATTTATTTGCCATCTCCAGTATTCAGTCATGGACAACTTTATGTTGCATTTTCAAGAACAAAGTCCTTTCAGCAAGTCAAGGTAAAAGTCTTAGGAACTGGCCAACAAGGCAACTTAAAGAAAGACCACAGAGTTTACACCAAAAATGTGGTCTACAAAGAAGTTTTCGCCCAATAATTAAACTTCATAGCCAGCCGTGGCTTTATCAATATGTGCCAATAAAAATGCTCGCCACACGAGCGTAGAACGGGTACTTCAGCTAGTATTTAAATAATAAAATGTTTGACGTAGTTTTTTTTTAAATTGAAGGCACAAATGTAGGCAATTTCGTACAAAGTTGCGCAGTTTAACGAGTACAATAATTTTTGCGCAAACTGTTTAAACTCTTGTGTGTTTAACGGTGCTTAGTAGGAGTGATTGTCAATGCCAAGCAACAGCAGACGGCAGTAACCGATATCAGAAACACTCGTGCAGATTATATGAGGTAGTGAACAGCAATGGAGAATATAACCCTTTTCAATTTATATCTTGTACTTAGTGTGATACTGCTCGACTGCAGTTTTAAATCTGTCCCTTACGCTTTCTGAGTCTGACCGCATGTAATATGTGATTGTGTGGTTATCAATACCATTTAAGATTTTTATCCTTTTCACACATTTGTTTAGTTTTATTCCTAGGACTTGTGACCGCTGGCTCATCCTCTTGAAAAGGCATCATAAAATTATACATACAGACACAGACATAATTCTCCGAAACTACACTATACTCAACTGAAACTGAGACTTTCCATTTCTAGTAACAGTAAATTTATTGTGAGGAAACAACTAGCAGTAGGAGAACTATATTCTGAATCATTTCTATCATTAATTAGTGTTAGCAATGTAAACAATTAAAACATTACAGTTATCAAGTACAGTCATAATTAAATTGTAAAGAGAAAATTCACTTCCCTTTTTTTGGTTTAACCTGTTTAGTAGTGCCCCTTCCAACAGTTGACTTTTTAATTTGAATTTAACTGAATTTGAATGTGGCTTTTGCCATCAGAGAAAATATATAAATTCAAAGTTCCTGACAAACAATCGGCACCCAGCCTTTTTAAGACTAATTATAAACTAATACATGTAAAAAATAAATAATACTCTGCCAGCCAGTGATAGAGAGGTAACAAATAATAAGAGTTCAGATAATATATAATCAAAAGATTGTAACAACCAAAAATTTAAAAAATTTTAGCGTGACTGAAAAGACGTTACATTCAGCATGACACACCTACTCAGCCCACGAGCAATAAATAAAGAAATGTGTGTAGAAGTGTCAAGTGAACGTTTACTTCAGACAATGCAAGTACGTTTCACATAGTTGTACAATAGGAACAGGGTTGGCCGTGACAGACTCGACTAAAACACGAGATTTACAGCCTGCAAATGTCAGATAATGGAAATTGTGTCAAGTACCAATTTAGAGGAGAAACTGTGACGGACACACTGCCGGGTTAATTTGTAAGAGTACCAGTAAAGAATAAAAGAGTAAGTCACACAATAGTATATACCCTATACGAGGACGGACATCGATACCTAAAATAATAGAATCGAACTTGTAAACAGCAGGGGAACGACTTACTGGCGACAACGGATATTTACGACAGGCAGTAGGTGTGCCGTTTTGGAAACGACGTCACGCTGCGCCAGGATAGCGTTCAGAAAAAAAGGGTCAAACACAGCGAACAATAACAAGAGACGACACATTGTTTTCGTGAGAACTGCAGCGAGACCCGGAGTACGCTTAGACAATGGCATGATAGACGAGCATGAAATTTCTCCTGTTCTAGGAAAAGAGTACGGAGGCTTTCGACGCGAACCCGTGGGGAGACAGGATATCCAATCACAACCCAGCATCTACCCAGAGACCTGGTGGAGAGGACCGTCGCCAGCATAGCAACGGGAACGTCGAATGGGAAGTGAAGAACGACACTCTGGCTTAAGGGTAGGAGATCTTCCATCCTATCATGTTCAACTTGAGGCGTGTTTTCCAGTACGGTGCATTGTGGTACACGATGTTTGATAAAAACTGCTTGCAGTGCACGCGGGAGGACAGTCTCTCATAATTTTTCAACCATATACTTTGAACAGTCTTTCATAATTTTTCAACCATATACTTTGAACAGTCTTTATAATTTTCAACAGTCGGTCGTCAAAGTTCGATTAACATACGGACGGCAGTGGGACTTTGAAAGTTTGCCACGCGTCATATAACTAAGAGACTTAGACATTTCGATATTGGCGCGTATCCGGTAATAGTGTACTTTCAGTGTCTAAAACATGCGACATACGCCAGTGTTTAACAATTATAGAATTATTTATTATACTCTAATTCAGAATTGAACTAACCAGTCACACTTACATCAATAATCGACGCGTAGAACTTTCGTTGATGTAATACCGGACGGCGAAATAATAACATTATACAGTGTTGCAGTGCGATTCAATATCATGTGGAACAATTACACCGCGGCATCAAAACACTAACAGTAATGAACATATCAAACGTTGAACAATACACAGACATATATATATACACCATAGTTAACGATGAACTTTAATACGAACACACAGCGCGAGTGAATCTGTTTCGCGTGTGTTAAGTGTCACAGCTCAGCACAGCTTCCCACACATGATCCAGCAGAGAGGAGTTACGCCGATGGGAATATCGGATAATTCACCTAAACAAGTAATCTTTATGCTATTCTTATCATAAGAAACTCTACTGTCCTGTCTCTTTTTCAAGAAACACCCCTTGAGCATTTAAATTAAACATGATAAACATAATTTAACGCCATCCATCTGAGGCATACGATGAACGCATTAGTATAGGATTTATTGTTTGAATATTTGTGTTTCTATATATCGATTACATTATATATATATGTGTATGTTTTTCAGCAAACAACGTATTGGATTTACCTTGTAATTTGATGTATAAACATGTGTTCTTTTATGTTCTTTTCATGAGTTTATGAATGTATGTATTTACAGGGAATCATCCATATTATATATATATTGGATTTAATGAATGATATAATGTTAATAAATAAGTGTTTATTTTATCAATATGCGTTCATCATTGTCAAATTACCTCAGAACGAGAAAGTAATAGCATTTGAGTGATTTAAGGTAGTTTATTTTATTTTCTTTATTAATGCAACAACTAGAGTCTCCATGCAATAGTTATGCTAACGTAAAGTAATTAACGTGTTATTTATTGATTGCACGAGCTCATTATGCAAATTAATATATTCAATAATTACTTAATCACAGATTAATTAATCCATTATTGTTAGCATTACAATTATCAAAAACTCCCAATACAAAGAAAATCTTGTATTTGGCTGCCCAACACGTGGCAGATTGTTGTATTTGGCTCTCAAAGAACGTAGGGCTCGGCAATCACAGATTAGTTAATTCAGTAGCGTAATAGCATAACACCCCACAAGTGTTGTATTTGGCGCCCACCGCACGGGAAAGAGCAGGCAGTAGAGATAGGATAAGCGTATATATTAATATTTCATGTTAGTAGTTGTAAGAACAAATATTATTAGTGTGAAGCTAGTTGGACTGGGACTGAATGTTAACGCGTAGTAAAGCAGCAAAAATGACGACCAGTAGCACAGATTCCATGAATTTTGACATTAATAACCAACAGGGAGTACCTGGTGTCGAACGAGAGGAATCACCAACTTATTCACAAACGACCGAGGAGACGTCAGACGTCAGAGCGCGGGGACAGGAGTCCCAACAACAACCGCAGGAAGAGGTGACGTTGCGCGCATTAATGGACTTCATGATGAAGCAAAAGGAAGAGATTAATGAACATTTTATAGAGATTAGAAGAGGTGTTAATGAAAAATTCGAAAAGCAAAAGGAAGAGATTAATGAAAATTTTAATAAAAAATTCGAGAAATTAGAAGAGAAGTTTGAGAAGCAAAAAGAAGAAGTCAATGAAAAGTTCGAGAAGCAGAATGAAAATTTTACACAAATACGCGCAGAAATGCGTGAATATATAAATAATTGTGATAAGAAGATAGACGAGGTTCAGAAGCAGCAGAACGAGATCATAAAAGAGTTAAGGGACGACACCGACAAGAAATTCGAAGAGGTGCGTGAAACAAGAGAATTAGACCGACAGGAACTAAAGAGTGTTGCCCAGAATACTCAAACGAGCATCAAAAAGATCCACAACAGAGTGGAGACACACGTAAAAGAAAATCACAAGAAACAAGAGGAATTGAGAGTCGAACTATTCCAAACAGTAAGACAATTACAACAGGAACAGGGAGACGTAAACAACACAATGCAACAGGAAATCAATGAGGTAGATGGAAGACAGAAGTCGGCGGAACAAAAACTGGACGAGAGCACCAGAGAGAAAACCAACCGTATTAACGAATTAAAATCCCAGATAGAACGACTACAGCGTCAGCTGATTGAAGGTGAGTCTGGAATAATCAGTAGAATTAACGGACACACGCATACAGAGTTAAAGTATAACGGCACTGACAGGTTCCCAATGGAGTTCCTGAAGGAATTGTCAGAGATCCAGGAACAGTACTACAGCAACGGTGACATTAAATGGATCGGAAGACACTTGGAGATGGACGCTGGAATATGGTGGCGCGTCATAAGGAATCAAATCTCCACGTACGAAGAATTTAAAGAAGCTTTCACCTTGAAGTACTGGGGTCAAGAACGCCAGGACAATATACGCGACAATCTGGAGTACGGCAGATATGAGTGGAATGGACCAATCACAGCTGTCCAGTATGTGGAACGGATTTTACTGGAAAGTCGGCAACTGTCACCAGCATTAACCGACACTCAGCTGATACGAAAACTAGCTCGCCACTTTGGTAAGGACTTGCAGCTCGCCGTGGTCACACGTGGTATCACGAGTATACCAAATTTCGAAGCGCTGATTACGGAATTCACAAGTATACAGTCGAGCGGAGATAACACTCGCAGACCACATTATAGACCTTACAACGAAGGGAGGAACAATCCGAGAGAAAGGGAAACGCAATACAATAAAAATGAAAGTGACCGACAGGCAACAAGGGGTCGGTATGACAACAAACACTACGTCAAGACAGTACAGTTTACACCAGCTGAACCAGGACCCAGTGGCACGGTCATTGGCACTACCCCAAGGGCGAACGGTAACAGCGACAACAATAACAAAAAAAAAAATACGTCGAACGAGGGGAGGAGATAGAATTTCTAAGCGACTCCTTTCCGAGTGAGAGTGTAAATATATTGTTACCTGATTTACGAAAGGACCTACTAAAAGAGGACGACGAGATTGTAAATAAACAAATATTGAAATGTCCCGAGATTACTATTAAATTTAATAATGATGTAACTGTCCAAGCCTTACTTGATACTGGTTGTATTGTTAACGGGTTATCGGAAACTTGGTTTAATAACCATAAGAAGAGTATCTAACCATATGAGACACTACCCGTAACGAATACATTTATAATAAGTGCTGTAGGAAGTAAATCCAAATTAGTTAAGAGACAAATATTGTGTGACATTGAGATTGATAGTATCCGATATGAATGTGTGTTTTTGGTAATACCAGAATTAGTGAAACCATGTATACTAGGAATTAGTTTTTTACAAGAAGTTGGGTGTCGCATCGACATCGGAAACAAAGTAGTTAGTTTAAAAAACGATACTGTTGATGAGGAGCACATTATACCAATCATGAATATTGACGTGATAAACAGTGAAGAAGAAGAGGAAGTACTGCGATGCATCGATGAGAAGATTGGGAGCATAGACTGCGTGGATAAAGGAATACTGCAACGCCTGAAGGAGATTTTGATAAGGAACCGGAATGTTTTTAGGGAGTGCCCGGGAAGAATAGAGGGTTACACGCACGAGTTTCACGTCACGGACAGGACACCTTACTTTCAACGAGGGTGGCCTGTGCCGCTTGCCTACAGAGACAAGGTGAACGAGGAGATTAACCGGATGTTACGATATGGTGTAATCGAACGTTGCGCCAGCCCGTACGTCAACCCAATCGTGACAGTTATCAAGAAGGATGGGAGGGTTCGCCTATGCCTTGATGCAAGAAAAGTGAACAGCGTGACCGTGCCCGATTACGAAGGAGTGTCCCCGGTAAATGAGATATTGGCTAGATGTGGTGATATGCAGTACTTGTCGACAGTCGATTTATCCAGTAGCTTCTGGCAAGTCCCATTAAAACGAGAGTGTAGGGATTTCACTGCGTTTATGCATGAAGGGAGGTGCTACCGATTCACAGTGACGCCATTTGGACTCAGCACCAGCTCTGCAGCGTTGACACGTGGATTGGATGTGGCCCTCGAGGAGGAGGTCAAGAAGAACACGATCATCTACGTGGACGACTGCTTGTGCTACTCCAATAATATACAAACACATTTAAATCATTTAGAAGCGTTGCTAAACAACCTCAATAAAGCAAATATAACTGTCAACCTCACCAAGTCACAATTCTTCAGACGAGAGATCTCTTTCCTTGGTTATCGCCTTACAACAAAAGGGATACAAGCAAACGATGACAAGGTAAAGGCGATTATGGATTTCCCAGCACCGAAGAATACAAAACAACTCAAAGGTTTTCTTGGTCTTACCAATTTTTATAACAGATTCTCGAGTAAATACGCAGAAACAACGCAACCTTTACATGAACTGCTGAAAGGTGGACGAAAGTTTTCATGGACAAGGGAAGTGGACGAGTGTTTCCAGAGAGTCAAGAATTTATTTATCGACACAGTAACTCTACGGTTCCCACGGCCGAACCAAAGATACTATATTCAGTGTGACGCTAGTAATTTTGCGTATGGTGGCCAGCTTTACCAGATTGATGAAGATGGAGAAATCGGCGTCATCGCTTTTACAAGCAAGACATTTAAGGGAGCAGAACGCAATTACTTCACGACGGAGAAAGAGCTCCTGAGTATCGTTAGATGTCTGGATAAGTTTCGTATGTACATACTTGGCCAACCACTCACGATAATCACCGACAATAAAGCATTAACATTTATGCACAAGTGTCACTTGAATAATTCCAGAATTACAAGATGGATTCTCGCCATACAGGAGTACAATTTCGACATTATCCACTGCAAAGGAAAGGATAACGTCGTTGCGGACATACTGAGTAGATACCCGGCTGACACGGAACAACACGAGACAAACGAGGAGACGCACGAATATTTGATTAATCACCTAGTTATTAAAATGAGTCAACAATTAGGCAAAATAATTAGAGGTATCGGCAAATACCAAAATGAAGATGACAAACTCGGAACGCTCATAGATAAGATTAAGAATAACGTTATAGATAGTAAATTAAGTAAATTTTATAAAATTGTTAATGATAAGTTGTACCGACGACGACGTGGCGAATGGAAACTATACATTCCTAACAGCGTGTCGAAGGATCTAATTGCAGAGATACACCAAATGTACGGACACCTAGGCCCGAAAAGGTGTATAAAAATGTTACAAGAGCACTTCACGATCGACAGCTTGATCAAGAAAGTGAAGGTATGCACCCAAACTTGTGACTCTTGCCAACGGTACAAGGATACGAACAACAGGATGCTCTTTGGCGGAACAAAAGCCATGATACCATCAGCCAAAGGTGACATAGTAAGTGTTGATTACTATGGACCCTTACCAACAGGTATAGGAGGTGTCAAATACTTACTTGTCATGGTGGACAACTTCACAAAGTTTGTCAAACTATTTACACTAAGAAGAGCGACAACCACCACGACACTACGACGGATCAACGATTACTGTACGAAGTATGGACGACCGAGAGTCATTTTAACCGACAACGGCACGCAATTTACCGCCGAAAGATGGGTTAAAGGTCTCGAGGAGCTGGGAATACAACCAAGATATACCGCGATAAGGAATCCTCGAGCGAACTTAGCGGAAAGGATTAACCGCCAATTGGGAAATCTATTCAGGATCCTGGTACACGACCAGCATAGCAAGTGGTCAAGATACGTCGGAGTAATTGAAACATGTATCAATGAAACGTACCACGAAACAATAGAAATAACACCCCACGAGGCACACTTAGGAAAGAAGCCGACCCGCGCATGGGAGAAGTGGCTGGACAAAGACGTCATCAACAATGAACACAATCCCAATATTAATGTGTTTGTAAAGATAAAAGACAAAAGAGAGAAATATGCTAAACGTATCAATGATGGTAAGAATATTACTAAATTTGCTACCGGCGATAAGGTGCTGTTGAGGAGCTACCATCAATCCGACGCCGCAATGAAAAGGATAGACAAGTTTTTCGAGTTATACACCGGACCATACAAGGTTAGTCGCGTCCTTGGTAACGCAACATACGAGCTCGCTGAGTGCGATAGCAATGGAAAACTGAGGGGTATTTTCAACGTACGATTGCTGAAGAGATACTTTGAGACGAAATCACAAGTCTCAAAGGAAAACGAAAGTGCATCGACAATCAGTTAGACTAGTGGATTCGGAGGCGGATCAACACATAAGGTGAATGTCCCGCGAAAACCAGTCCAACTAGCTAATCGGTATGATGTATATCTTATTAGTGTATAATGTAAAGATTTTGTACAAGGAGTTCTTAAGTCACAATGTGGCAACCTAACGACATTAATTACATGTGTATAGCCAGTGTTAGTGGAAATTTAAATAGAAAAGACAATTATGATGTGAAAAGTTCAATTGAATGTGCAGCAATAAATTGCGAAAAGACGTTATAACGAGTTTTATAGACACCCGATGATATTAGATTAATTAATCAAATCTGAGTGATATAAAACAAAGTTATTTATGATCATAATGATCTCAAGTGAATTGTTAATTGTTCCTGAATAATGTATATAAATTTCTAATCAATATAATTAGTATAGATGATAGTAACACATATTGTGAGTGATACTCAATAATAATTAGTGAATGTATCAATGTGTATTTACAGGTCGTAAATTGTATTTTAAATGGTCAAGATAGACTAAGAACATTAGCTATCATAATGATATTTAAACGATACATGAATAATTGTAATTCATGTCGAAACTCATTATTTCATGTATTAGATTATAAGCGGACGGCACAGCCATCCACAGCTATTATTATTGTACATAATCCCATATCTAATTAGATATGCAAATATGTAAAAAAATGCGTTCATCTTTCCTCAGATGCGCGGCAATAAATTCCCAGAGGTAGTTTACGACCAAATATAGGGAATATATATCCATATACCCCAAGCAGAGGAAAGTAGGTCATTGACCGCGACTTTATCAGAGGGGACTCCCACAACAAACTCAGAGCGCAGAAATCGGATTAGAATGTCTTCCGCTAATCCAACATCAAATCCGATTTGGGGACCTATGTAACAACCAAAAATTTAAAAAATTTTAGCGTGACTGAAAAGACGTTACATTCAGCATGACACACCTACTCAGCCCACGAGCAATAAATAAAGAAATGTGTGTAGAAGTGTCAAGTGAACGTTTACTTCAGACAATGCAAGTACGTTTCACATAGTTGTACAATAGGAACAGGGTTGGCCGTGACAGACTCGACTAAAACACGAGATTTACAGCCTGCAAATGTCAGATAATGGAAATTGTGTCAAGTACCAATTTAGAGGAGAAACTGTGACGGACACACTGCCGGGTTAATTTGTAAGAGTACCAGTAAAGAATAAAAGAGTAAGTCACACAATAGTATATACCCTATACGAGGACGGACATCGATACCTAAAATAATAGAATCGAACTTGTAAACAGCAGGGGAACGACTTACTGGCGACAACGGATATTTACGACAGGCAGTAGGTGTGCCGTTTTGGAAACGACGTCACGCTGCGCCAGGATAGCGTTCAGAAAAAAAGGGTCAAACACAGCGAACAATAACAAGAGACGACACATTGTTTTCGTGAGAACTGCAGCGAGACCCGGAGTACGCTTAGACAATGGCATGATAGACGAGCATGAAATTTCTCCTGTTCTAGGAAAAGAGTACGGAGGCTTTCGACGCGAACCCGTGGGGAGACAGGATATCCAATCACAACCCAGCATCTACCCAGAGACCTGGTGGAGAGGACCGTCGCCAGCATAGCAACGGGAACGTCGAATGGGAAGTGAAGAACGACACTCTGGCTTAAGGGTAGGAGATCTTCCATCCTATCATGTTCAACTTGAGGCGTGTTTTCCAGTACGGTGCACTGTGGTACACGATGTTTGATAAAAACTGCTTGCAGTGCACGCGGGAGGACAGTCTCTCATAATTTTTCAACCATATACTTTGAACAGTCTTTCATAATTTTTCAACCATATACTTTGAACAGTCTTTATAATTTTCAACAGTCGGTCGTCAAAGTTCGATTAACATACGGACGGCAGTGGGACTTTGAAAGTTTGCCACGCGTCATATAACTAAGAGACTTAGACATTTCGATATTGGCGCGTATCCGGTAATAGTGTACTTTCAGTGTCTAAAACATGCGACATACGCCAGTGTTTAACAATTATAGAATTATTTATTATACTCTAATTCAGAATTGAACTAACCAGTCACACTTACATCAATAATCGACGCGTAGAACTTTCGTTGATGTAATACCGGACGGCGAAATAATAACATTATACAGTGTTGCAGTGCGATTCAATATCATGTGGAACAATTACACCGCGGCATCAAAACACTAACAGTAATGAACATATCAAACGTTGAACAATACACAGACATATATATATACACCATAGTTAACGATGAACTTTAATACGAACACACAGCGCGAGTGAATCTGTTTCGCGTGTGTTAAGTGTCACAGCTCAGCACAGCTTCCCACACATGATCCAGCAGAGAGGAGTTACGCCGATGGGAATATCGGATAATTCACCTAAACAAGTAATCTTTATGCTATTCTTATCATAAGAAACTCTACTGTCCTGTCTCTTTTTCAAGAAACACCCCTTGAGCATTTAAATTAAACATGATAAACATAATTTAACGCCATCCATCTGAGGCATACGATGAACGCATTAGTATAGGATTTATTGTTTGAATATTTGTGTTTCTATATATCGATTACATTATATATATATGTGTATGTTTTTCAGCAAACAACGTATTGGATTTACCTTGTAATTTGATGTATAAACATGTGTTCTTTTATGTTCTTTTCATGAGTTTATGAATGTATGTATTTACAGGGAATCATCCATATTATATATATATTGGATTTAATGAATGATATAATGTTAATAAATAAGTGTTTATTTTATCAATATGCGTTCATCATTGTCAAATTACCTCAGAACGAGAAAGTAATAGCATTTGAGTGATTTAAGGTAGTTTATTTTATTTTCTTTATTAATGCAACAACTAGAGTCTCCATGCAATAGTTATGCTAACGTAAAGTAATTAACGTGTTATTTATTGATTGCACGAGCTCATTATGCAAATTAATATATTCAATAATTACTTAATCACAGATTAATTAATCCATTATTGTTAGCATTACAATTATCAAAAACTCCCAATACAAAGAAAATCTTGTATTTGGCTGCCCAACACGTGGCAGATTGTTGTATTTGGCTCTCAAAGAACGTAGGGCTCGGCAATCACAGATTAGTTAATTCAGTAGCGTAATAGCATAACACCCCACAAGTGTTGTAAGATAAAATAATCTAAGTTAAATACTTACTACGACAAGAAAACACAGCACTCACAAAACACAAGCACAATACGTTCAAACACTTGCACACAAACAAGGTCAACAAATCACTGTGCCAGAAACACAGCCAACTTACAAAGATATTACAACAGTTGACTGAAGGAAACGACACAGATACGCTTGTTTGTTTCCGGCATTATAGAAGTCTTAGTGTGTAGTCAACACTTTGATGCTAACTTTTTATTAAAAAAACACGTCTTGATTTTTTTTATCAGAGTAATGATACTCTTAATAACATAAGTACTTGGTAGGTGCCAGGTTATATCAGGAACCTTGTCAAAATACAAAATTTTCTGGATTCTCGTAATGTCTCCACACACTGCAGTGTCCAACATGATTTTTTTATTACTGACCAACAAAATAATTACTTATTACCAATTACTTATTATTTTATTATTTAAGTACTAAGCGTTATCATTAATAATGATGTATACTTGTTAATTTTGTTTCACGCGGACGTCACTAGAAATCCTTTGAAATAATTCCTTTATTTTCCCTGTTCGACTATAATCATTTATGGAATGGAATAAGACAGTGTTTTACCTTCTAATTTAGTTATTAACCGTGCTTACGCTACAAATTCACAAAACTGCATTTACCTTTTAGAAGATTAAATATGAAATTAAATAGACTATTGTATTTATAGGTGTTGTAAACATGCATTTATTCATTATTTATGAAGCTTTAAGTTCGTTTTACTAGGTTTAATTTTACCCTCCGTCAGTCATTCCGAAACCGTTTCGTTTCATTGAAGATGACGTCCAGAGGTAAGGCCGAAACGTCTGATAATAACATCCGTCACCATGACAACTGCAGTAGACCACAGCCTTACAGCCCGGATCGTAATTTGAATAACTATGAAGCCGGCCGTGAATAGGTTGGTTAAAGTTGTTTGAATACTATTAAATTCTTTTTTTAAATTATCCTTAACTGAATTCAACGCATTTTCTTGTTCATCCTTCAATTGGCAATACATAATTTATTTCTTTTAACTGCTAATAGACTTTGAAGTTAATGTAGTTATTGGCATGTTTATAGAAAAAATAAATAACATTTTTTTGTAAACTGCGCTTAAAATATAACCTATATATTCTTAAAATCTAAGTTAATTCATACATCATTAGCAGTTAAAAATGGTATCAGATTTTTGAAAAAAATATGTAAGTTTGTATTTATAAAAAATAAAAATTATCATAAGCAGGAACAGAACCATTACATTAATCTCTGCCGTCATTTTGCTCTGTTATTTTGCAATTATTGTTTCAGGAAAATATTTTTTTAATAATGTATCAAAAATACCTTACGGAGTAGGCACTTTGCCTGTTCCGTCTTTACAGCGTATCTCCCATCTCACTCTCGGTCTTCCTACATCTCTTGTACCAAAGGGTCTATATCGAAACGCAACCTTACGTAGTCGTCCATCCTCCATTCTGTCCAGACGCTGTAACCATTCCCTGCTATATGTCTGTATTTTATCATTTATGGAGAATACCTGTACCTCTTCTCTAATATCCTTATTGCGCAAACGATCCTGTCTCCTGCAATCCTTTGTTCTTCTGAGAAACCCCATTGCCGAATTTTGAAACTGGTTTTTAATCTTCTTTGTACGAACCCATGTTTCACATCCATACAGTAAAACAGGAACTGCCATTGTTTATAAAATTTGAGTCTTGTCTCTTTAACATAATTTTCTTATGCTAATTACAATTGTCATTATATTATTACCATTGCCTTGCCGTCTTCCTTCTGATCAATTCAAGACCTCACATGATATGTTTCCTTACAATATTTATAAAATGAACAATTTTAATGGTCGGCCTATGCTAATACATTAGTTTAAAAGTTATATTTTGTATTACATTTTTTGTTTTCTCTTTTGTATATATGTTCTTATGCTATTAACAAACCATTTAATAATATTAATCATAATTATCAACCTTAACTTCCTATAAAACTCTTGGCTTATAGAATAGGCCTAAAATGTTTTGTGTACCTAAGACTATTCTTTTCTTCTTACAATAAAATGACTTAATTATAATACAATGTATCATTTGGTATTTAATTCTAATAGACCATATAAGCTTTTACTATACATATTATTATTTAAAACATGCTTTGTACATTGTAATGTCCCTATCTGTCTTCTAGAGTATAGGTAGGGTTTTTTGGTCTAAGTATACATCTTGTCAATTACATTCTTAAGATTACAAATCATTTAAGATTACGCATGTCTTAATCTAATCACATATGCCTTTCTTCACGTATTGGACATAGGTTATTACAATTTTTATGCCTTACATTGTCTCTGTTCATCTACCACGTAGAGGCAGGTTTTTGTTTTACATTGAGTTCTTACTAACTATGTTATTATGTGTTCATAAACAACAATAGTGGTTTCTTTAACATTATTGGCTAGTAGTCAGTTTATTTGTCACACTTTATACTACTAGTTTATTTACATTACACCCTCCCTTACTTTTCTATTATTCTTTAATATACAATAGTAGTCTTTCCTTCCTACCATACCCTACTACATTATTATACAAAAATAAAATTTTTGCAACATTTTTACAATATAATGATCTCTATTTGACTTGTCTCAGTGTCTATTATTTACACTCAGATATAATTGAATCTTGTGATGCTACTATATATATATATATTTTATTTTACATTAAAATCTATACAAATTCGATTATTCGTTAATTTTATATTAATAGAATTATTTCGATTGTTATAAATTTACTTAGAAACCTCTGATGATACTGATATTTTTCAGTGAAACGTGCGTCAGGTGTTAAAAAGAATATACAATATTATCTACTTGCAGAAGAAACAAATTGAAAACATCACAAATTATATAATTACTGCAAGAAACATCGAGTTACTTATATAGAAAATTATATATATATATATATATTGTACTGTTGTTTTTTACTGATAGAATATTTTTACTGAAAGAAACTCTTTCTCTCAGGGTTAATGATTATTAAGCTGTTTGATCGTATTTACGATTGTATATAATATATTCTTTTCTTTAAACCAAACCAAATTCAGTTAGTATGTATTTTTTTGAGAATTAACCATGTAAAAAATAAATACCAGACTAATGTAACTTGACCGATTCTGAATTCTTCCAGCTGCCACTGGTTCACTTCTGGTTGTTGTTTATGTTTTTTCAAAAGCAATATCAGGCTTGGCGATCCGTTCCTTCACACAAATTTCTTATTGATTTCACCGCTGAGTGTGGTTTTCTAGGACGACTGCAACACTGATGTCTCCTCGGAATGCTTAATTATCTTTTATGGCCACTTAAACTCTTCTTCAGTCCAGTATTTCCCTCTTCTATGGTCGTTCTATTAAGGATACTTTTATATTTCTCGTAATATTATTTATTTATTAAATATTATAATCAAAACTCTGGTATCACAAATTAAACTCCTTTACTTTATTTTCTTTTACCTATTACATTAAACTTGATGATGGACAAATGTTATTTTATGAATGTAGACTCTTCAAGCTACTTTTAATAGATATAATTTTAGACTCTTCATGCTGTTACTATTCGATATAAAATTAGACTCTTCATGTTACTCTTATTGAAATTAAAATTAGACTAATAAACATTTCCTTCATACAATACAATACTTTAACAATTTACTAAATTGCCATTTTGATAATTCCCTAATTTCTTTACATCTGTTTATCATATACCTATTAAAACATATATCATTTTTCTATTTCTTATTAAACATCTTTATTTTACCTCTAATATTCGTAATTCTAGTTGTTATTTATTAAATTATAATTTTATTACTCTTTACTTTATTATAACATTCATTCCAATTTCATAAATTCTTTTCAGAACATATAACTGAATATTGTTTTATATCATATAGGAATCGACCTCTATGTTGACTGGGTGAGTCGATAGTCCCAATGTTTTTTGTTTACATTTTAAAACATATGTTACATTCAATACAAAATCTGCATCCTTTCTCTTTTAAAATTTATTATCTCCTTATTATGTATTGTGTGCATTTTAACAGCAGTACAATATATATATATATATATATATATATATATATATATATATATATATTAAAAAGCGTAGGCTAAATACTACATCCCTGCCTTACTCCTTTATGTACCAAAATGTCTTCAGTCTTTGTCTTCCCAGTATTTACTATTATTTTAGAGTTGCAATATAAATGTAGTGGATAGCCGCGGCATTCCATAATAGACCATTTATTCCTGTTCACATTATCGAACGCTTTCGCAACATCAATAAATGCAACATGCGTCTGAAGGCTGAGGTGTCTTCTTTCTTCTTCCTTAATAAATAAATGAAATAATGCCAAGAAGATGAAAAAGAGAAGCCAAAATAGTAATACATTCAAATTACATTAGCATTACTAGGTAAAAACTAATCGAAAGTTGGAATTAATACGCTTGAGAAACAAAGACACTGTGAGTATAACTAAAATCCCCAGGAGCTTTTCATGTATTACACTAGACACCCACGATACAGTATAATGTATCAGTACAGTCATCCCCAAGACTGAACATTCAGAATTTAGGCAAAGAGAAGTGATTTATTAAAGATGTTAGACATGACTGAACACAGTACGGGACACAAAAATTATAGCGAGTTATTTCTATGTAACATCGTCATAGTCGTTATGGTCTTCAATGAGCAAAATCATTTTTCAGTTTTAACCGACTTATTTGTGTGTATATATTTGTCTAGTTTTCAGTCTCCCCGTTTGTCTATCTAGGACTTTGGGATGTGTCTCACGATAACTTTCAAATGGATAAACACCACATGACTGCCATCGTAGACCCCTATTGTTTTTTAAGTTGATCGCCCCCCCGCCAGAAAAAAATAAAGGGTCAGAGAAAAAAATTTGAGAGGTAACAATTTTGAAGAAATCACAAAAATTAATTTCGGGTACCGTTTTCAGAGAAATATAATCAAAGTCTGTTTACGAACGAAACTGTTACGACAGTCTCACGGAAACAAAATACAGACACCAGTGAAGTCTGTTGACGTAGGCCTCTACAGCTTGTCTCCCTTTCTCATACTGCTTAGAAACCTGACGATAGAAATTGAAGAGTGGATGCGCAGGGGACAAACGCCTTGTTGCGAGGCTAACCAAATTTTCATTTATTTCGCACATGCGAACAATAATCTTGTACAGTGTTTCATAGTATGAACATTGGCTGCAACAAGACTGGCGAGAACAATCGATGCATGTGTGTGTGACAGAGAGGGAGATAATATGGAAGTGAGACAGTGAACTGTTATAGCGTCATCTACCCTCTCTTTTCTCTAGATAACTTATCTTTACTTGTAAGTGTGGGTATTCATGCATTGTGTCGTCGCAGCTTACTGTTCAGGAACGACGGTCGGGCCTGTAACCCGCCAAACGGCTGCTTGATATAGGAGCGCCTATTTATATATAGGATATAGGAGCGCCTATTTATATATAGGATATAGGAGCGCCTATTTAATTCTGCGCGAAGCTAGATGGTAAAACGAAATATTACAGTGAGCCTGTGGAGAACTACGATGATCATAGCAATACAATGAAACAACGGTCACCCTTGGGAAACATACTGCCCAAGCAACGGGTGAAAGAGTTTGAATAGTAATCAGTGAGACAGATAAAGATGTCAAGTTAAAGATAAATTAACCTCTGGCGAAAAAGAGTTAAAAAAAAGAGGGACTGAAAATTTCAGTTATCTTCTTTATTATTAATGAAAATTAAAGTTAACTGTGCATAACAATTTACCGTTTGGTTAAATGAATCGGTGTGTTCACCAAAGTATTTTGTTTAATTTCGCTCATGTCTCAGCGTTCTGACATATCGTTAACTCTTCTTTCGGTTGTATGTTCTTCCAAGTTGAAATTTAATTTTGTCAGCCGCTCGTTAATTTAAATACAAATAAGTTTCATTCGCTTTCCAGTAACATGATTGTAACAGTTTGACGCTGAGATTTTTACATTTTGTGGCCCATTGTGAGTCGTTTAACGAACCTTTATTAAAAGTGACATATTTAGAAAGACTTAAAAATGTTTTGATTAAAAAAGTTTCAAACCTTTCTAGTTGATAATCGCACGTCCAATCGTAGCTCTCGAATCGGTTTGTGTAATAAAATTTTATGTATAATTTGCCAAGTTGTGGTAGCATCTTTCTTCCTTTCTATTTACGTAAAACGGAGCAGTAGTTGTTCAAGTACAATAGCAACCGTTTGCAGCGCATCTCACGTTTCTACAACTATTACCAACGTTTGACCTACTTTATGTCTGTGTTAAGACATTAGAGTACAGTTCCTTCCCTGCTTGTTAATGAAACAAAACTAAGAAATTATTTTCATGAAATTATAAAACCCATTATGAGAGGAATTTCTAAATTAATTTAATTCTCTGCGTTTAAATAAATTAATTAATATGTTTCTGCGTTTGATATATTATTTTCTATAGAGCCAAGTTAATAAGAAATTAGTTTGCATTTGGACAGAAGGGTAATATGTAGACGAGTGCCCTTGCCCGGAATGATTTAGTAAGGTTTCTCTCCTCGAGTAAGGAAATCAATATTAAAACCGGTCTGCGCAATTTAATTCAGCAACTGCCGTGCATTTCAAAAATCATCAATCGGCTCTTTGTTTCACACGATACAGTGAAGTCAGTTAAATAAACGGGTTACTGTAAGAATTCCCACGCTAAGCAGGGTCATTAACATCCAACACATAATAGTAATTTTTTATGTATTGTAATTATAGGCAATTTAATTTAAAAAAATATCTTCAAAGGTACCTTTAAATAAAGGTATCTTCAAAAAGTAAGCTTTAAAGTGTTAAAAAACGTCGGTTTATAGTGAGCGTCTTGAATTCTTCTCTCACATTAGTGTTTCTTTGTTGTTATCTCTTTCATTTTACGCAAATATTTCATTTCATGTGCTTCTACTTTACTTTTTATTCCTCTTCTTAACAACTAAAACTCACAACCATGTTCAAGCACCGGTATATATACAACATTAAATTCAGTACTATAGTACAATACTCTTTCATTTCATATTTTGTTTGATTTATATAAACAAATTTTAAACTTGCGTTCATAATCGAATTACATTTACATTATTGAATTAAACTTACTTACTTAATTAAATTATTAGAGTTACAAATTGTTTTATTCACTAATTTTAGTTTGTAAATTAGTTTGAAAATTTTGGCTTGAAAGCGCTAATCGTAAAATTTTTCTATAGTGGTGTGCAACAGTTATTTCTGTTTCTATTTATAACCGCTAACACAACTTTATTAATTAAATAATTAAAGTCTGATTAGACATTTATTCATAAAAACCTCTTCACTTTTACACTAAGTGTAGAAATTAAACCTTTGCTAGCTTAAAATAATATACGCAATTTATTGTACGGAACACTGTACAAAACGCAACATTCCTTTTTTTGTAACTAGCCCTACATCTGAGCAAATTCAACACTTATTTTGTCAATTTGTTCCTGTCTCTTTCCACAGCTACAAAATGCGGATGCAAGTTACGTCCAAGTTACTTGGTTAATCGATTAATCTGTCAGCCTGACTTTCCATCTTCCTGTTGTAGACCGCCGGGCACATCGTTATTTTATAGCAATTTACTCTCCTTACCGTCGTTTAATCTCTTAGATACTACACGTAAGTTATAATTCTAATTAAACTAGTTTATATTTTATGCGCCCTTTAACGCATTTTGTACCTTGTTCCGTGATTTAAATCTTAGTTCATTTTTGTCTACATGACACGTGAACTTAATATTTAAGGAAATTTCTTACAAAGTCCAAACGTTGTACAACGAGTAGATAGACAAAAGTGTACGGGATGTCTTAACGCCCTGGAGCGTGTGGGTTGTCTGGGTTGTACCCCGACATGAGGTAGAGCGAGGTTACCTGTTTGGAGAACATATGGAGGTCTGATTTGCAGGAAAGGCGGGTAAGGACTTGCGGGGACTTGGTTGCACCGGACTGACTCCATGTCTGGGGTGCGGTTCCATGGTTACGTAAAACTTCACTCACACTAGCTGAGACCCGCGCTGTCGTAGGCGATAAGCACAACGCCATAAGGCGTCGTTCGGGTCGATAACATCTGTCCTGATGTGGTGTGTGGCGAGTAGTGACAGCGTACTCTGACAGCACTATAACTAGACTCAGCATGCATACAGCAATCCAGCCTGATTCACACTAGTGACAGAGGAAAATTCATGTTACTGCCCTCAACTGCTATTCAACAATGTTTACTTCAACTGAGAAACCTTTCAGAATTTCTCTTTGACAGAAACAGTAAAAAGTAAATAATCCATTGTGAATGTAATGGGTGAGGTTGACAAGAATCATTGGTGATATGTGTCTTTTCAAAATTTATACGGAGAAAGCAATAGAGACTTAGAAAAAATTGTGCAGGAACATGGGAATTCCGCTTGATGGTGATGCAGTTTATTCATTACAGTTTTCTGATAACCAATTACTTTTGGCTCAATATTTTGAAGACATGACTAGAAAGTTGATACAAGAAAATCAGAAATGGGGACTAAAGGTAAATATGAATAAAACAAAATACATGGCAATAGGTAACCTTCATCAAGACTTGATGTTAGAAGAAAAAGTGGGGAAGATTTCGTATACAGAGGAATACAAGTATTTAGGGGTAAAAATTACGGCCAGTCAGAAGCAAGACAAAGAAATACAATCCAGAATCAATTTGGAAAAAAGATGGCTATATCCACGTTAAATGGAATCCTGTGAGATAAGAAAATTACAACAGAAACTAAAACCAAAATATTTAAACCCATTGTTAGAAGTATCATGACTTACGGTTCTGAAGTTTGGACTACTAATAAACACACAACAAAATTGAGGACAGCTGAGAAGGACTCTTGGACACGTCCGGCAAGAGTATCCAGACGTGAGAAAATTAGAAACGAAGTCATTAAGGATAGAATGAATGTGAAAAATTCAATTGTTGATTTTATCCAAACAAAAAAATTGCAATTACAATATAAAATTACATATGGACACAAGAAAAGAATGGAACAGCAAAGATTGCCAAGGAGAGTTATGGAATGGACACTACCAGGAAGGAGGAAAAGAGGAAGACCACTTATCACCTGAATAAAAGAAATTCAGACTATATTGAGGGAAGGAGAAATTAAAGATCTTTGGATGGACAAGCAGCAATAACTTCTGTAATCTTTGGTTTCGGATGATGTGTAAACATTGTACAACCAAAATAAATAATAAAATTTAAAGCGTAATTTTCATTTTTTGTGCTGGCGTTTACTCTTATCCTGTCATCAAAAATATAATTTGTTGTCATGTCATGCAATAAATGTCTCCCACCATGATCATGGAAGAGTTACCTCATCTGCTTGTTTTTATATCGACTAAGGAAAGTTTTTTTAAATTTTGACTTGTTTAATAATTATACCCTAACCAACTGTGAGTTAAAACTAACGAAGAATTTAAGGAGGTAAATTAAATTTAAACTATTTTTGTCAAAGTTTTGATAAAGCGTATTGTAATCACTGTGTATCAAGATTTGTTAAACGTAAAGAAAATTAGTTAAAATTATGTTTAGCTTTCGTAGACATAATTTCATTGTTTCATTACAGATAACATGTAATGCTAAAAATATGTAGTTGTGATCTCTGTTTTTAAAGCCACAGGAATTCTGTTTAACGCGCTTTGCACCATTGAGTGTCATTCGATTCGCGACACTACTGTCGGTATTTGACGAGGTTGGTTAGAACTTACGGTATGTTGAAGGGGTTCGTGAGTTTACGAGGGCGGTTTACGGTGTCGCACAGCTTCGAGGGCGAACCTACTGAATGACAGCATCTAAGAAATATATAGAAACAGAGAGAGAGAGAGAGAGAGAGAGAGAGAGAGAGAGAGAGAGAGAGAGAGAGAGAGAGAGAGATGGGGAGAGGGAGAGAGAGAGAGAGAGAGAGAGAGAGAGGGAGGGGGAGAGAGAGAGAGAGAGAGAGAGAGAGAGAGAGAGAGAGAGAGAGAGAGAGAGTGAGAGACTGAGTAAAAGGCGTGATATATGGAGAGACAACGGGCAGTGACTTGCACCGCCTACGAATAAATTTACAGGCAAATACTTAGTAAGTGTTGATTCCATTAGAACTGTTTGTAGGATTTGTCGGACTTTCCACACATTGACATATAATTATAATATTATTTAGTAAATACTATGGGTTTACAAGGACACATTTTATTTTCAATTTTTTAGAACTATCACGACTTACGGCTCAGAAGTTTCGACTACATGTAAACTCACAAGAACAAAATTAATGACAGCAGAGGTGGACTTTTGAAGACGTTCGGGAAGAGTATCGAGACGTGAGAAAATTATCAATGAAGTCATTAAAGACAGAATGAATGTGACAAATTCAACTGTTGATTTTATCCAAACAAATAATTACAATGGTATGGACACATGAAAAGAATGGAACAGGAAGGATTTCCAAGGAGAGTTATGGAAAGTACTCTATCAGGAAGAAGGAAAAGAGGAAGACCACCTAACACCTGGACGGAAGAAATTCAGGCTATATTGAGGGAACGAGAAATAGTAGAAGCTCTTTGGATGGACAAGCGGCAGTGGAAGATGAGAATATAATCACTTCTGTAATATTTGGTTCCGGAAAATGTGTAAACATTGTACAGCCGAAAACAATAATAATAATTTTATTTTCAATTATTGTCTTATTACAATGTTTTCTTTTTTAATATCATATCCTCCCTTTTTTAATGTCAGATTTACAAAGTATAATACAAATGTAAGTAATAATTTAAATGTAAATATAAATAATTATTATATTATAGATAATAATTAAAAATTTATGGAATTGAAATAATAATTTAAATTATAAACGCAAATAATATAAATCAATCAATATAAATTATTATTTACCTATTTGTTTATTATATTTTGTAAATATGAAGGTGGAAGTAAAATGAATACTGTCGAAACATTGTAAGAAGACATAATTAAATATAAATATATATTGTTGTAAAAATGATTTATTATTTTATATGCATAATATAACAAGAATAATATGGTCGATTATTGATATCTGTTATTGTTTTTAGTATTTCATATATTTTTAGATAATATTTAAATATTTAGTAAGAGAGCATCATTTTTCACACAGACAAAATGATGCCTACATGAAGTGTACGTACTACGGCTCTGTAGCGTATCGTGACAGATAATTTCTTTGGAAATCCACTACCATAGAGTAAGCCATGGGCGGCCCTATTAGAAGGCCGGAATATTAAACATGGCAACGTTGTGTCTGAGTCCTATAAGCATAGTGTAATAAAATAGCTAAAGTGAACATGTTACGAGTATATTTTGGTTTAATTTCATAGCATTACTAAGAACATGAGTAGGCCTGTTTATAGCTAAATCGAAATTAGAGGTCTGTGCCCACTTAGTAGTATACTTTCAAGTTGAAGAACTTAGTGAATTAGTATTAGGCCAAATAAATTAATTTTGTTCGAATTATTGAATTTGTATCATATAAACGAGTTACTTAGTACATTTCTTAAATAATACAACAGTATTTTACATAATAAACTTGCAAAAAGTGAAGAATTATAAAACTGCTGTTAACCGGCAATTAAAAATGACGCGATTTGATTATTGAAATACATAAATTAAGAGATCATCTAGCCGGCCTAAAATATCAGCTGGTCCTAGTGTTCCCATGTTTAATATTCCGGCCTTCTACTAGACCCGGCCATGGGTAAGCCGACCGAGGTAATGAGTAGACAGGAGTCATTGTTGTTATGAGAGACATTAAGTTTAGGTGCTTTGATAATGTTAAGGTTACGCTATAGTTACTCTTTGTTACCTACGGTTACCGTAGAGCAGCTTCTGACTGTTGCCTTAGCTATAACGTACGTATGAGTGTCAAAGCTTTGAACTCTATCTACGCCAGTGATTAAGGAACGTTGACTACTAAATAAAATAAATTTACACATACTGCGCAGTAAGGTGCTGTCCAAGCTTTGGATGCGGTTACAGTCAAGCAGTACCCTTTGCACATGCAAATGACTTGTCAGTTTTAGCGTCGTATAATTCAAAACATATTTAAAGTGTCAATATGTTAGTTAGTGTACTAAAGAGCAAAAAGGTTGTTGCGATATTCGGAAAAGCCATGGAAGGAAAGAAAAAGTTTACTAAACACCCACAACTTCTCGACGAAAGATCGAAAAGCGAAACGCCTGAAAACAAAAATGTTTGTTCGACGGATGGTAACCTAAGCACGAATCATGCAGTACACACAATGTTCCAAAGAGAAAATTACATCTGATATATTATAGAAAACCTTAGAGTGAGCGACGGAAATTTATTTAATTTTCATTTTGAGTGTGTCAATAGTTCATATGAGAGACAGAATTTGAAAAAAGTGAACGATCAAGTAAGATTTTTGTAAAAAAATTAACACTATATTTCTTAAGGACCGTTTTTTAGAAACGATAATAACAAACGTTTTCATACAAATTTTATTATTCAACATTTAAAAAGTAAAAAAAAAACTAAATTTTCTCTAAACTTTTAAAGATCTCGGAGATGTTATTCACAAATACTTAAGGAGACGTACTTTCAACTAAGCTGGGGTTTTAGAGAAACTGCGTCGAAAAAATTACAGAGCGTTTTAATGGGTGATTATTGGACTGAAAACCTGCGTGTGAAGCAAAACTATGAATCGACAAAACTGACGTTTTGGAAACCTGTCCTATCTAAGAGGGCAACCTTATTCAATACAGCCTGTCTTTTGCGTTGTATTGAATAAAAAACTTGAAACAATAATAAACAAAGTAATAATAATAATTTTGCCTAAAAATATTACTGAGTACCTTATAATATAATATTGAAACGACATTTGAAATAAGGAATTTATATTTTAGAGATGCAGAGAATATAAGCAGTGAACAAACAAGGAACAGTGAGGGAGATTCATTAGTATTTGCAGAAGTGGTAACTAAGTATGTTGCAGCTTTAGAACAACCACTCTGTAGCCTACAGAACAAATGAATATACAAATCCCGTTTAACTAAATAAACTCATTAACGTAGTGTACTTAAAAGCGGAAAGCAAAATAGTTGCAGAACAAAATAATTAGTTGAATAAAAGATACACTCTGTTGTAATGGACCCCACTCAACATAACTCTAAGATAGTCGTAATCGATTTCCTGTGATTCAAGAATGGAAAAACGGAGGAATTAAAATTAAAGTAATGTTTTCTTAGTCCCATATTGTAACGATTCAGTCAGGAGTAACGTTGTATCTAACTGCTCGTCTCTAACAGGGCCACAAAAAAGCTATAGTCTCATCCGTCGCAGCCAGTAACATAGATTTTGCATTAAAGGAAACAACGCTTGTCGAACCAATCCAATTTGCGTACACTGTTCCGTCTACAAATTACATCTCTTGTAAAATTATGCAATATCTTGTATTGAAAAATATGAGGAACATTTTCTTACAGTAGGCTACACTCAGAAGTACCGTGCTTTTAGCTTCAAGCAGCGAAATATTGCTGGCAATGTAAAGTCCAGCGTACCTGCCCAAATTGCAACCCTGATAAATGTAAATACTACCAAATGAGATAAAGATAAGATGCATTTACAGCACTAAAAGTAAGATTTTGAGGAATTTGGATATTTTACAGTTAAATAATACTGTTGGGTTCTAAAACTGATGAAAGAAATGAAATCGAAGTAGTGAGAAGGCATATTGAAAGTACAGAATGAGTATTTTTATAGAGACCTTCCAATACAAAATGTTGCGACCAATTAAAGTGCTGTTCAATGCACTTTGCTAAAGACTACGAACATATCAAATCAGCGTAGAACTTATATAATTACTTTAAATAAATGCAACTTATAACATAAATTTTGAAAACTTAAATGAAAATGAAAACAAATAGTAAATGCAATTTTTGGAACATTCAATCTGAATATGAACTAAATAAGAAAATGTGACGTCACTGACAAATTCTCTGAACATGAACGCTGAGAGTCCGTTACAAGAAAACGTGTTTTCTTGCGGTTTAAGTTGCAAGTCGAATGTTGTTTCATTTTAGTAGTTTGGATGCGCGGTGTTAAAATTCAGTGTCCTGAAACCAAAGTTTTAAAGCATTTAAATCCGAAGAGGTCATGTATTTATCGTGTTCACAAATTAGATAATGCACATATACTTTTCCCGGGGATTCTATCTATGCAATATTAAAGGAATTGATAAAATAGAATTTATAAAATATAAGAAAAGAAAACAAATCTGTATAAAGGAGAGAATACAATTTGTATTTACTATGTGAGAATGTGTATGGAGATATATACATATAAGTAAAACAACAAGCAATGTTTAGTGTGGGCGAGTGATTGAAATGCTGCGTGATGTGCAGAATCAACAAACCGCAACGCGTAAACATTCTCTCCCGCGCGCGCGACCCTTTGTCGATAACCGGCAATGAGAGCAGTGATGCCAATAAAACAGCGTTCGTCGGTAGACAGCGTGAATTGAACAAAAATACCTGTGGCTTTCACAGCGAACGGTTTCGAAAGCCGGGAGAATTTTGATGATTGAATTTTAACCGTATTTATATTCGTTAATTTACCAATAGATAAATTTTGTCCTCGGATATGGTTTACAGTATCTTTTCTCAATATCGTCCTCACATTTTGTCGTCTTCGTCTTCGTTTCCTTTACACGTCATCACCAGCAACACGGTTTGAAACACTTTCCTTTAATTTAATCACATCCTACACCAGAGCTCTCTGTATTTTGCCTTTCTTAGGATTTCAGGGTTTAAGAGATTTTTGGATTTTGAATTTTTGCCGAGAAATTTGCTAAGCTGATTTATTTATTTGGACGGTATAATTAAATGACGGAAGAAACATTTTTAATGTGGAATTACACATAAAGCTTTCCTCGCAATGTACACTTAGTATAATTTTATATGCAGACAATGTTGTTATTATACAGTAAACAAACAATGACTTGCAGAAGGGAGTATTTATCTTCAGGAATTTAGCAGAGAAATATATCCGTGTAAATATATATTAGCACTTGGTGCGATATATCCGTTAAACAAAAATAATGGCTTTAGAGGGAAGTATCCAGTAAGGGTGAAGATAGAGGTAAATGGAAACATGTTGGAGCATGTATCCAGTTTTAATTATCTTGGAAGCAAAATATCTCCCGCAGTCGATTGCGATGTCAAAAATAAAATTAATCATTTCAAATGCAGATGTGAGATAATCCATAGAACCTTAAAATACAAAACTGGAAAAGACGCTAAGCTTACGTTTTATAAAGACTATGGCTGTACCGGTGGCGCTGTATGGGAGTCAGACATGGGTACTTACACAGAGAGACAGAGCGAAGGTTACATCAGCAGAAATTAAATTTCTCAGGTTGGCCAAAGGATGCACGTTACGAGACAGAATAAGTAATGCACAGATAAGGCGAGAATTACAAATTTTTAAATTACAGGATAGAATTAAGGAAGCAAGGCCAACTGGTGAAAGCATTTGGGAAAAATGCAGCAAGATCGCCTTCCGAAACTTGCCTTGAATTATAAACCCACAGGGTATCGTAGTGTGGGGCGCCCAAGGAGGACATGGTTTCCGAAACAGGTAGTGCAGTCTAATCCGTGAAGTGGAAATGATGATGATGATGATGATGGATATTGTTTTATCGAATACTGTTTGCCCGTAAGAGACGCACTTTATACTTTATTTCCCACTGCAGACTTTTCCATATCGCCTACTAGATTATATGTAACACTGAATTACAAAATGTTATCTGAATTTAACGAAATAAAGAGTTTCCAATTTCCTATTTCTAGGTTCTCATAAGTAGAGTATCATCGGTTTTGAGGTTTAATACGTCTTGTGAATTTCAGTTAGGCCTATGTATTTTCAGTGACCACTGCAAGACTGTAAAAATTACACAAAAATGAAACTGTCAAGTGCCTGTAACTGAAAACCAAACACTAGTACACTTGATCTGCTAGAGTATAGAAAGTAACATTAGTAGAAAGACAATAATAAAAATATGGAATCTTCCATCAGCAAGAATAGTCAGAGAGCTTCTCATGGGAACATACATGTAAGCAGCTTCGGTTTTACACGTATAGAAATCTTGGACCCAAAACACCTATTTCCTCTTACTTTTGTAAGAACCAATCAACAATTAAAAGACAAATGGAGGGAAGGCCAAAATGTGAGGGAAAGAGTTCATAAATACAGATTACAGAAGAAGCGAGAGAAGAGTTCCTGGTAAGAGTTCAAAGCAAAAGGAGATGCGCCTTAAGTTTCCAACTGTGATCAACATGGACCGCTGCACCAACAAACTGTATGAGAATAATTTTTAATTTAAAAGTAGTTACTTAGTAATTTGACTTAAAATTTCAAAAGAGTCAACTCTTTTGTAAAAATTAACTGATAAGATACATACAAATAATAAAATCTTGAGTGAATAAAAAAATAATCGTAAACAATGTTAAATATAAAAAGATAGTGGTAGAGACTAGCACTATAAAGTTTATACTATTTTGAAAAATTTACTTCGTCAATTTACTATTTTCATAAACCACAATCCTCTTACAACACCATAGAAAGCAATGCAGTATATATTCTTGGAAATTTACACACTCTCAAAACCCGTAGTAAACTATAATCAGGGTTATGATTTTAATTATTCACAGCTATCTAGAGATTGCTGATTACTTGTAAGTTTTGTTACCTTTCTTGTTAATAACCGCTTGTAATTAAAAAACTCGTTACTGGGGTTGCAAAAACCTCATCATATCGTTTTGCAATAAAAATATATGACGTATTTTACTTATAAAATTAAAGTAGTTACAGTTTATTATTACGATACACTTTCATAAGAATTTTATTCATTCCAATATCGTGAAAGAACAGCCTGCCCTCCATAATGAGCCGAGACGTAGAAAAGCCACTGTTCTGTAGAATATAAACTAGGCCTATGTTTAGATAACGTCAAATGGCTAATCAAATGTCCGGTATCACATTCTTGCGCCTGAGAGGCAGGCCACCTCAAATACTCACAAGCTTGTATGGATGCATACAAGCTCGGCAATGATGCTTGCTTACAAGCCACCGCTCCAGTTTTTCTAGGCGCCTCCAACTACGCGAATATTCCGACTCGTGTCCTAGAAAGGAGCGAATTCTTTTTGAAAATCAACGGGGTGTAAATGTAAACGAGCAACGGCCGGCCAAGGTTAATTTGGATCTGCATTTTGGTGTTTGTTACAGAAGTTCCCGTTATTGTGACTTGTGAATATTGTGCGTCGACATCTGTAAATCGTGACTTGTATTATTAAGTGCGACACTGTTGTATTAGTTCCATATATTTTGTGTCATATTACTGTTTGTTGGGAAATCGTACATGTGTTACATGTGTTAACCCTTGTTTTATTTATTTAAACTGTGTATAATATTTCCCGTATTTCTTCCGTCGTGTGACTTCGTGTTGCGTTCGATTGATTTACGCGTTTCGTAACATACGTTTCGTCGTCAGAAATAAAACTCACTCTTAGCGAGGTCGTTAAATATTAAAATTGCAAATATTAGGAAACAATTCCACACATATTTTCCAATATTTGCAATTTTAATATTTAACGACCTCGCTAAGAGTGAAGTTTTATTTCTGAAGACGAAACATATGTTTCAAAACGCGTAAATCAATCGAACGCAACACGAAGTCACACAACGGAAGAAATACGGTAAATATTATACAGATTTTCCCAATAAGTGACTTGGATACCAATTCAAACACGTCTTTCAAGTTATTTAAACTGTAAATGAAGTTCTACATTATGTTTTACCAAATCTTTTCTCATTTTTGATGTATGGTGTATTCATGCGTTTAATAAAATGTGTTTTTCAGATTTGAAAGGACAACTCTGAGGCAGTCACCTGTTTTTCATAAAACAGAACATTTTAGCCGAGGAAATATAAGAAAGAATAGCAAGATGGTATGTGTGCTACCAAATTACTACTTTGATCAAAAAACATTAATTCACCACTCATAGTTATTTATTTAGTGGCTTCATAGGGTCTGTACTAACATACTGTAGCGAGATCTGAATTCTACGGCGCAGTTATCGATTTACTAACCTGGAGTGAGTCTATTACACCACTTACAAGGAATAATGCTCACGTGGCAAATCTGTGCTCACCTTGACTTTTACATGTTAAACCTCTAACAAGATTAATATAATTTCTTTTTTTTTTGTAATGTAATATTCTCAAGATCTTCATATTAATTATTAAAAAAACATAATATAATTGTCAGTTAAAAAACGGAGTTTACATTCAAATCACTTGGTGAGACAATGATTAAACAATATGCTAAGACAGTTCAAGAATTCTACAAGCATTTTAACCTATAACTATTAAAGGATTTAAAAATTTTTATGTAAAAATCAGTGAATTACTTAGGACTCAAAAGAAGTAAGACTTTACGTACTTTTAATTTACCTTGAAAACTTGTATAATAACATCTCCCCTGAAAACTTTCAAGCGACAGTAAAATAAAAGTTTTCTAATTACTTTTCTCGATGACGAGCGAATTGTACTGAGCAACCGCGAGGTTTTTCATTCGAGATATTCGTTCTAACGACAAACATATAAATATAAAGAATGAAATGTTCATATTTTATAATGTTCGTATACTAGGTCGCCTAGGATACTAGGTGTCATCTAGAATATTATGCCAAAGCGTTTCCTAGTCCCTTAGATGTAAAGCTTACTACTATTCCAACTTAAATCGCGCCAGATGTCATTTGTTCTGTAAGTTGTTACACTCTACAAACTATTAGTTATTTTCAGTTGAATATTCAATTTATCTTATTATTGTTACATTTATTTTATATTTATGTCAGTATAGTTATTTAGAAACAGGCTGACACGTATTTTTTGTTTGTTTGTGACGACAAAAATTACACAATTACCCTATAATCGTAAGAAGACTGCCACGTTTTCTTCTATAATATAGAAATTCAAATTTAATTGGAGAAATATAAATATGTGGCAGTCGATTTTGGGTTTGTTAAAATAAGAGGTCTGATCAAAATGTTTATACAGTTCTTGTTTATTTTAAAAATTATGCCTTCATTCATCGACACATATACTGCCCACTTCAAAGTAGTCTCAGTCGAATGTACAGTAACTCGATTAAGCCAGCCGTCTTGCTGTCTTCAAAATATCTCAAGCATACACTTTTTAATACGGCCTTGAGCTCGCTTAGCGGTTTTCGTGTTTAGGTCTTCAACGGTCGCGAAACGTTCTTTCGTGGAAATTATCACTATTGACAGGAGGAAATATCGCGCTTGAACACATCTGATGACTACGGCAGTTGCCATACCATCTCACGCACAGCAGTCTCGCCAAAAGCCTTCTGAACATGTTTACCAGGACAGAGCAGTTTATCTCACGGTTTACACAAAATTTAATCCATGTTCTAAACCATGCATTGTAGAATAACAAAAATATCGCCTCATACACCTAAGGACGACTTACTCAATTAGCTGTGAAATCTAAACTTTGCATCAAATAGGGCTGAAATTTTAGACAAGTGTCACCAACATGTGTGCTAACATCACATAGAAACAGTTTTTTAATCGCACACTTGTAGCGGTGGAAATTGCAAAATAGCACGAACTTTTCGATCAAACCTCGTACGTTTGTTAAGCAAAAGTCATAAGTAACGCACATTGTATTGTATAGTGATGACGCTTAACATAGTGATAACTAAGCCGTTTGGAACCGGCGTTAAACTGTGGTTCCCATATACCACGTGTATATGCGGGGAGGGTACAAACCGGTCGACAGACTGTCAACCCCAATAATAATAATAATAATATTCGATCGACTCTCGCATATTATAACCACCTTCATACTAGTTATAAGCAAAATAATATTAACGTTTGTTACAAAGCTCCGCGTGCATATACATCACTTGCTAAATCATTGACAACAGTTGAAGACCTTTAAGAATGCTTAAAGAATGTTCACCTGTTACTATCAGACGGTTTAATAATTTGATGTGAAACTGAACGAATAGTAACTTGGAACTAAAACAAGTAAGACTTTGCATACTTTTAATTTAAGTTTGAAACTTATATTAACAAATGTCGTCTAGAAAGTTTTAAACAACAGTCAAATAAAAGTTTTCTAATTAATATCTCAACGATGGGAGAATTATTGTTGAGAGACCGTAAGCTTTTTCATCCGAAAAATTTGTTTTAACGACAAACGTCAAAATATAGTTAGGAATCTAATGTCCTCCGTGCCTGATACCGAGAGTTCAAATTCACTGTACGTCATAAATTGCATAATTGAATTCCCGGTAACTAAACCAAGGTGTCTACTAAAATTACCTTTACTACGCGTAAAGCCGCGAGTTTATATTGCCAGAGAGCTCATAATCGTATATCAGGATCCGAGGTATCAGACGAGAATGTTTCAACGTAAGGTAACGAAGTTTTCAATTATTTGGTAAGTTAAAAGTAGTCTACGCAGCTTAGTAGCCGATGAAATCATTCAACTAACCTTTATTAAGTACGTAAATGGGACAGGACTGCTTTTTTTGTATCGGCGATCTAAGGACCACATGCCAATTTCGATTCTTTATTCTTTTCTTTTTCTCCAATATTCTTTCATCTTTTCACTGTGTCTCTTCTTCTTGTCTTCAGTCCACTTTGAACCTGCGTTTTTCTCTCTCCTACCCTGAACTCCTTCCATTTTTAACACTTTTGCCCGAAAAACTTCTCTTTCCATTGCTTCTTCTGCGTGTATATTATTTTTTTCTAAATCTTTTTGGACATCTTTAATACAACTTGATGTTGACTTCTTCCCCCACAGATATCTGAAGATATGCTTTGTTAACCTATTGTCGTCCATTAGATATAAATGTCCAAAAAATAATAGTCTTCTTCAAAACAGCTTTATTATAATAAAAATTAAACGTTTTCCTTGAGACTCAATTTCTACAGTGCGCTAATATAAGAAACCATTTACAAACAGCAAGACTTCTACAATACATACTACAAGTAGTTCATACACTTCTGAAAGATAGAGGTTTGCCTGATGCATTGTTTTGTAAAACGTATTGTAAGAAGTTTATTCTCATAAGGTTTATCTTATAAACTTTATGAGGTTTATGATTGGGGTCTGGGAAAGCTGACTATACCACATTTGTAACGTTTTATATACTATTATTTTTGCGCTCATGTTGTCATACTATGTATCTCCACAACTAAACACAAATATTTGTCCATATCTTCATTATGGATTTCACTCCCATTTTTTCGGTTTGAGATTAACTTTTTTTTCAGATTAATTAACTTTTTCGAATATTGAGGTTAATTGTATTTTATTTTTACTTTTAATGCTTCTACACGCCTTTTCGAGCTAGTTTTAAACAATTTTCAGTGTACGTTTCTTAATACTGGCCCTTCTGTAGATTACAATTAACATAAGGCACACAGCTCACATTGGAATACGAATGTGACTTTAGAGGCATAGTTGGATGGGAGAAAGAAGGGTAGATGAAGACAAAGGAAAGACAACAATTTCAAAATACAGTTACTAAAGAAAATGTACTCTTGGAATTTATAACTTAATTAGAAAAATTAAAATATAGATAATGGGAAAACTACGTCTTAAGAACAGTGTACGAAGGCTTTCCAAAACGCATTCAATTTTTTAGAGTCACAGGGATAAGAAACGTTAACAGTCCGAATAAACTGGGTCGGTCAATCATTTAGAATAATCTAAGCGATGTAATGCTTTTGGGAGAAGGAGAACCCACCAACCATATTAAGCCTACTTCGGGATTCAACTTGTTAAATGCTGATTCAATCAACTCAGTCCTTGTTTTGCATATAGTGTGGAACGCTAACATTGTATTCTCGTCTTCTGACGGCGCCGGCGCATTGAATTATTAAGTAATTTCTATTCTAAGCAAAGTGTAGTTAAATATGTTTTATGTATGAAAGAATCCGAAACATGATAAACAAATGTGCAAATCATATACACTTTTGAATCGAAACCCTTGTAGATATATTTACAAATTACTACATTTTCTTTAGTTTACAACCACTTTCATCAAAGGTTTGTATCAACTGATGCGTCATACTCAGAGATAAGACGAAGTTGGGAGACATTGTTTGTGTTATGGTTTTCTGTTTTTGCTCATATTCATAACCTAATTTTTTCTCTACTTGTTTCCTCAAAGGTTAGTCGTTCTTCCACTTAATTGTGGTCTTCTTAGTTTATTCCCATTAACACCATTTTGTCAACATACGATTCTTAGGTTAGAGGGGTTTCCTCTTTTATTTCTTCTTCGGACTCAACTATAATACCCTTATTAGTCAAATTTTCCCGTCATTCGCTTAACCTGATCCTATGACGGTACGTACTGATTCTGAAACCTGCTGGTTATGGGTAGGTTGTGTTCTGTATGTTACTCGTCGACGTAGTCAAAAAACATCTTTCAATATAATCTATACTCATCGTTTCAATTCATAATTTAATTTTTCATTTGTAAAGTGCTAAATTTTTTTTCCGTATGTCATTGTTGTTTCAGCAGTAGTTTGGGATATAAATTTCCGTTTCTTGTGACTAAGACTTTTACTGTTGATTAAATCATCAAGCTGCTTGTGTCTCCATAGCTTCCCAGGTCCTAGCATCTTTGTTACTTCTGAAGTTTGTTGCTTAATAAAGCCTAAAAATATTTAAAATTACCACTCAGTTAATGTTTAAGTTCTGTCTGCAACAATGGTTGTAAGACTGCTTGAAAATCAGAATAGGTAAGGAAGGGACGAAGAAAAGAGAAAATGTGATGAATGAACTATATCGAGGAATGAAGAACAACTGCGAAGCTGTAATATAAGAATAAAACGGATATACAAAAGAGCCAACAAACAACCTGCTAGGCTGTTGTTAGTAACAGAAAAGTGAATAGCAAGGAAAGTGTTGTCAGGAAATTCAGGCTTGTATGTTGTCAAGAAAAGTAGGTAGACTGAAATTTAGATGGATTAACGAAATGAACGATCTGAGGAAGCAGTGAATTAGGAAGTTGTTTACGTCAGGAAAAATTAACTGACTGTAAGAAGAAAATAAGGCTTACAGCGGACTGTACTGCACTTTTCTGTTTATACGATGTTTACCTATTATATTGTTATCTGATGAATTAACATTTTTCACCAATTAGGCTAACACTATCGTCGGCGTTTTAATTCCTGTTGTACGCCGTCGTGACAAGATTTATTTTGAAGATTTCATTCTTACTCTCCCCCCTTACAAATAAACTCTCTTTATCTCTCATTGTCCCTCTGAATCGTTCACCTTGTCGGCAGTTGCTCCATTGGCTTACAGATCCTCCAGCTCCACCCATCCTCAGCAAATTTCTTTCTCTCCGAATATCTATAATATGCCTCATCTTTAAACGTCTGTCTCTGGTACTTCAAATTCTGTCTTTCTTGAAGTTATTTCACTTCCTCGCAGCAATGTCAATCTACAAATTCCTTATCAAACTTCCTCGTCTTTTTGTTATAATTATACAAAAACGTTTTTCATAATTTACGAAAAATCTAAAGGAATCACATCTGGTCTGGATAACCTGTGAGTCTTCAATTTACCTGTTTCCCCTTGTTTTCTGCATTCACTTTATTCTCTTTCTGCATATACGAAAGTTTGTTTACATTTATTGACAGTAACGTGCTGCAAAAGCAAGAGGATGCACTATAGCCTCTACCTGCTTCCACAATTTCCAAAGAGATCGTTAGCGCTTTGTAGAGATTGACAGCTTATTCTCAGTTGACACTTACTCTCTAATTTTGCTGTAGCCACTATATTGTGCCTATCGCTGACAAATGAGGTTGGGATATTTTCCTTCATCAACGTATGAAAGCCAGTGTGCATATCTAATCTTTTCCAGTGCTCTGAGGTACCACAGTACTAAAGATATATTCTGCAACATTACACTTTATATATTTTGTATTTCAGAGTGCTCAACGTAAGTATCGAATAACCTACCAGGTAGGCCGTGGGATCTCTGTGTTTGTTATGTTAAGTCCCTTTCGGTACACAATACATTTATGTGAGAAGAGAGGAGAAAGGTTAGGTGGTAGAATAAATAATAAAACATTTATTTATAAAAAAATTCTTTAAAAATTAAAAAGTAATATGGATTAAAATTTGTCAAAAAAAAAAGCTGTTTTACACACATTAGTCTTAGATACACATTATAAATTATACACAAATAATATCCGAAAAATAAAAATAACTACAGATATGAAGATATAAATTATAAACATACAACATATATATATATATAAAAACAATTATAAAATTGTTTTAGTTACTTAGTTCTTTGACATTAAAATGTAGAATTCAAGTAACTGTTTTCAATGTTGCAAATCATATATCAATTAAATATTTATTACAAAAAAATGAAAATTTTATTTGTAGTATTTTAATCAAAAATAATATTTACTTTATTTCAACAAATATTAATTACTGTGCACACATTTTAACTAACTAGAAAAATTACTAGAAGACAGATGTTAAAATAACATGCTTCAATTATATTAATTATTACAATGTTTTTGTAATTACACTATATACAACTATTTATTTCTTCTCTTTTTATACCATGATTAATCTTGTTGACTGTTCGCGTTTACCACTGTTCACATTAACCATGATTTACCTGTTTTTCACGTTGAGTTAACGTGCCGTGTGTGTTGTTCCTTGATGATGGTGATGATGTTCCTGGTGCCGGAGTCTGTTGTCGGTTGTCCGTTAGGCAGAGTGTCCCCAGTTTAATTATATTATAATTATTAATTTAATTATTTTAATTGTTATTCACTTTTATTTATACTGCATAAAAATGCATTGTTTGTTTCACACTAAATTTTGCACGTGTGCGTCTTTATATTATTAATAACGTGGCGTAATTTGTTTTATCATAACTTCCACGCAATTAACAAAATTTAAATAAATTAGTTATTTAATTCACATTTATTCAGGGGTGACGTCACGCCGGTTTCTACTGGTTTAAACCCACACACATAAACTACACTGTACACAATCTCAGCTGGAGTGTGGCGTGATATGCCTGTAGGCCTACCGACCTGCGTCCGCGTTCCCTGGTTACTCACAGCTTTCAACACAAATATTGACAATAATAATTATTTATTCTAATTTAGCAGTTTTTAACTAATTACGACAATGCACAGTAACGTACGCAGACGTACTGTTGCAATATACAAATGAATTACCTTGGTGAATATGCAAACATGTATTGTTGCAATACATTAACGTATTTGAAAACTGAAGGCACCAGGGAGTACTGTTTTATTTACGTTACATAATATTTAGAACGACAGAGTGGAAAGACAGAAAATTTTGAAGTTGCGCTGATAAAAACACATCAATACGTAGTTTTTTTCTTCTAGACGGCAAATTTATCAATGTATAAAACTATAAGTGTGAGGAAAGCAGACGTGCCTTTTCTATAATACAAACATTCAAATAGAATTGGAAAAATCTGAACTAAGCGATACTTTATATTTGTTAAAGGTAGGTAGCAAACAAAAATAATAATATAAAAATAGTATCTGAAACATGAAAATTACAGTCGACTGTTTATTCAGCGCTAAAGCGTTGCAACGCTCAATGATTTCAATGGATACACGCGCACATTCACACAGACACACACACACACACACACGTATGTATTAGATTTACATCCGTGACGAGCGGTTATAAATAAATGAGTTCCATCAACATCAGATGTTAGACACACATGTATATTGACATGCGAGTTACCGATGGAAAATTACAGTTATTGAAGCACTCGCTAACAACACAGAACCATGCAATAACTGTTCAAAAACTACACGTTAGTTGATAAAAATGTGTCAGTTAGGTTTGGATGTGAAAATATATATTTTTCATTATTCTTTCATTCATTCAATGAAACATCCGTACCAGTAGCACTGACATAGTGGATAATTCTCGCACTTGTTTGTGAATTGGCGTTCATGAAATCAATTAGTAGCCTACTGCTGTTTGAACCTACCTACGATTTTAGTACCTACTGCACTTTTTAATATGGAATAGTACAGCATATTCTACATTGACTATACATATTGCATCTTAACAAGTTCAGAACTTATTATAAAATAACTGAAACAAAACTCTTTTTGAATTACAGATATAACATGAGAGTACATTGCTTTTTTATAAATACACATTTTTTTTTCAATTTATTGCAGATTTATGATCTGTTTGACTAAGCAAACATTTAACAAATTGTCTTACAAAACACATTATGAAGAGTTGACCATTTACAGCTCTTCTTGTTTTTGTTAACAGATTAAACAGATACACAAATTACAAGACTAAATGACAAAAACATGTAAACAAATTAACAAAATTCACTTCCACTTGCTGCTAGCATGATACAATAAGTTCAAAATGATAAACACTGGTCATATAAGGCACATATACTGGTCGACATTAACACTTAATGATGACACGAATACAACAAATTCAGATATTACAGAACAGATAACACACACATTACAATACAGATAAAACAGATAATACATTATTAGTTAGACCTGTATGGTAAGTCTAACAGTTTGTGCCTTTTTAGTCTATAAATATCTTCACTATTATGTAACAAATTAATTGGTAGAGAATTTGGATGCTTTTCTAATTTAGACATGTAAGTCCTGCAGAGGGGCATGATTTCTTCTTTCACAGCTGGAACTTTGAGATCTCGGTGTATAGAATTATTGTTGGAGACAAACCATGGAGCGTCGACTATTGATCTTAACGTTTTGGACTGAAAGCGCTGTATAGTCTTGATATTACTTGTAGTAGCAGTACCCCAAAGTTGAATACCATAAGTCCATATCGGTTTAAGAACAGCTTTGTATATTACAAGTTTGTTGATGAGACTAAACCGTGATTTTCTGCCTATCAGCCAGTAGACCTATCTGACCTTGAGATTAAGTTCAACTTCTGAGAGGTTATGTGTTTAAAAAAATAATGAATACGTTTTATGTCTATTAGAGGGTTGTCCCAAATTTCTTTACTGGTATGTTTAAAGTGTTGTATGAATTTCCTCCGGTTTTGCAATCTTCATAAGAATCCTTGACGAAAACCCTGTAAACGCGAAACCTCTGTAGAGGAGTAACACGGCAGACAGTGTCTGTGGTGTCAAACCTCCATCTCAGATACGTTGATGACACCTTCGGAATTTGCTCGAAAGTTGAAGGACGACTTCAAGCAGTTCTGCAGCTTAGAAAGGCGTGGACGGTTATGTCAATTTTGGAAATGGATTTTTAACAGTAGCGTATTCAAGGTTTTACTTATGGCGGGAGGGGGGGTTTGACTCCACCCATTGGATAGGTCGCCAATGACGTCTTCTTCTTCTTCTCCACGTCAAGGTATAGGCTTACAGTCTGTTCTGCCTTTACTTAAGCCACCTTTGCCTTGGTCTACCTATGTATCGTCTTCCTTGAGGTCTGTTTCTTATTACAAGTTTAGGTAGTCTCATATCTTCCTTTCTCTCGACATGCTGCCTCCATTTTATTTGTCCTTCCCTTATTTTGCTAGCCATAGAATATACATTTAACTCGGTTCTTATATCTTTATTTTATTTCGTATTTGATCTCTAAGGGTGCAAACTTTGGTTTTTCTAAAAAAGTTAATTTCACTAAATGACGTCATATTTCTCATTCTCAGTCTTCATTTCTCAAGAATCAACGGCTACAGCTAAAACCAACAGGCAGGCATTACCAACTTGCTTGCTGCCGAACTGTAAAGTACACACTAGACCGTAAGTGGAGATTCCTCTACTACCTACAAAACACATCCCCCCCACCGCTTATCATAAGTAACCCGTCGGTATGATAAAATAAAATACTAGCCATGCCACTGACGATAAATTAGAAGAACGCTTACGTATAACCACAAGAAAACATATTAACAATTGCCGAACACTCCGCGACAGTTATAATGCCATACACATGGAGCACGATGGGCAACATTAGCGAAGTCGTGGTCGTCTTACAGAATCACGGCAGCGGCCACGATATAGGCCTACATTGTTGTCAGGTTGCTCACAAGATGCCCTAAGGATATAATCTCAAAGGCGTAGAGATTGTGACTGAACATAGGTGTGCAGATAATCAAGCAAGTACAAAATCTCAAAATATTAGTTGACAACAGTCACCGGTCAAGGAAGCACAACCAAAGACACATATTTTTGGAACAAAATAGCCTTCAGTGAGACGTTTCCGATGTGATGAGAATTACAATAGGTCTGTAAAAAGCATTTCATTATGTCTGTGTATCTATAATGAACATTTCATTCTGGCAAACTGTCCGAGTCAGACTACCTGCGCGCGCGTACCAGTGGTTGCCGCCACTGTACGTGCTCTCGTCTAAACACTTATCAGGATGTCGTGCCGGTGTGCACTGTACGCGTAACCTGTTCTTAGAAATCTGTGTTGTCAAACTACAATGTTTTGTCTGCTATAGACTTCTGAATTCCAGATGACTAAACATCTCGGTGGCCGTTAAACAGGTGAAAGATTTCGTTAGGGGCTGACTGCTGGCCGAGGGAAGAGGTGACCGTTTAATGGACGGAAAATTTACACTGATTTACGAGAAATAAAATCCGTTCCTCAGAAAAGTGGCCGTTCACAGAGGTAACCGCTGAAAAAAGGTGGCCGTTAGGTCAAGTTTTAGGTGTATGTATTTTTGCTCATAACACAAGCTAATAGAAATAATTATCCACTGGCAAAGCAAAACATTGATAGAAAATTTGGCCCTCACTTGTTTAGTAGAATGTAAGTTATGAAATATAACGAGATTCTAGATAACATAGAATATGTGGGTATAATTGGCACAATTAAAAGAACAATTTCTTATTCTCAACCTGAAAGCATAAATGAAAGCAACCTGGTCCAGCTAAATTCTAGTTTTGAGTCTATGTATGAAGGTGGTGGAATGTTCATTGCAGATATTTATCACACCTCGAAATAGGCTTCTTCTAGAACGTGAATATACCAACATATGTAATGGTGGTTTCACGTTGTCTTCCATGAGCGCTGAGAATGACGATGCTATCTACAGAACTAAAAAGACCCCCTACTGATGAAAATTAAATACCTAAACCTGGGAAGATTTCCACTGCTCAGATTCAAGATGACTACCAAGATACAATTGATTAACGTGCTGCAGAACTTAAACTCTACAGGTCACATGCTCAATTAGGTATATGGTAGTATAGTAGTATTTTAGGCACTGCCAATGTATTGCAAAGAAAGGAATCTCTTGGAATATATTTTAAACCGATATACGAATATTTAACAAACAAAACTGATAATAGTTGGGTTAAACAAGAAACCAAGAAAAGCATCCTAGTGGATGTAATTATCTAGATTTCAAAAACATGTGTGGGAAGATGAATGAAAGTTGGTACTCTAATGACCTTGAAAACCTGACCACTGAAGACGGAAAGTGTGTTTAGTGAATGGAATGTATCAAGTCAATATTTTGTTTATATCCTCTTAAACCACTTCCTTCAATATTTTTTTGTATTCTTCTAAACCACTTCCTTCAATACCTTTTCTGTGTCTCCAAATATCACCAGCAACTAATTTCATATATGCCTACCTCATCTTGATATTTGATTTTAGCTTGAATAAAAGTTGAAATTAATATTTTGTAAGTTTATTCAAATCATTAAAAAATAGCTTAACATACCCAGCTTAACAACAATAAAAATGTGTTTCCATGATAATAGTTAAAACTGTTTTATTGGAAAAAATTGACTTTTTTGGTTTAAGATATTAGTTATAACACAAAATCTGTAAAATATAATATTTACGTAGTATTATTTATAAAATTTAAAGTACAAAAAACAACACAAATTTAAGGTAGGCCTAAGTATAAAAATAAAAATAAAACATAAATAAAATAAAAATATAAAATCTAAGTCAAACTCTTTATACAAACAGAATATACTTCATAGTTTTCCCTTTAAGAGTTCTCCATATAGTACTGCATATTCTCTTATTACCTCTTATTTTTATCAACATTACCTTTTCTTCTTCATAAGTTATCTTGCACTATAGTCAGTACAGTAAGGTTTGATTAATAATTATCAATTCTTTTTCATAATGGACCTTTTCATATGTATGCCTTTGATCCTAGAAAATCGTATTGAGACTGTGATGTTACAAACTAAACACAAATTTATGATCTCTTTATTATAATTTTAAATTAAAATATTGGTCTGTAGAACATAAAATTTTGAGTATGTTTACATGACACTCTTGTAGTTTTCTTTTATATTTTTGATTTCAGCTTAAACAGACAATAGCCTTGGGACTATTAAGACAATTTGATCTCCATGTCTTAACTTAAAAACCTATTTTGAATTTTTGTATTTAGTTTAACTCATTTATAAACACTATAACTAAATAACTAAATACTTATAAATCATTTTCTATCTTCCTTTCATCTGATATGTAGTAATCATGATATATATGATGTAAAAGTAATGTCAAGAAGAGAAGATGAGAAGTAATCGTTATTTCTCTTCTACTTTAGATGTAGGCTTATTCATGAGTATCCTTCTAAGCCATCCATTGGTTTGATATTCGAACTAATTGGCCAGTTTGGATTATCAAAATATGGACTTCTAGCAGTAAATAATGGAAAATAAATTTTTAAAATATTGTGTACTGAATTAAAGGAAATTAAGAATAATGATGCATTTTGTACATTTTAAACACTACAATTTAAAATATAAAATCTAATTCAGTTCTTTATGCTTTACACATTTTTAACTGTTATTTGGTTCACTAATTCTAAAAAAAATAAATTTACAGCTAAAATAGTTTTCAGAAAACCTGTATATAATAATAATAATAATAATAATAATAATAATAATTTTTGTCTCATCTTTTCTACCAATAATAATCATATAGGCCTATTCAGTGCACATTGCTATTTAAAGTATATACTCAGGCATTTCTAATTTCTTTTCAAGTTAGGATCCATTTTTCTTTTCTCAGTTTACATTATTTCTTTTTTTTACACATAAGTATTTCAAAATTTACTTAAGGTACATTACACTATCTTTACAGCTACCTACCTATGTTGCAATTTACTTAGGATATGTTCAAATTACCAAGGTTCAGGCTATCAAGGTTATTATAATAATGATATATTTCATTAGCAAAGAGAGTTTAAATTAATTTCATATCACACAGCAATTTCCAGTACACCTCGGAATAAATATAGAAAGAAAATTGTCATAAAATGTGTTAAATAAATACAATTTAGACTACACTGTTTAGCAGAATTGCAATACCATGTTTAATCAATTATTCTTTTTCAGCTTCTTTTTATTGCTGCTCTGGGAGCAATCCCAACATGGGATTCTTCAGAAGACTGAAGAAATGTAAGTCACTAGTACTGCTTTTCACTACACTTGACACAGTAAAATTTAAAGTCTTATACAATTTCAAATAATATTTAAGGGGACACGAAATCTCAATCTTTCGCCATGTTAAAATAAGAAATATTTTCTTAAAAAGGAACTACTAAACTAATCTGTTTGGAATTTTCACAGCAGTTTCAGTAGACCGTTTCACAACAGCCAAGTGGTTTTTGTTAAAAGTATAGCATAGGAAACAAAAAACAATTTTCTCCTTTCAACCTTTGAAAGTTACTGAATTTTCAAGAAAACTATTTTTGTAAAATCATTTTGCATTTAACTTGACAGAAAACTCTGTATGTATATTCACATACTGTGAATATTGGGTGAAAATTTCACAATGAGAGGTTTAGTGGTTGGTGAAAAAATGTTCATTATGTACTGAACAACCATAATTTTGGTAATAAAAAAAAACTAAAACACATGTCCAAATCAAGTTATTTACACTTTCATTGGCGTTTTGAGTGTTTCCATGGAGACACTTTTCCAGTAACTGTGGATTTGATTTAATTCATTATGACTTCTGGAAAAATTGTTTTTGGGATGGTAATTTTCTCCTATGGCAACTGCTTTGTTGAAGCAATAACAAGAATCAATACTGGTTTGGGGGGGGGGGGCACAAGCCATGAGTTTGACTTTTATCGGTAGGCAGTTTGTGAAAGTAGGCCTATACGGCCCACACTGTTCTTTTCGTAGCTTGTAGATGGTTTGACTTTTATAATTGCCATACTAATTAAGTTGCAACTGGTTTATAATTTTGCTGAGAGTGAGAAACTAAAAGACAGACAGAGACTGTATGATAATCTTTTACCTTTATTTCATTATTCAATTTCTTAGGCGAGCTCCTATCTGCTTCTGTAGCCGTATGCCCTAAACATTCTAGATTTTTTTTTATGTCAGCATCACCATATGGTTTATGTTTAATTACTACTGATTAACGTTTAGTGTCTCTATCACCCAAGTAACTGATGTAGTGCACATTGTATTTTTCAACTGATCTCCTAAAAATCTTATACCAACCACTTCCATGCCCCTATTTTATCTTTTATAATTACTCTAGCAGTTTTCACTTACAATTATTTTTATCCTGACATTACAATATTTAGATAAAACATATGCATCTATTACTTTCCTGCTGTCATTGAAAGTGACAAATAAAGCCATAGGGTTTTCAGTTTTTGTTAACCTATTTTTGGGAACTGGTTCCTCAACAGCTTGTGACGTGGTTCTCTGAGCAACGATTCCACCACACCTACCCCGAATGTCATGATATCTTTAGAATTTGGAAGGAGGTTGAGGAACATCCAAAATACCACAAACACCTGACCACATCTCTGTCCCTTAACAATACACCTTACCAGTGCATAATTTAACCTAATACAGTTTCAAGTTACTTTCTGTCATTTCAATTTCAAGTGAATTATACAATTTTTCTGCAAAATTGCAGAAAGCGCAGTAAATTTCCAGCTGTGTTACTTCTTCAACACGTAGGCCTACATCTGTACACTTAATCTTTAAAGACACTCGATTTACAATTTCTGCGTATAGATGCTTTAACCAAAATTTGAGATAATACATTTAAATTTAAAAAAAAGCATACTTCACTATGACTATCTGAAATATATTTTTCGTAATCGGAACTAGACAATTTTATGGATAAGGGGAGATGTATTTTGTTTACCTAAAGTAGGTTCGGAGCATTCAGATAATCGTTCTTGTGTGATGTTTTCAATACTTTTGGGCCATCAACTCCTATAAGTATTTTTGTAAGTTTATTATTAAATCGAGGCATACTGAGAGTTAATTATTCAATCACAAACACTAAACAAAATTAGAAAAACCGGCACAACATTTTAACGACACAGACCTCGACTGTTTGAGGTTAGAAAAGACAAACGTTACATGTGCCAGCTAAATTGAATGATGCATTTTGTACATTTTAAACACTACAATTTAAAATATAAAATCTAATTCAGTTCTTTATGCTTTACACATTTTTAACTGTTATTTGGTTCACTAATTCTAAAAAAAATAAATTTACAGCTAAAATAGTTTTCAGAAAACCTGTATATAATAATAATAATAATAATAATAATAATAATAATTTTTGTCTCATCTTTTCTACCAATAATAATCATATAGGCCTATTCAGTGCACATTGCTATTTAAAGTATATACTCAGGCATTTCTAATTTCTTTTCAAGTTAGGATCCATTTTTCTTTTCTCAGTTTACATTATTTCTTTTTTTTACACATAAGTATTTCAAAATTTACTTAAGGTACATTACACTATCTTTACAGCTACCTACCTATGTTGCAATTTACTTAGGATATGTTCAAATTACCAAGGTTCAGGCTATCAAGGTTATTATAATAATGATATATTTCATTAGCAAAGAGAGTTTAAATTAATTTCATATCACACAGCAATTTCCAGTACACCTCGGAATAAATATAGAAAGAAAATTGTCATAAAATGTGTTAAATAAATACAATTTAGACTACACTGTTTAGCAGAATTGCAATACCATGTTTAATCAATTATTCTTTTTCAGCTTCTTTTTATTGCTGCTCTGGGAGCAATCCCAACATGGGATTCTTCAGAAGACTGAAGAAATGTAAGTCACTAGTACTGCTTTTCACTACACTTGACACAGTAAAATTTAAAGTCTTATACAATTTCAAATAATATTTAAGGGGACACGAAATCTCAATCTTTCGCCATGTTAAAATAAGAAATATTTTCTTAAAAAGGAACTACTAAACTAATCTGTTTGGAATTTTCACAGCAGTTTCAGTAGACCGTTTCACAACAGCCAAGTGGTTTTTGTTAAAAGTATAGCATAGGAAACAAAAAACAATTTTCTCCTTTCAACCTTTGAAAGTTACTGAATTTTCAAGAAAACTATTTTTGTAAAATCATTTTGCATTTAACTTGACAGAAAACTCTGTATGTATATTCACATACTGTGAATATTGGGTGAAAATTTCACAATGAGAGGTTTAGTGGTTGGTGAAAAAATGTTCATTATGTACTGAACAACCATAATTTTGGTAATAAAAAAAAACTAAAACACATGTCCAAATCAAGTTATTTACACTTTCATTGGCGTTTTGAGTGTTTCCATGGAGACACTTTTCCAGTAACTGTGGATTTGATTTAATTCATTATGACTTCTGGAAAAATTGTTTTTGGGATGGTAATTTTCTCCTATGGCAACTGCTTTGTTGAAGCAATAACAAGAATCAATACTGGTTTGGGGGGGGGGGGGCACAAGCCATGAGTTTGACTTTTATCGGTAGGCAGTTTGTGAAAGTAGGCCTATACGGCCCACACTGTTCTTTTCGTAGCTTGTAGATGGTTTGACTTTTATAATTGCCATACTAATTAAGTTGCAACTGGTTTATAATTTTGCTGAGAGTGAGAAACTAAAAGACAGACAGAGACTGTATGATAATCTTTTACCTTTATTTCATTATTCAATTTCTTAGGCGAGCTCCTATCTGCTTCTGTAGCCGTATGCCCTAAACATTCTAGATTTTTTTTTATGTCAGCATCACCATATGGTTTATGTTTAATTACTACTGATTAACGTTTAGTGTCTCTATCACCCAAGTAACTGATGTAGTGCACATTGTATTTTTCAACTGATCTCCTAAAAATCTTATACCAACCACTTCCATGCCCCTATTTTATCTTTTATAATTACTCTAGCAGTTTTCACTTACAATTATTTTTATCCTGACATTACAATATTTAGATAAAACATATGCATCTATTACTTTCCTGCTGTCATTGAAAGTGACAAATAAAGCCATAGGGTTTTCAGTTTTTGTTAACCTATTTTTGGGAACTGGTTCCTCAACAGCTTGTGACGTGGTTCTCTGAGCAACGATTCCACCACACCTACCCCGAATGTCATGATATCTTTAGAATTTGGAAGGAGGTTGAGGAACATCCAAAATACCACAAACACCTGACCACATCTCTGTCCCTTAACAATACACCTTACCAGTGCATAATTTAACCTAATACAGTTTCAAGTTACTTTCTGTCATTTCAATTTCAAGTGAATTATACAATTTTTCTGCAAAATTGCAGAAAGCGCAGTAAATTTCCAGCTGTGTTACTTCTTCAACACGTAGGCCTACATCTGTACACTTAATCTTTAAAGACACTCGATTTACAATTTCTGCGTATAGATGCTTTAACCAAAATTTGAGATAATACATTTAAATTTAAAAAAAAGCATACTTCACTATGACTATCTGAAATATATTTTTCGTAATCGGAACTAGACAATTTTATGGATAAGGGGAGATGTATTTTGTTTACCTAAAGTAGGTTCGGAGCATTCAGATAATCGTTCTTGTGTGATGTTTTCAATACTTTTGGGCCATCAACTCCTATAAGTATTTTTGTAAGTTTATTATTAAATCGAGGCATACTGAGAGTTAATTATTCAATCACAAACACTAAACAAAATTAGAAAAACCGGCACAACATTTTAACGACACAGACCTCGACTGTTTGAGGTTAGAAAAGACAAACGTTACATGTGCCAGCTAAATTGAACAGCTGAGCATGCTGCCAACATTTGAGCATGAAATATAGGATATTTTGAAAAAAGAATCATAAAATTTGACGGAGTGATTTGCCTGTTTATGTATCAAAGTTTTAATTTACGGCAGCTGTCAAAATAGTGAGGTACAGTATACTTTTCAAAAATATATTTTGATTCGAATTTTTGTCCAAACTATCACGTGTTGCACATCAGTGCATTCAGAAGAAAAACCTCAACTTTTAGTTGGCGCTAAAATAAGGTGACCATATTTTTAAAACAAGAAAACGGGACATTTTAATCTTTGTCTCAACGAGAAAGGGACAAAAGAGGACGCTAAAAATTGTTTTGTCATAAATACTTAGGTTTGGAAACTAATAATAAATAAATAAATAAATACTGTGTAACTTACATGATGTAGTAGTATTCAGTTCACTCCAACCAAACAATCCTTTTGAATTATTAGTGCAGCATTCATTGATATTTTGTTGATGAATGGATTTTCTTTAGTAAGTCCTTTTTATCACTCAGCATTTTGTAAAAGTTTACACAAGTGTGATTAAAGTTCACCTTATTAATCAACATAGCTTTCAAAGTTTATACTGAAAGAGCGTTCTTGTCACTTGTTCACAAACCATTCATGTAAGAAAACACTCGTTCAGTGAGGGCGTTAGTTCCAGGTAAACAAAGAAGAAATTCCAATATTTTAAGAAAATTGGAATAAGGCACATTGTTCACATTAAAATGTGAAATAATTTCTACCCAACAGTCGCTAGGTGGTGTTCTTTCCAGCTTCCACTTTTTTAATATGTTCGGTGTTATGTATTGTTTAATATACACATACTCATCATACAGACCGGTACCATCTATTATAGATGAAGGAACCACTTCGCGAATGAAATCTTCAGTCTTTTGTATACCCTTCCACTGAGGTATCCTGCCTTAAGTGTTACCCAACTGTATTCCCGCAAACTCTCAATGGGTACAATCCATTTTTTTAAATATTCAGCTGCAGTTTGATAAAATATATGGACATACTGTTTAAATTTTGCAATATCTGATGACAAACCCTCCTTTTTCAATTTACCCAATTTACCAAGAATTGATCTGACAGCTGATGTTATGAAGCAATCTTCACCCTTGGAAACTAAATTAGCTTTTAAATCATTTAACACAGAAATGACTTCAAAAACTGTAATTGTTTGACCCTCTACTCTTTGAACTGGAGAGTGAAAAGTTGACGCTTGGTTGTGAAGAAAGTACAGCCATGCTTCTGATAAAAGATTTTCAAAGAATCATTTGATAAGAAATGGGCATTTATTTTGAGATTCAAAATATGATTTCAGAGGAACAAACATAGTCAGAAGACGTTCGACCGCAGGGAGTAAAGCAAGCCATCTTGTTTTGCTATACCCTAAAACTTGTTTGTACTCCTGGTCTACAAATTCACAAAATCCTTTAAGACTTTCAACCCTTACAGTATACACATAGAAATAAGAATATATTTTAGAAACAATGCCTTCAATATCAATAGGAAGGACATCCGCAGTCATCTGGATAGTATTGTGAATTATATGAGCAGAACACCCAACCCCAAGTAAGTTATGCCCTAAATTTTCTTTCAGTTTTGTGAAGACGTTGTTGACGCCCTTTCTAGATACACCTCCAAAACTGCAGTTCGTATTATCTGCACAAAGAGCGATTGTTTTTTCTTTTAAGTTAGTATTTTCCAAACACTCACTCAAAAACGTAGCAATGGTTTCTGAAGTTTCTCCAGGCAAAGATTTAAGATCCAGCATTTTAATTTAAATCCCCTCCTCAGTACCTGACAAGCAATGGAATTATTTTTACGTCCTTATGATTCGATGCATCCGTCATTATTGAAATAAAATTAGCTTGCTGTAAATCAGATTCTAGTTCAGAAATGGCAAATGGGGTTAAAACATTTAGTACAATTGCCTCGGCTTTACTACGGCCACACGTAAATTTTGGTTCAAAAGTTCATTGTATAAGTTTAGAAGTACAGTCCATGGATTTGAAAGATTGGTTGTGCTGGACAGTATGATAAGCGAATGCTCCTTCAACAGCTGCTAATTTGATATCTTTATCACCAAAACTTTTACTTTCAAAAAATTTGTCAATGCGGTGCTAGAAGACGCACTTGCGGGCACCATTCTTTTATGTTTTTCACTGTTTATATGTTGTGATGTATCCGATCACCCCCATGGCTTATACTGAAAGTAGATGAACACTTATTGCATCGAACATCTGAGTCACAAATTGTTTTTTTAATGTAAAGAAGGATAATAGTGACCTAAAGAAGGATATTCCTTCTGTAGGTCACTATTAAAAACACATTTCCTTTTCGGCGGTGACATATTATTTTCAAGCGTTTTAGCACTCGCAGTTTACAAAAGTACACTGTATTTGAGTATTTCACAAGTTCACAACACAATACTGTTAACTGTCTTCTACCAGAGTCACAACTGTAATGAATTTCTTTCGACTGAAGCATATGCCGTGTTTGCAGTTTTCAATATTGTTGGCGGCATTCATATGAAACAGAGTGATTACGATTAGTTAGTTGGCATCGTCTTACCATAGCGGCGCAGTTCAATTGTCGAGTCGGCTACATCAATCGTTTACTGTACTTCCACAAGCCTCACCTCACACTGTTGCAGGTGTATACCGATAATATAAACAGCGCTGTTGTGTTGTCAGTTGTCAGTAATCTTTAAATTTTTCATCAAACTGATACAAAGCCAAAGGAGTACATTACGATAAATTAAATATTGTTGACGGCATTTTATGCCGATAAGTCATTGCCACAAAATAGGGACATTTTGGCGTCCCGTTTTCCCTTCAAAAAAAGACGGGACAGAGACTCAAAAAAAGGGACTGTCCCGGCTAATGTCTGGTCACCTAACGTTAAAACCGAAAATTAAAAATTCTTTATTCCATGTCCCTTTTTTATACATAACTAATGAATTCTGTATGCCACACACACGCGCGCGCATATCTTTTTTATTTACTACTGCCATAAAAAGTTAAATTAGTGTCAAAAGTACCGAATCAAGCAGCTCCAGATTAGCTAATGTTTGCCCGTTCCTGTCTGAAAATGTGTTGTGTAATTATACTAATTTAATGAAACAATTCATAAAGAACGTATTACATCTTTGAAAGCGCTAATCAAAACTAAAACAAGAAAGTTCTTCACTGTATGGTCTTCAAACAGAAAATACTGAGGACAGGCATTAAATAGCAAAATTGGTTAAGAGGGAGGGGGTATCCAACTCATTTCATTTTCAAAATTCAATTTGTATATTTAATGGGTGCATAATGAAACATGGTGATCTTAGTTTATGCGTGTTTATAACGTACATAAGTGTGTTTACTAGTAGGAGAAACCCTCAGCACTGAGAAAAATTCTCAAAAAATATTTATAAACATTATATGTGTGTGCAAACTCGCACGCGCGCACACACACACACACACACACACACACACACACACAGAGTTAATAACTTAAACTAGTCAACAAAAACATAAAACTTGTCTCTTTTCTTTTGCTCTTGAGAGAAACGTGTTGTAAGAAAAAAATTATACTTTTTTGATACAAAGGTTAAATGATAAAGTGCAACAAAATATTTCTTTAAAAACTTGCCAGGATTACTTTGGGCAGCTCTATTGAAAAAATTCACCTTTATTCATCTGTACATATCTATTTGCTATTTACCTCATTTTCAGTAAGTATTTATTCATGACTTACTTCTAATTATCATACTTACACCACTTGTTTATTTAAAATTATGAAGACATTAACTTTTTTAAAAACCGAACAAATGGTGTAAAATAATCGTTGTACATGAAAAATAAAATATTTATCATTGTAGACTACAGGAAAGTGTTACAAATGTATAAATTAGCCTACATAAATATCAAATTAAAAAATCTGTTAAAAACTGAAATATAGTACAAATTGGACAAAGCATGGTATTGAATTATTTTGTATATAAATAATCAAAGATAGAAAATTAATTAAACACATAAAATTTTAAATTCATGAAAACAGTAAAAAAACACAATATAACTGAAATATTATTATTGCGTTATGAAGCTGCTTGGCAATTTGTCCCTTTCTTTGTTTCCTACTTTCTAAAGGTCCAATATATTCAATATGTGTTGACGCTTTCAGTGATTCAAAAGATTCATGATGAATTGGAGGTATATGCGAAAGAAGATCAAGCATATCTTTTTCTTCTAGACAGATACTGGTCTACAAATATTAAGAAGCTTCCTTTGCTTGGTGGATAAAAATTGCTGCTGGTTAAGTTTAGCTGGTGGCAAGATTAGTTTATCAAACCATTCTGTCACGATTCAGATTATTTGTATAAAATATTGTGTACAGGTTGTCCTTTGTGAATCTCATCCACTGTATTTTAAGCCTATTTACTGGTAACCCTGCTTCATTTTTCTTCTTTCTTGCCACTGCTTTTTCAAGGTGGACTGTGGACCTGAATTTATCTTTGTTCTTTCTCCTGGACAGAAAAGTTGTCCTTTCTCCCGGCTTTGATACCAGTCTCAGAACAAAGTGGAACAATACTGTTCTTGCAGCAGGTTCAGTATTACCAAAATCAGAGTCATTTTTTATATAAGAAAGTCCAGATACAAGAAATTTGTGGTCTGTTACAGCAATTTTATTGCAAGGATCCTCAACAATCTTCACCCAAGTTATTGCTAATTTTATGTTCTGATTTTGTCTTGTGCACCTGTCATTAAGTCAATAATGTGTGTTTTCCTTGGACTTCATTTTTACATAGACTGACAAGCAAGATGCAATTTCTTGTGTCCCCTTGATGCTACAATTTCATCCAACACATGGGTGGGTTTTTCAGTTATCAAATCACATACTCGCAAATTGTGACAGTATAAATTCCATTTTTAGTAAGCAGTTGATTTAGTAAGAGTAGGAATAGGCAAAGGCTTTTGTAGATAAAAAAAAAAACATGGTAATCTTCATTCCGAGTTATCAAAAGTGCATCATCTTTCATTGCATCCCTTGCCATATCAGCTTTTCTTAAATGTAATTCATCTTGAAATTTAAGAAAGTTATTTTTAAGAATAATCTGCAGCTTGTAGCTATAAAATAAAATTTTCACAACATTGACATGAAAATTTTTCTCTTTGAGGGACATAGAAATGTAAATTTTATTTTGAGAAAATATTCCGATAAATAGTCTCACTAACAGGAACGGTGTTTTTCTTCACATTATTCTACATAAAAATTGTAAATTTTTTTATATTTCAATTTGAGTCACGATAATGTCAATTATGACTATGTTTTCAGGTATATGACTAGTGTACAATGGCAAAGTAAGGATATGTTTCCATACTTCATCATTTCTTGTATCACTAGTTTTTATTAATGCTTGGTGCCTTTCTTCTCAAACCTTCTGCTGGTATACCTTTCTTTTCTTTCTTTAATATATGAGTCATTCGGCCATCAGATATTTTAAATGTCTTCAGAAAATATTGTGTACTAGCATTCACACTATTATTGTTAACATCAAGAGAGTATTTATCTTTTTAAACCGTTCTTCCGTCTTATTTCCTTATTTGTTTGACACCTACTAAACCACAAATGTAGGTAAGTATTCTGCAGTAAAAAATTTCCACTTTCTAAAAAGAATAAAAACATAATTTTTCTGTTCTTCTATCATTTTTGTGTGTCAACGTTTATTTGAAGAAAATCTGAATTTTCAAAATTGTGTAATTCGCTGGATTTCTTTTAAATTTCGTTAAATTCCTTTTCCATTTTGCTTCTTACCTTATTTTCCTTTTCAACCGATTATCAGTTCTATCAGTTTAATGATCTTTATTATTTACTTTAGAAGTTTTAGATTTTGAATTTTGATCTTCACTACCTAAAAGCAAAAACCTATGTGAGCCCATAACCAAAATGTTATTGTTGTAGGTGAAAATGGTGAAAGTCAGTGATATGGATAAATACCATGGCATTGGACACTAAACACTATTAAACACATAAAGACAATAAGACATAAATTTGTCCTTCAAACTCCACATTGAGCAGTAGAAATGTGTCACATCTATGTAAAAGTGATGGTGGAAAAATGGAAATGTTGTTGTGACTCCTAACATATGGAGTGCATAAGCATAATTTTAAGTCCACGCGCTGCACTACAGCCATCGTGAAACAGTTTTTTTAATGATAAATTACTTATTAACAAACCAAATGTAAAGCAGTACCAATGACCATAATTGCGTTCATTATTACCAATGACCATAATACAGTACCAATGAATTTTTACATTCATTCTGTTCTTAATAACTTCATTTCTAATTTTCTCATATACGGATACTCTTGCAACACAACAAATACACCAGGAATTGAAAGAATCCAGATTTCTATCTGTGCTGATCAGTGCTGATCGATTCATCTAATCACTTAGACACAAAATCACACAAAAGCTTGTTAGGTACTATCATCCAGAAAAAGGTAATGTAGCAAAGGTGCTGGAATTGGTTAATTTAATTGGGGAAACTTCAGGTCAGCTAATTTCTTATGACCTAGTTGTGTTAAAGAAACTTGAACACAAAGAAAAGTTTATTGGTGTATCAGCAAATAATATAAATATGGAATTTTATGGGAAGAAAAAGAAAAAAGAAAATATAGCGTTTACTAAAAACTAGAAAATACAGTCAACAATCTGGTATCAGTTGTGCTACACATATACATAATGCTGTTCAGTCATTTATAGACTGTCTACTTATTGATCTTCAATCATTAATAATCAACATTTCCATGTTTCAGTTGCCAGTGCCTTCACTGTCTCTATTTTAAGACTTTTTCTTAATATCACAGTTAATGATATTGGCTTGATATGAATGTATATATTCATAAACTGTTTTGGGTCACAGCAAGAGAAGGTGACTTTCTCTCTGCCAGCAGTACAGAGAAAGTACTGCCATTCTGCTTCTTTCCCTTGATTAGTGTCCTGTTAGCCTTCAGAATTGTTTTGAGGATCCTGTTTCAATAATCCTCTTTCTTTTTTCTTGCTAGTTTATTAACATTACTTAAAAAATAATTTAAAAACCAGACGTTAACAGTAACTGGGGTGAAAAGTAAAATTAATAGACTTTAATAAATTAAATAGCAGGAAGTCAGAGAACTTTCTATCAACTTTGGTGACTAATAGTGGCAAGAACTAGAAAAAGAAGAAATATAACAACTGAAAAAACTGACAGTTACACAGATGTTTTCTATGGTGCCTGTATCGAATATATATTCATGCACGGTATTTGCCATTTTTTACATCATTCCAGTGTATGGCCTGAGTTAGATGGAAAGAAGACTTAAGCTGGAAAAGTGTGCAAGATAAATACATTTTTATGAAAACTGTCATGCCAAACCTAACAATAAATGAGAATAAGTTATCTGATGAATTTACATATGTAGTGGAGTACTGTGAAAGTAAAGCAGAAGTGTATAACAAAAGAGTAAATCAAAGTGCCAGTGATACATGGTCCAGTGATACATGGTCTAAGCTATTTACTTGTTTTACAGAACAGAATATAAATAGTGATAATGTTTATTATTGTCTGATTAGTTTTTGCTTGGCACTGACAGGATGAAATGCATGTGTACAATGGACTTTTTTTCTATAATAAATGTGTTCTGGTTTGATGAAAAAAGAGATTTAAAATAGACATACTAAACATACTGGAAGTAGTGAAAACACATTTAACAACTTTGATTATTTTAAAAAGTGATAAAATAAAAAGCATTTAGAGCAAATCCAGACGTCTGATGAATATTTAAACCCAAATGATCTTTTAGAAACATCTTTGATTATGTACAATAAAATGCTTTTCATATGTTTTTTAATACATTTTATATTATACTTCCCTTAAAAAATGAAATATAAACTACTGTACTCTAGTCTATAGGCCTAGTAGATTTATTCACATTTTTTGTAACTTTCTGTCCTGTCCCACTTTTTTAAGCAACAAAATTTTAAATACACCACTTTCTAGTAAAAATATTATGAGACCCTTACTGTGATGTAATGCATGAGTATACCTGAAAACATGGTATACAAAGACAATTATATCACAGTCAAATCTTAATAAAGATTCATGAAGTCATGGGCAACTAATGAGAAAGGGTGATCTAAATGTCAGTTGATTGTCAACAACTGTTCATCTAGTTTTTTCAGAGGCCAATTCCATTACCATCAGAAGACCTTGAAAACAGTCTCTATCCATTGTATCCAGTGGGTCTAAAACTAGGGGAAGTGCTACATGACCTATTTTGCCATGTGTTATTTATGTTTTATACAATTTTATACCAAACAATATTATTATGTTTACACATTTTCTGGAATTAGAGATTACAGAATTGATTGAATTCTCATCGTCCACTGCTGTTTGCCCATCCAAAGATTTTCTTCAATTCCTCTTTCCCTCAATATAGTATGAATTTCTTCTAACCAGGAGATAGGTGGACTTCCTCTTTTCCTCCTTCCTGGTGGGGTTCATTCCATAATTCTCCTTGGCAATCTTTCCTGTGCCATTCTTTTTGTGTGTCCATACCATTGTAATTTTTTTGTTTGAATAAAATCAGCAATTAAATTTTTTACATTCATTCTGTTCTTAATAACTTCATTTATAATTTTCTCACATCTGGATCTCTTGCCAAAGGTTTCCAGAAGTTCATCTTTGCTGTCATTAATTTTGTTCTTGTGTGTTCATTGGTAGTACAAACTTCTGAGCCATAAGTCATGATATTTGTAACAATGGTTTTAAATATTATAGTTTTAGTTCCTGCTGAAATTTGCTTATCCCACAGGATTCCACTTAATATAGATACAGCCATCTTTCCCAAATTAATTCTGGATTGTATTTCTTTGCTTTGCTTCCCATTGGCCTTAATTTTTACCCTTAAATACTTGTATTCCTCTGTATATTAAATCTTCCCCATATCTTCCTACAATATCCAGTCTTGCTGAAGGTCACCTATTACCATGTACAGTAAGACCGCGATAATCCGGCACTCGATAGTCCGGCAGACCCGATAGTCCGGCACGCATCAGAAATATAGAGGGCTGCCAGATTTTTTCTCCGTGAGAACTGATTTAAATTTACCGGGTTCCGCAGTTCACGAGTTTGATAGTACGGTACACCGGTCAAATTTATCGTACGTCTGGCAGCACTGCTGCCTCTCGCCGGGATCAGCCAGTCGCCATCTTGGCTTCGTGCTAGTGTCACCACGATTCTTTGTTCACGTACGCCTACAGTTACAGTAAATTGTACTTACACTTGCATTAGAGCTGTCCGGTTTTCTTATAAAATTATGTAATAAAATTCATGGTACACTGTATTAAAGTTTAGCTGCGTGTACGGCTGTGAAATAGACTATAGCACAGTGAAAAGTTCATAATGTTTTCTAAACCGAACAAAAGTGCGCCTAAAACATCAAAACGTAAACATGTGACGTTGACAATTCACCAAAAACTGAACATCTTAAGAAGTCTGGAAAAAGGTGAGAACCGAAACAATATTATGACTGAATTTAATATCGCATCTTCAACTATTTACGACATTAAAAAACAAAAACAACAGTTAGAAAAATTTGTGCCACAATCAGCATCAGTTACAAGTCTAGACATTAGGCAAACTTTAAAAAAACCTAAATTAGACGCTCTGGATGAAGTTTTGTATAAATGGTTCAGTGCTAAGAGAGCAGAGGGAAAACCAATAACGGGGCCTATGATAATTGAAAAAGCCAAATTTTTTCACAAGGAATTAGATTTGCCTGCAGATGAAATTCTTTCATTCTCAAAAGGGTGGCTTCATAATTTCAAGGTTCGCCATGGCATACGTAAACTAGACGTTTCTGGAGAGATAAAATCAGCAGATGAGGCTGCTGCAAATGAGTATAAAATAACGTTTCAAAAACTCGTTGATGAACATCAATTGTCCCCAGCTCAAATTTACAACGCTGATGAGACTGGCCTGTTATGGCGGTGTTTACCAAATTCAACCGTAGCGGAAGCTGAGGAGTCCGGCGCAAAGGGGTTTAAGAAGAATAAAGATAGAATAACTATATGAGTGTGTGGAAACGCTTCAGGCAATCACAAACTAACTCCGTTTGTCATTGGAAAGTATAAAAAGCCTAGGCCTCTCAAAAATGTGACACATTTGCCTGTTATTTACGGTGCTCAGAATAATGCCTGGATCACAGCCGAGTTGTTTAAAGACTGGTTCATGCACCATTTCGTTCCAGCTGTGAAAGAAAATTTTAAAAAACTAGGGCTAACTAAAGATTCAAAGGCTGTTCTCGTCCTGGACAATTGCCGAGCTCACCCTCCAGAATCTGAACTCGTGTCAGGTAACATTTTTTGCACATACCTTCCTGCCAATGTTACGCCACTAATACAACCCATGGACCAAGGGGTCATACAAAATTTCAAGTGCAAGTACAGAGGAATGTTTGTGCAAAAGCTTCTGAGCTCAGATTGCAGCGTCAAAGATTTCCAACGTGATTTTAACATTAAAGATGCTATTTTTACAGCTGCAATTGCTTGGTCCGATGTGAAAAATATAACATTGCACAAGGCCTGGAGAAAATTATGGCCAAAGAAACCGAGATGGAAAAGGATGAAAATGATTATGAGCCCACAACTGACCACTCTGAAATTGTAAGTGTGATGAATTGTGCTTCAAATAATGAACTGAGTGCCCTTTCAGTAGAAGAAATTAATGGATGGATCGAAATTGACAAAGATCTGCCTATCGAAGAAGAGCTCACTGATGATGTGATAATAAAAAGTGTCTCCAGCCCACAAGAGGTACAAGATACTGAGAGTGATGAAGAAGAAACGCCCAAAACTCACATCTCTTGGGCTGAGGTTTCGGAAGCATTAAACACGTTTGTGAAATTCGCAGAGAGGAGCCAGCAATACGACGTTGCTGAAGTTATGAACCTCCATATTATACAAAATAGTTTTTGTCAAAAAAGAGTTCAATCAAAGAAACAAGTTAACATCCCTACACTGTTTCAGAGGGCTCAAAAGAAAATTCAAGCTATCCCTGAGTTCTAAGTCCCTGAGAATCCTGAGCTATTTAACAGTGAAGTGCATTATATTTGATTTTTAGTTCAATATACAGTAGTTTTCATTGTGAAGTATTACATACTTTTAATTTTTTTTTGTTTACTGTAATGTTTTCTGTTGTGTTTACTAAATAAACAATTAATCGTTTTTGTTTGTTAAAACTGTAGTTTTTATCTATATACCCTTGTTTAAACCAGGGTTTTAAAAATGGCCTTGGTAATCCGGCATATTTGATAATCCGGCACGCTCTCGGTCCCGACCGTGCCGGATTATCAAAGTCCTACTGTATTTTGTTTTATTCATATTTACCTTTAGTCCCCATATCTGATATTCTTGTGTCCATTTTCTAGTCATTTACTCTATGTCTTCAAAATATTGAGCCCAAAGTATTTGGTCATCAGCAAACTATAACGAATAAACTGTATCACCACCAAGTGAAATTCCCATGTTGCTGCTGCCTCCGTATAAATTTTGAAAAGACACATATCACCAATGATTCATGTCAACCTCACCCATTACATTCACAATGGATTTACTGTTTACTGTTTTTGTCGAAGAGAAATTCTGAAAGATTTCTCTGACAACAAATCGTGTGGCTGGCATAAATATTTGGTCACTTGAAATCCTGGTGAGAAATTCTTTCCTATTTTTATTTTCGATATTGAATTGTTATAGAAATTTTTTATTGCTTTTAGCATAATGTGGTTGATACTAGTTGATTTTAAAGCTGTCCACAGATTGGTTCACAGTACATTGTCATAAGCTTTCTCAATGTCGATAAAAACTAAAAGAAGAGGTTGTGATCGAACTGTTTGTTTACAATTATTTGCTACAAGAAGAAAATATGATGTATAGTTTATCTACCAATTCTGATCTCTGCTTCTTCTTCAGCATCCATTTCCTTATACTCAGCTTCTAAAAGATGTTTAAGCACTCTTCCGTAAAGCCTACATAGTGTGCTAGTAACTGTTATGACTCTACAATTTTTGCAATCATCTTTTCTTCTATTCTTGTGTATTGTAGAAATGTGTCCCACCTTCCACTCTGATGGTACCTCTTCCCCATTCAGACAATTTTCAAAAAGATTTCTTTATAATTCATATAATTTAGTTGTACCAGTTTTCAATAGCTCTGCGTGGATGTCTCCAATTCCAGCTTCTCTTCTATTCTTTAGAGATTTTACAGCTTCTTGTACAATATTTATATCCAAGCGAATATAATCATATGATATTTTTTCTAAATTCCCTTCAATGTCTTTCAAATATTCTTCTCTACTGTTTGAAATTGATATTCTTCTATACCAATAGCTGTTTGAAATAATTTCTCCCAAGACTATAGTGAGATGTAACTTAATCCCTATAATTTCCTGGAGCTTCTTCATAATTGTTTAATATTTTCCAGGATTCTGTATTTCTTTTTCCTCCAATAAACGTTTCTACCTTTTGGCATGATTGATTCCAGCTTTTTTTTGCTTCTGTCACCTTCCTAACTTTAGCCTGCTGTTTTCTAAGTTCAATTTTGTCTTGAATATCTTTAGTATTCAACCATTTGCAGTATGGGTCTTATTTTCTTTGCACATCCTTTTCTATTTTTCATTCCAATAACAAAAAATTTTTTTCTGTACCTTCTTCAAAAGATTGAATTGGTATTGAATTTATGTACCATTGAAGTCAGCTTCAGTTAGTTTCCCATCCAGCCTGTCTCTATATAAATATATGGTACTTTCATTTTCCAAACTGTTAAGATTATATTTCAGGGTATTTATTTTAGTTTGCTGAATATTCCCATCATTAATTTGTTTTCCTCTTGGAGGTACCGCTCTAAAAAGAAATAACATTTTCGAGTTCACCAGAAAATGATCACTGAGCGTTACTCCTCTGTATGATCTGACATATGACATTTAATTTTGTTTGCTGCCGAACTATTATGTAGTCTATAATTGACTTCAGCTGTAATGTGTCTTGATGCCATGTATATTTGTATATTTCTTTATGTTGATGAAAGCTATTTAAAATACTTAAGGAATGTTGTTCACAAATGTCAACCAATCTGCTTCCATTGTCATTTATAATATCTTCTCCAAAAGGTCCTATGATCTGACTGTCCATTTGTTTCCCAGTTCTATGATAACAATCTCCAGCTATGATAACTTCTCTTGTGCTTCCACTTTTCTCTATTATATCACTTACTTTACTGGAAAAGACATATTTAGGTTTTCATCTTCACTAATTGCATATACACCTATAATTGTACTTCTGTGCAGGTTAATATTAGGTTTTATCAGATTTTCATCAATGAGTTCCCAGTTTATTACATATCTCTTAAATTTGTTTTTTATAACCATGGATAATCCTCTCTTTGCTCTCTGATCCTTAGGTACACCACTGTAGAAATGTATACAGGGACCATATGATTCCACACCATTTCTTTTTTTTTTGCTTAGGTTGCAAAGACTGGACACAGAGTGTGACGTCATGCAAGTGAAATATAGACCCTTAAAAAAACAAGGAGATGAAGTATGCAACTATATTCTCTTTCTTAATTTTAAGAAGGAGATATTAGCAGATGATTGAAAACAGATTCTTTCCAGAAGAAGATTCGGTGCAATTATAAACTTAGGATGCATAAAATGCAATGGGCTGCATGAAAAAAAAAACAGTCTTGAGATACCACCCTGTTGGGAAGATAGATATTGGAACAGTTAGATGACGGAACTTGTAACTAGAAATCTGGACCACTGGAGTGAGGATGATGATGCAAAATCTGTCATAAGATTATAAATTAGAATCATGTGGCCACTGAATCAGCAAATAGGCCCAATCATTCATTCTAATCATTGAAGATTCTTCCAATTCCCATTCCCCATTGCACCTATTTATATTATAAATCATTAATTCATTTCAGGTTCGTGAACTTGTGCACACCAGATTGCATGAGGAGAAGAAAAAAGCAAGAATGTAAGTTATCTCTTTTAAATTAAATCATCATAATTAAAATGCAGGGTGTGTGTGTGTGTGTGTGTGTGAGAGAGAGAGAGAGAGAGAGAGAGAGAGAGAGAGAGAGAGAGAGAGAGAGAGAGAGAGAGAGAGAGAGAGAGAGAGAGAGAGAGAGAGGATTAACAAAAATGATTTTTTCATAACTGATACTGATGAAAGGTTTTATGAGGATTATTCACTTACAACACATCAAGTTTCAAGTTCAAGTATGTTGTTCATAATGTATCTAACCAAGGGTATTTGAAGAGTATATCATAACATGTAACATTTGTTGAAGGTGAAAAAGATGAGGAACAGATGGAAACAGCGTTGGATACCGTATGCGAATCAGACAGGAATACTGCAGTAAGGGTGACGCCAATAATTGAACATGATGGGTGTAAGTATAAGCCTAAGACATGAATGATACAGCATACTGTATTGACAGACTCACACATACATAAACACATTTATAGGTATCAACTCTTGTTGTTCATAATATTTCTAACCAAGAGTATTTTAAAGAGTATATCATAACATGTAATTATTTTACATTTGTTGAAGGTGGAAGTGACGATGGACTGGAAGATAATACATTAGTTAGACTATTTGATCTGCCAAATACCGAAGAACACTCAGTCCATCAGAGCGGTGATGTGAGGCGTAAGTACACGTTATGGATTATCAGTACACTATACTAATAGACCCACACATACATACACGCATTTATAGGTATCAAGTCATGTTGTTCGTAACGTTTCTACGCAAGGGTGTATTTTGTAGAGTATATCCTAACATGTAATTATTTTACATTTGTTGAAGGTGGAAGTGATGATGGACTGGAAGATAATACATTAGTCAGACTATTTATATATATATATATATATATATATATATATATATATAAATATATTGTTATATGACGAGTACGTGCGTCTCGTCCGTATCACGCAATGTAAACCTATTTGTTACTAGGAACGGGTATGCTTCTCTGTCTCTCCTCTCTTCGGTCGTGTTAATTTAACTCAATTTCTGAGATATTTGGAGTTGGGGAATATAGTAATTTCATTAACTAATATTAGCTTATCTCTCTAAGAAAAATACCAGTGTTAGCGTGCTTGTAACTTAAATAATAAATGTTTTATTCTATAATTTCGCTCAACCCTAGTATACCTCGAAGAGAATTATGTAAATTTTGTATTTTAATACTCTTCTCTTTGGTGTCGGAGAATTCCGCAATAAGCGCTGCAGTTCCGGGGCAACGAAACTTATAGGTTAATTCACTGTTTACGGTAACCAATTATTATATACTTAGTCAGTTACTTTTTATTCCCGACTCATTAAATAATACCCCAAATAATAAGATTTTGCAACTATACAAGGTTTCTTTATTTATTCACTCCTTCAACATTAAATAAGATAGGTTCCAATTGGCATACACAAAGGCTATAGATTGCGTGAATCGATTATTGTTCGGTCCAATACTTTATTTTATATTCGGTCATATGATTTGTTTTTGTTTATAATTAATTTAATTCAGGGTGTGAAGGTTCTTGTAACTGTGGGGAAGATTAAAAATACATAGATAAGAATGCAAGATTTACAAATTTGAAGTGTTGTGTTGTTAATATGATTTATAAAATTATAATTTACCAGACTAGAACGAAGTAACTCGAGTAGGCAGTTGGTTGGTAATCTCGACGCTCAGGATGGATATGTCGTTCGATATTCCTTTCTTCGGTTTAATAAAGTGGAATTCTTGTCCTGTTCACCTCGGAAATACAGCTCCCTGGGTTTATTTACGGCCAGACTGGTGGTCCTTCTGCAATTTCTGGATCCAAATACGTTCTTCTCTCGTTTGAAGTAATTAGTAATGTTCCGTGTATTTAAAAGGTTATGAGTTCCAGTGTGGTTTATATTATTTATTGTGATACAGTTAACTCTGTGTATTGGTCTTAATATATCGTTAATTCTTTTCTGGTATAGGACAATTCAAGTCCTTCCTTGTAGAACCCAGTTATCTATTTTTTATTGTGATACTGTACGATGATCTCATTTGGTTAAACTTTGCTGGCATAAGTCAAGAAGATTATCATTAGTATTTTGTGTATTATAATTGTATCAAAATAATTCAGAATATTCTAATTACATTAAACATTTCTTGGATTTTTTAATCTCATCACGTTCAGATCATAAAAGGCAATAATTGAAAATCAACAACTTCATACATTACTGTTGTCCTTAGCAACACATTATTTTTCTTCCTTCTCAATGTTTTGTATATAGTGTTTATTTCATATATTTTTCGTCCATTCCTTATTAATCTTCTATCATATCGGAATATAAATTTACCTATAATTTGTTTACTATTTTCTGCATATATTCTGCTGGTTTTTTTATCTTAGTCTGTTTCTTTTATATTTATTACTTTTTCGATATCAAACGTTATCAATCGATATCATGGCATTGTGGCATTATCATAATTTGTTTAAATTGAGGTGGTTTATTATATATCATTACTTATCAAATGTTTTTTCCTAGCTCTTTGAACCGTATTCATTAATTATTATTAACTTCCGTACCTAACCTTTATGTTATGAGTGGTTATATAGTGTTATTGGCTGTTAGGCCTTTTATTGTATATGGACCTACCTTTGTTTATAACTGGTGAAAAACTATAGCCCTTTTACATAAGTTCATACATATAATCAATCTTAACTATTAACATTTACATAAATAATTATTCTTTCTATAACTAATAACAATTTTATCTTGATCTATGGATCACATATAAGAAAATTGTGATCTATTAACATTACCTAACTGTTTCCCACATCCTTCTATAACAGTAATTGAATAATACATTTTGCTTCATTACTTTCCATTAATTCAACAAGTAATTTGTATAACATAACATAAACTTTAACATAACATTCATCGTTACAAAATAATATCATTTAATTCATAATCCTTACGTACTATTGCTATAAGGTAAATTATTGTCTCATTTTTGTTTAATTTCATTGTCTTTTACTTTGACATTTTGTGTACTAGTTTTTTTTTTTACAATTCTCATCAGTATGATATTTATTTACTTTTCACTGAACATGGATTTCTTACTATTGTCTAATTTACAGGTTTGTTTATTATTGTTATTTCTACCTTGCATCCTTATTCATTTTTATATATAATTATAAATGTATTTATTAGACCTTTGTTTTATCATGGGAGTTAAATATTGATTTACTTATTATTTTGTTAATATACTATTTATGTAACATGGATGACTGCATTTCTGTTGCGTTACATATGCTCCCCCTCCTAAAAAAGTTTAGTTTACCTGAGTGAAGTTTAGGTCAAATAAACTTGTCTTTTTCACATGCCTTTTCTTCATATCAACATTAATGGTTAACGATGGGATTCTCAATGTAACTTTGTTTGACTAGTATTCATAATTCTTTATTTAATAACATTTCATTATTTCTATTAACATTCTTGATCATATTTAATTTCTGTAAACAGTATTTCTTGATAGTTGGCTACAATATACAATGATACTTTAGGTTCACATCTCTTCTACTTTTAATTACTGTAATCACTGTATTTCTCAATTATTCTTCTGTCAGCTATTTTCCTTCTGTTTTCTTCGTCATACTCTTCTGGAATCTGAGGTCATTCTTGCAACGATTCTAATATTCCTTAAATATTTAATTTCCCTAACAATCCCTAATATGTGCGTTGGTACAGTTCAGAGAGGCACTGTTTGGCTTCATACTCTGCTGTCCACACTAGACCTTAATATAGTACTGCTGGAATTCATCTACAGTCAGTTATAAAAATATAATAATATCCTAATAATCTCCTTAATTAATTAATAATAAACATTTGGGAATTTTTTCACATTGTTGCTTTTATATTTATCTATTCTTATCTTCCTACTTGGTGATTCCATTTTATTTTCCTTAAACAATTTTTTATAATAATTCTGACAGTTATCATTTGTAATTATTTTTGTTTTTCTTTCTTGTTGTGATAATAACGCTAAGCATCCCCTTCATTTGTTCTTCTGATCTCAATATTTTCTAAATAGTAATAGGTTTGATTATTATTATTACTGTGTTTCTGAATAATTACAGTCCTTAGCTCAACTATTATTTCTCTTATCTTAATTCATTACTTTGGCTGGTTATATTTCAATGAATTATGTTGATAAATATTTTCTCTCGTTTTCTTTAATATTACATTGGTCACAATCAATCGTTTATTGAGGTTGCTCTTTTCACTTGGCAACGCGGTAGGTGTTTTAGGTCATATTATTCTTCTTTTATTATTTTGCATAGGTATACTTGATATCAAAGTTTTTATCTTGGGTTTCATTATTCCTTATTCATAATATTTCTTCATAGACATGTAGTAATAATTCTGGTTTTCTTCTGTAATCTTGGGGTTTGTTATTAACTCTTCTTAATACCTTCTTCATAACTATATTTTAGTTCAGATTTACTTCATTTTGAATGACATGTTTTCTATTTATATAATATTGTTCAAAACATTCTTTTTATTTACAAGTGTTTTCTCTTCAAAATTGGTAATAAGCTGTTCTTATTTAGATTTAGAATTTATTGGATTTATTCAAATTCAAATTCTTTTTAATTCCAAGTGTTTTCTCTTCAAAATTAGTAATAAGCTGTTCTTATTTTAATTTAGAATTTATTGGATTCTTTAAATACTATTTCCGTTTTCTTTCCAACTGGTTGCCTGGTCAGTTTTCATCAAATCAGTCCCATTTTTCTGGTTGACTGCTTCTTCTTCTAACCATGGTCCATTAATTCGACTGCACCCGTTGTCCGGATTACTGCAGTGTTCATACCAATTTTTACACTTGATAAATATCTTTCGCGTACCTGGTACCGTAACTCGGCTGATGTAAAGTCTTCACTTAAGTCAGGGTATTCAGTCATATTTAGCTCCCTTTGAATTATCAGGTATCGTATCTCCTCTATTCTAACATAATTACTTGTATACCCTATCTTTCCATTCCCTTGGATATCTGTACTATTTACACACTATGTATGTATGTATGTATGTATGTATGTATGTACTATTTACTCTTTAAACACCTCTCCATTTCTATATTTGTCTCCTCCTTGTATTTATCCACTTCTGGGCTAAGTGTGTTAGCATTTTCAAACTTCTCAATCTTACCCTCAATCCGCTTTAAACTTGCTTCGTTCTTTTTTTCAATTCTTTCATCCATTCGCCTTAAATTTTCATTGTTTAATTGTAGGATTTCTTCCTTCATTTGTCTGAAAAGTAATTTTGAGTTTTCCTTATTTTCCTCATTTGTTTTATCGAATTTTTCCTCCAGTCTCTTTGAGTTTTCCTTATTTTCCTCATTTGTTTTATCGAATTTTTCCTCCAGTCTCTTTGAGTTTTCTTCCTGCTTCTTTGATTTTTCCAATAGTAGTTTAAACATTTCCTGTATACTCAAGTCTTCCTTTTGGTTGGGCTTATCTGGTTGATCCCCTTGGGCCTCTTCTTCCATTACTCCCTTTTCCTTGTCCGTAATTATTTCAGTTTCCGTTATTTCGTCTGTCTGTTGTTCCATTTCACTATCTGTTATTATTTCTATTTCCTGTTCTTGTTCACCTACTTCCTTCTCCGTATCTTCTGCCCTCATCTTTGATCTACCTCTGGTATTATGCATGTTTATTCTCCCACAGTTGCCTGCTCTGGTTAAGTAATATTAATATAATTATATTTACTTAACTTAAGCCCTACACTGGTTGAGCGCCAATTTGTTATAGTTCGGGTATTACTGGGTTAAGCCCCACTGTTGGGTTCGTCAATTTGTTATATGACGAGTACGTGCGTCTCGTCCGTATCACGCAATGTAAACCTATTTGTTACTAGGAACGGGTATGCTTCTCTGTCTCTCCTCTCTTCGGTCGTGTTAATTTAACTCAATTTCTGAGATATTTGGAGTTGGGGAATATAGTAATTTCATTAACTAATATTAGCTTATCTCTCTAAGAAAAATACCAGTGTTAGCGTGCTTGTAACTTAAATAATAAATGTTTTATTCTATAATTTCGCTCAACCCTAGTATACCTCGAAGAGAATTATGTAAATTTTGTATTTTAATACTCTTCTCTTTGGTGTCGGAGAATTCCGCAATAAGCGCTGCAGTTCCGGGGCAACGAAACTTATAGGTTAATTCACTGTTTACGGTAACCAATTATTATATACTTAGTCAGTTACTTTTTATTCCCAACTCATTAAATAATACCCCAAATAATAAGATTTTGCAACTATACAAGGTTTCTTTATTTATTCACTCCTTCAACATTAAATAAGATAGGTTCCAATTGGCATACACAAAGGCTATAGATTGCGTGAATCGATTATTGTTCGGTCCAATACTTTATTTTATATTCGGTCATATGATTTGTTTTTGTTTATAATTAATTTAATTCAGGGTGTGAAGGTTCTTGTAACTGTGGGGAAGATTAAAAATACATAGATAAGAATGCAAGATTTACAAATTTGAAGTGTTGTGTTGTTAATATGATTTATAAAATTATAATTTACCAGACTAGAACGAAGTAACTCGAGTAGGCAGTTGGTTGATAATCTCGACGCTCAGGATGGTTATGTCGTTCGATATTCCTTTCTTCGGTTTAATAAAGTGGAATTCTTGTCCTGTTCACCTCGGAAATACAGCTCCCTGGGTTTATTTACGGCCAGACTGGTGGTCCTTCTGCAATTTCTGGATCCAAATACGTTCTTCTCTCGTTTGAAGTAATTAGTGATGTTCCGTGTATTTAAAAGGTTATGAGTTCCAGTGTGGTTTATATTATTTATTGTGATACAGTTAACTCTTTGTATTGGTCTTAATATATCGTTAATTCTTTTCTGGTATAGGACAATTCAAGTCCTTCCTTGTAGTACCCAGTTATCTATTTTTTATTGTGATACTGTACGATGATCTCATTTGGTTAAACTTTGCTGGCATAAGTCAAGAAGATTATCATTAGTATTTTGTGTATTATAATTGTATCAAAATAATTCAGAATATTCTAATTACATTAAACATTTCTTGGACTTTTTAATCTCATCACGTTCAGATCATAAAAGGCAATAATTGAAAATCAACAACTTCATACATTACTGTTGTCCTTAGCAACACATTATTTTTCTTCCTTCTCAATGTTTTGTATATAGTGTTTATTTCATATATTTTTCGTCCATTCCTTATTAATCTTCTATCATATCGGAATATAACTTTACCTATAATTTGTTTACTATTTTCTGCATATATTCTGCTGGTTTTTTTTTATCTTAGTCTGTTTCTTTTATATTTATTACTTTTTCGATATCAAACGTTATCAATCGATATCATGGCATTGTGGCATTATCATAATTTGTTTAAATTGAGGTGGTTTATTATATATCATTACTTATCAAATGTTTTTTCCTAGCTCTTTGAACCGTATTCATTAATTATTATTAACTTCCGTACCTAACCTTTATGTTATGAGTGGTTATATAGTGTTATTGGCTGTTAGGCCTTTTATTGTATATGGACCTACCTTTGTTTATAACTGGTGAAAAACTATAGCCCTTTTACATAAGTTCATACATATAATCAATCTTAACTATTAACATTTACATAAATAATTATTCTTTCTATAACTAATAACAATTTTATCTTGATCTATGGATCACATATAAGAAAATTGTGATCTATTAACATTACCTAACTGTTTCCCACATCCTTCTATAACAGTAATTGAATAATACATTTTGCTTCATTACTTTCCATTAATTCAACAAGTAATTTGTATAACATAACATAAACTTTAACATAACATTCATCGTTACAAAATAATATCATTTAATTCATAATCCTTACTTACTATTGCTATAAGGTAAATTATTGTCTCATTTTTGTTTAATTTCATTGTCATTTACTTTGACATTTTCTGTACTAGTTTTTTTTTTACAATTGTCATTAGTATGATATTTATTTACTTTTCACTGACCATGGATTTCTTACTATTGTCTAATTTACAGGTTTGTTTATTATTGTTATTTCTACCTTGCATCCTTATTCATTTTTATATATAATTATAAATTTATTTATTAGACCTTTGTTTTATCATGGGAGTTAAATATTGATTTACTTACTATTTTGTTAATATACTATTTATGTAACATGGATGACTGCATTTCTGTTGCGTTACAATATATATATATATTGTAATATAAAACAACACTATCCCTAGTTTCCATTGGTCTCGCTCCAACCAAGATTCTTCTTCCAATTCCCGGTCTCTCATTTCCCGATTGATTCCTTCTCTCCAACTCAACCTAGGTCTTCCTCTTCGCCTTAGACCATATGGTGTCCATCACATAATTTGCTTGGGGAGTCGTTTATCCGGCATTCTTTGCACATGTCCAAACCATCCTAGCTGTTTTGTTTTTATGTCGTCAACAATAGAGCACTGTACCCCCATTATCTCCCGGTTTCTGACGTTTCTTACTTTTTCCAGTTTTGACCTCCCTGGTGCTCTTCGCCAATAATCCATCTCAGTAGCCTCCAACAACTTTTCTGTTCTTTGTGTTATTCGCCATATTTCACACTTGTATGACGTAATTGGTTTTAAAATTGCATTGTATATACGATGTTTATTTTGTTTTGATATTTGTTGGTCCCACAATATGTTGTTCAGCAATGCTATTGATTTTCTTCCCAAATTATTTCTTTCTCTTAACGCTTTATCTAGACTACCATCTTGTGTAACTGCTGTTCCTAGATATTTATAGCTACTGCAATTTATTATTTCTTGTTCGTCTTCTAAAATTAAATTCTTCTGTTTCCCACCAATGCACATATACTCCGTTTTCTTTATGTTTACTTCAAGGCCCCATAGCTTATATTTCTCTATACGTTTTCGTGTCATATATTCCATGTCGTGATAGTCCTGCGTTACCACGACTTGGTCGTCAGCGAAACACAGTGTGTACACTGTGTTGTCAATTAGAGGTATCCCCATTTTGTGGCATTTCTTTTTCCAGGTTTTGAGGGCTTTTTCCAAGTATATCTTAAAAAGCGTCGGTGAGAGACAACATCCCTGCTTCAGTTACTAACACTAAATCCTTTTGAGACTCTACTTTCAATTTTTACGTGCGCTTTCAATCCGTTATATAAAGTCTTAACCGCTTCGATTAAAGTGGAGGCGATGTTTGTTCGTTGAAGTGCCAGCCAAAGTTTGGTGTGCGGAATAATATCATACGCTTTTTTAAGGTCAACATATAGGCAGTGCACTTCTTGGTTTACAGCAGTTTTCTTTTCTATGATTTGCGTCAAGCAAAATAAGTGATCTATGGTTGATCTCCTCGCTCGAAAACCAGCTTGTTCCTCTGCTTCCATGTCCGAGTATTGATGTTCAATGTTTTCTTCAGAAGTTTTCCATACACTCTACTGATTGAACTCGTCACCGCAATTACACGGTAATTGTCGCATTCGGTTGTTTTACCTTTTTTTGTGAATGGTTGAAACAAAAGATGTTTTCCATTCTTGCGGTATTTGTTTGTCATTTATGCAGCTATGGAATAGTTTCGTGAGATGTTCATATAATTTTGTTGTGCCATATTTGAGCAGTTCCGCCGGGATGTTGCCATGTCCGGGGGCTTTACCATTTTTCAGATGGCGGTATATTTCCTTTATCTCTTCCGTGGTTAACCTGACAGGCGATGAAGTCGTTCTAATGTTGTCGAATTCATAATCGGTGTTATTTTGAAATTCTGTTCTGCTTTCTCTTAGGAGGTTACTAAAATATTCGTCCCATTTCTGTAGAGATATTGGCGATATTAAATCTTTTTTTCCCGTCTTATCGACTTTAGGAATTTCCAACTTTCAGTGCATTGCCTGCCTTCTATATAAGTATTCAGTCGGGCGCAATTCTTATCCCACGTTTCATTTTTGCTTTGCGTTATCATTCTTCGCACCGCTGCTTGTGCTTCCTTGTATGTTATTTTGTCCTCAACTGTTTTAGTTGTTTTTCGTATTTCTCTTTCTTGTTTTTGATTAGTAATTCTACTTCTTTATGATAAATATAAATTATATTTATATTTATAATTATAAATATGTATAATGATTGGGTGACAAAAGTTCCAATCCAAAAGTTCCAAGACAAAAGTTCCAATTATTTACCCATGGCAGTATTTTGTAAATAATTAGTGTAAAAAGAATACTTTGAATAGTTTTAAACATTTTGTGCATGAAAGTGCAGGCGATAGCCTGTGGAAAGTGTACACCTGCCCCGACAGTGTACAGCGTTTGTGTGTCTATGTGTGTATGCCAGTACCGACATGCATGGTTCTATGAGGGAGAGACATATGAATTGTTGATTTTTATTGTAAAATCAGGTGTTGACAGAGTTAAAATAAATTAATAAATATGGTTTTTACCTGTTACCAAAGATATATCACAATTCTGAAGCCACCATTAGATTAAGGACATTTAAACGCTTACGGTGATGCAAAATTATTGCAGAAAAGTGCAATAATAAAGACGTCATATTAATTAAAGTTAATTACTACTATAATTAACTAGTAATTAACAAGTGAGTTATACGTAAATGACGAGTGAAAAATTATGAAGGCAATGCAACCACTCGGCTAAAGATAAAGTTTATGTGATTGTGAAAACGGACTAAAACGTTATCAGTAGAAAAAAGGGCGCTACACTCGAATTGACAAAATTTAACATGTCAAAAACGATATCTGACATGTCATTTTGACGTCTACTATAAACACCTCTGGCAATTTTAGACGTGGTCAGACTCAAGATAGTCCACGTGACGTCGCTCTGTCCGTCTGCAGACCAACGTGAAATGAACATCATCATCACAATCATCTGCAATACACCACAATTTATGGAGGAACACAGGACCATCATCTACAACAGGCTATAGAGTACCGAGAACGCATCATCATCATAATCATCATCATCATCATCATCATCATCATCATTGTCATCATTCAGGAGGCGGAAACACACACGTACACATGCAACGGTAACCTCAACAATACACAGGTAACAAATGAACAAGTATATTTATGTGCAAAGAACTCATAAAGGACAGAATATGAGGTAGTAAAGATATAAAGACTTAAATGTAAATAATGTACATATTCAAAGTAAAAGACGTAATTGTAAATTGTTAAAAATAATAATTTTATTTTGTTTAATTTTAAAAATTGGGTGTGCCATTATAAATCATAAATATTCTTAAAGTAAATGTTATTTTCATTAAAATATTAGTAGCAACTATTAAAATTTTATTTAGTAAAGTTAATATTATTTTTATAAATGAGTTGCTATTTTAATAATGATTCAAAGTCAGACACCCAACCAACATAAAAGAATTATATAATTTGTTCATCATAAAATTATATGTTTAGATATTTAAGATTATAGGCTATTAAGGAGTGCTGAATAGCAAAGATATGTTATGTTTCAAGAGTGTAACCTTATAAAAGAGAATATTTTGAATTTTCTGATTTAAAATTTTAATAATCAAGCAATTTCTTTGCAATGTTTAATAAACTGTGATTAATTGTTTTACTATGTGTTTCAATAATTACTTTACGTCATCAAAGTCTCACACCTCTTTCTAAAAAAAATACTTCTATTGTGCAACCACATATACTTAATGCAACGAACATACAAAAATCCTACAACCTAGCCAGTGTTTAAAACTATACAGTGCGTTGGGTACATGGACAAGTGTGTATTTATTTTATAATACTTGTAACATTGCAATATATATATACAATGGAATACACAACTACATTACACAATTATGGACTGTTCTCGAACAATAGAATGAGTCGTTCTAGACGTTTCTTGGGTAGCCCAGCAGATGCGTATTTCTGCCAAGGCCGCACTGAATAATCGACTAGAGTTTTTTAGTGCTTGTTTAGAAAACATATTATGAAACCCTGCAGAGTATAAGTACACAACAGCTGCTGCTTAGTTTAGTTTACATCGAATGATTTACCCAGTGTGTCTCAAGAGGTTATTAGTGAAAAGTGAGTATTCTGTATGGTTATTAGAAGACATTATTATTGTGTGTTGACAAACATATAATTTGAATTATTATACAACTACAACATTGTTGAATAACTTGTTGATTACACATTATTTTTTCATTCCATCCCATCTAAGACCTCTCCACTGCATTACCTGTCTACCTGTCTTCTCATCGCCACCATCAAAATTCAAAATGAATTTATTTTATAGCATAGATAAATAGAAAAACCATTTACAACCAAAAACCTAGAAAACTTTTTACATACAATGACATCAAAACATTATGAATAATAAAACTTGAGATATGAATATGTGTACGTATGAGTGAGTCTAACAGTACAGTATACTAATAATTCATAACTTGTACTTACGCCTCACATCACCACTCTGATGGACTGAGTGTTCTTCGGTATTTGGCAGCTCAAATAGTCTAACTAATATATTATCTTCCACACCGTCGTCACTTCCACCTTCAACAAATGTAAAATAATTACATGTTAGGATATACGTACTACATAAAATATACCGTTGGTGGACGGTAGCGCAATGATTTTATTTTCTAGGTTGGCTAATCTGATTTATATCGCGCATCAATTTTTGCGTGGTTGAACTTTGCACAGTGCACATTCAGTTTTCTCGGCGTTCGGTTCGCCGAACTCTTCTCTGTCAATTAGTGTCGACATTAAATGTAGGCTTTAGGCCCTTACATTCTCGCTTATGGCCAACTAGCGCCATAATTAACTTCTTATTCTCGGTTATGGCCGACCAGCGCCATAACTTCATTCTAATATAAATTCGTATTAACTTGCAACATGCAGTATTAGCCAGCCTCATTCAAATTTACATCTGTAATGTGATTATTAAAATATTAAACTTATTCGTATACAGTCCATTTCTCGTTATTTCTTAATTCAGAATAATTCATTTACACATTATCTCAATCACTATGGAAGACCAGCCAGCAGAATATTTAAACCAAGAAGAATACATTTAGCCCACTCGGGCCCAATTAACTAACACTTCCTGTCCACGCTTGTGGAACATTATTTTATTCAACAGTTTCGGTCCACTTGGACCGGGACTAATCATTTTTTGATCCACCGTGCCTGGATTCCAATTAACATTTTAGTCCTCACGGTGCGCATCATCCATATTTTTGGTCACTCCGGACCTGGATTTCCACTTAATATCTTTACATCTGTTTCTGGCCATCACGGGCAAATTAGCACGTCAGCTAATGCGACCGTGGCGTGATTTGCGTCGCCATTTCGTCCGTCATCTTCGGACAACGCAATAACAAGTTCCTGGCGGCTGCAGTGCTTCAAAGTGGTCATCTCTGCCAGCTGTTCACCATCGTCACCAAGGAGCCGACGCTGTGGGACGTCGCCAACCAGGTACCACCAGCAACAGTAAAAAGGTGCGTAAAAAATGTCTGAAGAAGGCCTCAAGGTGCTGACCAGAAAGAGAGGCGGATTGAAATCCGCGATAGTGCGGATACAATCCGCGGTAAATTCGTTTGACATTCATTTAAGCACAAAACATTTTTTGACTGTAAGATTAGAAAGTCTTAAGAGCTTGGCCTCGAAGTACGACGAGGTACGGTCTGAGATAGAACTTATCAGTAAGGATACGAGCGCTGCTCAGGCAGACCGAGTCGAGGTTGAGGAAATGATATACTCAACTGAGGCAAACATTTTACAACTTCTTGACACTTTTAATACTCAGACAGTGCCTCCTGTACTATCGACGCCTATGCATTTAAAGCCGATAAGTTTGCCCTGCTTCTCAGGCAACATACTTGAGTGGCAACACTTCTATTCAATTTTCAATGATCTAGTGCATTCAAGATCCGACTTAACACCAGTACAGAAACTGCATTATTTGCATTCCTCAGTGAAGTGTGAACCATTAGACTTAATTAAATCATTACCCATTTGTCAAGAAAATTATGTAATAGCGTTGAACTTGCTGTCCGAGAGGTATAATAATCCATTTATATTAGCCAAATATTACGTACAAAACCTACTTCAGGTTAAGTCCACAATAAAGGACTCAGTCCAAAGCTTGGCGGAGTTTACGAATGCAATAACGTCTTCCGTTAATTCACTGGCGGCAATGAAGCTGTCCGTAAATACATTTGAGTTTATTACCATACAGTTGCTCTCCACCAAACTTGACCCTATTACTTTAAAACTGTGGAAGGAGTCAATAGACCCTGACAACTTGCCCAGTTTTCAAGACTTTACGCATTTTTTAAACTTGCGCCGACAGCTTTTAGAAAATACAATGCCAATTGAATCCGGACAGCAATTCAACAAACCTAGCGTAAAACCAAACAATAAATTTGAGAAATATAGCTTAAGAAATACTGCTGGCAGCAATACCTTTAAAAATTATCACGCAGCGGCAAGGCATTTGTGCGTGTGTTGTAAATCTGACCACCCGCTTTACATGTGTAACAATTTTCGTACATTAAGTGCCGCTGAGCGGGGGCAATTGGTTGCAAATCATAAATGCTGTATTAACTGCCTTAGAGCAGGTCATTTGATAACAAATTGTAAAAGTAAACGAGTCTGTAAAATTTGTTCAAAGGGTCATCACACCTTGCTGCACGCTAATTACGTGCCACAATCACCAGCTGCCAGCAGCAATTATTGTTCATTTAAATTACAGTGTAAAAACAATATTCTTCTATCCACAGCGGTTGTATATGTCGTTGATCAGGCTGGCAATAGGCATAAAGCTCGGGCACTCCTAGATGCCGGGTCCCAGATCAATTTTTGTACGAAATCATTTGCGAAAAGGTTGCACCTTAAACTAACCCGATCTAATATTCCAATTACAGGAATAAACAACACAGCGTGTTGCGCTACTGACATTGTTTCCATGCGTATTATTTCTCGCTATCAGAGACATAGTTTTGAGGCCAAATGTGCCGTCCTATCTAACTTAACTCATAATCTACCTTCAATCTCGTTTGACATCAACCGGTTTCACATTCCAAATAAAATTTTTCTCGCCGACCCAGATTTTAATATATCTTCACAGATCGACATACTATTAGGGGCACAATTTTATCTGGATTTAATATTAGCCAATAAATACACACGCGGACACAACTTCCCTATCATTCAGGAAACAAAACTGGGTTACATTCTGGCCGGCAATCTGCCCAAACACTGCCACACCCAGGGTCCTGCGGTTTCGTTCCTGGCAAGGAACAATGACAGTCAAATTCTACAATCTCTCGAGAGAATTTGGGAGGCAGAAACAATCCCTGGCGATACCCCTGACGGCGAGTCGGCTTGCGAAGAGCATTTTGTGCGCTCTACTCAGCGCAACCACGAGGGTAGATTTATAGTGTCGCTCCCATTCAAATCTGATAATCCCCACTTGGGGGAATCGTACACAAGTGCCGAATCAAGATTTTTAAGTTTGGAGCGTCGATTCAGGCGCGATCCCAAGCTCGCTCACGACTACGCGGACTTTATCAGGGAATATATGGATCTTGGGCACATGACACTCATCGATCATGGCGCTATCAATTCAGGAGCGTCAAATATTTACTACTTGCCTCACCATGCAGTGTTTAAACATTCTAGCTTGACCACAAAACTGCGCGTTGTTTTTGATGGTTTGTCCAAGACTACTAATGGTCTTTCGTTAAATGACATATTATTAGTAGGTCCCAATGTTCAGCAGGATCTCTTCTCTATTCTATTGCGTTTTCGCATACATAAGTATGTCCTGATTGCCGACATCGAGAAAATGTATCGTCAGATTCGCGTAGCTGAAGGAGATTGTCACTATCAACGCATTTTGTGGCGTGACTCTCCCCTCGAACCACTTAAGCATTTCGCGCTGCAAACAGTAACCTACGGCACGGCTAGCGCCTCTTTTTTGGCCACTCGGTGCCTTTTACAAATTGCTAGAGACAATCAAACTTCCTTTCCTCAAGCGGCTTTAGCCATAACTAACGATTTTTATGTCGACGATCTACTTACCGGTTCGGGCACTATCCCCGATCTAACCAAGCTGAAATCTGACCTAGGTGCGTTACTTGCTCAATATGGTTTCACGTTGGACAAATGGGCATCAAATGAACCCACAGCGGTCGCAAATCATCACAACTTTTCACGACCCCTAAATAAACAGGACAACGTGCGTACCCTGGGCATTCTTTGGAACAACACTGCTGATTCATTTTTGTTTGATGTCAAACTATCTCCGGTCGATCATAGCATATCCAAGAGAAAGATTCTCTCAATTATCGCCGGAATATATGATCCGCTGGGTTTAATCGGACCAGTTGTCTTTTTGTATAAACACTTTATGCAGCGACTTTGGCTTTGTAAGCTTGGTTGGGATGAACCGATTTCCGGTCAGTCACTTTCGGATTGGCATTCTTTGTGTAACAAATTGAGTTTGATTGGTAAAATAATAGTCCCGCGATCTATTCGTTTCAACCGTGAGGCGGTTACGGTTCAGTTGCATGGGTTTTCGGATGCCTCGGAGAAAGGGTTCGGCTGTTGTATATATATTCGAGTCATTTATCAGGATTCTACTGCTTCCTGTCGTCTCCTGTGTTCCAAATCTCGCGTGGCTCCCCTACGCCAAGTGTCATTACCTCGCATCGAGCTCTGCGCTTGTTTGTTATTATCGCGACTTGTATCCAAGGTTATTCCTGCTCTTCATTCGTTTATTGATGGTGTACATTTGTATTCTGATTCTATGGTGGCTCTTTTCTGGATTCATGCGCAGTCTACGCGTTGGAAGACATACGTCGCTAATCGGGTTGCTGAAATTCAGCGTCGCACGCAAGCTTATACCTGGCATCACATTGATTCGCGACGCAATCCTGCTGATATTATATCTAGGGGGTGTTTCCCTGACGTTTTGCGCGATTGCTCGCTTTGGTGGCACGGTCCTGGCTGTCTGTCTCAATCGTCAGATTCTAATCCTGTCCCATCCTTCGTACCGGCCACTCCATCGTCTTCGGAGGTCACCGCGGAAGAGAAAACTGCACACAACCAGTCGCTAATGTCTACCCTGGCTGTTGACTTATCGTTGGACTTTTCCTCGTTGCACCGGCTGACACGTGTATACGCTTACTGTTTTCGTTTCATCAGAAATATTAGGCACCCATGTGCGGACAAACTTTCGGGCGATCTGACCCCTGTAGAAATTCATCAGTCTCTCAATTTCTTCATAAAACAATCTCAGTCGATCCACTTTGCAACCGAAATTAGTTGTCTTCGGAAGGGATCTTCTGTTTCCATTAGGAGCAAGTTGGCTTCTCTCGACCCGTTTCTTGACACTTCTGGAGTGATACGCGTGGGCGGACGTTTGCAGCATTCCCAATTACCCTACGATTCGAAACATCCTATCGTATTACCCCCTTCGGCGCATATTACACGCCTTATCATCGAACGTGAACACATTCGTTTACTTCACGCTGGTGCTCAGCTCGTGCATCATTCACTGCGTCAACGTTGGTGGATTGTCAATGCCCGGCTAGTCATCCGTTCCATTATTCGTAAGTGTCTCAAGTGTATCAGGTTTAGTGCCACACAGCAGGTCCAGAGACTTGGCATTTTGCCATCCCCTAGAGTCACTCCTTCAAGGCCGTTTCTATTTTGCGCGGTTGATTATGGTGGTCCCTTCATGATTCGTCATGGCGGGCAGAAGTCTAGAACCTTTACTAAGGCATACGTATCTCTGTTTGTTTGCTTAGCAACTAGGGCTATTCACCTGGAATTGGTGTCCGACCTTACTGCAAGCGCATTTATAGCTGCTTTACGTCGTTTTATGGCACGTCGGGGTATACCTAGTAAGCTGTACTCCGACAAAGGCACGAACTTCAGGAAGGCACGCACCATCCTACATGACATTTACAACTTTTGGCGCAACAAGGATGCCATCTCCTCGATTAAGTCATTCACATCCTCTCAGGGGATATCATGGTCATTTATTCCGCCCTCCTCACCTCACTTCGGTGGCCTTTGGGAGAGCGGCATAAAGAGTTTGAAATTTCATCTGCGGCGCGTGGTAGGCAAATCTATATTAAACTTCGAAGAGTTCACGACCGTTTTGTCTCAGATAGAGGCATGTCTGAACTCTCGACCCTTATTTGCTATTTCCTCGGATGTTAACGACCCGGTGCCACTTACACCTGGCCATTTTTTGATTTGCGCGCCCCTAACTGCGATTCCTGACCCAGACCTTTCTCACGTTCCTGTTTCTCGTCTTGGTCGTTGGCAACTACTTCAGAGGTTTGTCCGGGACATTTGGAAGGCGTGGTCTCGCGATTATTTGCACCAGCTGCAACAGCGTCACAAGTGGAAGTTTGCCAAAGATAATGTTTCCATTGGTGACTTAGCTTTGATTATAGAGGATAACTTGCCTCCATTAGCCTGGAAATTTGGCGTGATCATCGCCACATTTCCCGGCCCAGATAACTTGGTTCGCGTCGTAGACATTCGCACGCCTACGGGTGTTTTGCGGAGACCAATACATAAATTATGTCTGTTGCCAGCGCGAGACGAGATTTGACATTATGATTATAGCACAATGCTACCTTTTTCAGCCATTGGCTTATTATTTATTACGACCATTTGGTCAACATAATTGTGATGAATTGTCACAACATTTTTGTCAATTTTGCGTCGTGGCACGCTTCTAATTATCACAGTTCTGTGGTACCTTAATATTTGTATTGTATGTTAATTTATGGGGCATACTATGTCTTACACATTTTCATTTGATGTTATGGGGTATATTGCATGTTTTTTGGGTGGTCTTATTTATGAAATGTTATTACATAATACTCGCATGTTTGCCGTTAAGTAACCATGCATTCATTTCTTTATATTGTTGCTGATAAATATGTACTATTTTGTGAATGTCTTAAATTGTTAAATTGTCTCTGTAATTTCACTTTTGTATTGATATTTGACATTGCAATCATTATCTTGTAATTATTTTATTTATCTTGTAATTATTCAAATTATTGGTATTGTTTCACATAAATTGTGTCCATGTAAAACGATTGTAAGCGTCTGCCGTATGTAACTGCCACGTCTAATTTATTCGTATTGTATTTTATATTTTATTCATTTTGTAAGTAATGCACAATTCATTATTTAAAACTATGACATACATGTCATAGCTGGGCTGCATTCAGCATCTAGCTTGCTCATATATTGTTACATATTGTAAATTCCTGAAACTTCAGGAATAGCATGTCTAGGTCATTACATGCCGCACTGCTGAATATACAATAGAACATGCAACTACAACATGTTCAAAAACAATTTTGTTCATGATGAACCTCCGTTCATGTATTAAACATTGTATAATTATGTATTTTCTTTCATGTTCTGTAATGTTACATACTGCACACTTGTGCCAGAAATATTGTTAACCAGACTTATTCGTATATGAAACAGCTGTTCGCCGACCTTGGTCTACAGTCGCCTATCTGCATGCTTATCTCTAAACTAGCGGCAGACTGCCGTTATCTAATCTCAACTCAAGGTTCAAATTGGCCTTGAAGCTAATCATGGTTAATAACAACCGTACTCTTTAAATCAAATTGTAAATGTATTATAATTTATTAAAATGTGTATTAAAAAATCTTTTTGATTTTTGACGGGCAGCTTATGGACGGTAGCGCAATGATTTTATTTTCTAGGTTGGCTAATCTGATTTATATCGCGCATCAATTTTTGCGTGGTTGAACTTTGCACAGTGCACATTCAGTTTTCTCGGCGTTCGGTTTGCCGAACTCTTCTCTGTCAATTAGTGTCGACATTAAATGTAGGCTTTAGGCCCTTACATTCTCGCTTATGGCCAACTAGCGCCATAATTAACTTCTTATTCTCGGTTATGGCCGACCAGCGCCATAACTTCATTCTAATATAAATTCGTATTAACTTGCAACATGCAGTATTAGCCAGCCTCATTTAAATTTACATCTGTAATGTGATTATTAAAATATTAAACTTATTCGTATACAGTCCAATTCTCGTTATTTCTTAATTCAGAATAATTCATTTACACATTATCTCAATCACTATGGAAGACCAGCCAGCAGAATATTTAAACCAAGAAGAATACATTTAGCCCACTCGGGCCCAATTAACTAACACTTCCTGTCCACGCTTGTGGAACATTATTTTATTCAACAGTTTCGGTCCACTTGGACCGGGACTAATCAGTTGGGTTGAAACATTACGAACAAAATGACTTGATACATATAAATGCGTGTATGTATGTGTGGGTCTGTTAGTACATTATACTGATAATCCATAACTTGTACTTACGCCTCACATCACCACTCTGATGGACTGAGTGTTCTTCGGTATTTGGCAGCTCAAATAGTCTAACTAATGTATTATCTTCCAGTCCATCGTCACTTCCACCTTCAACAAATGTAAAATAATTACATGTTAAGATATACTCTTTAAAATACTCTTGGTTAGAAACATTATGAACATGACGTGATACCAATAAATGTGTTTATGTATGTGTGAGTCTGTCAATACAGTATGAGGTATCATTCCTGTCTTAGGCTTATACTTACACCCATTGTCTTCCCTTACTGCAGTATTCCTGTCTGATTTGCATACAGTATCCAACACTGTTTGCATCTGCTCCTCGTCTTTTCCCCCTTCAACAAATGTAAAATAATTACATCATAGGCGTAACTTGGGAGGGGCAAGGAGGACACTCGCTCCCCCAATGTTCCGGGTATTATAAAATTTTGTTTCCAGTTGTTATAAATAAAAACTAACAAATAGTCATTAAGGAAACAGTGTCTGTGCTTGTAAGCACACTAAGCACTATTTATCAACGTCTGTAGTGTTATCAGACGACTAGTTGCCATAAATTTATTATTCTTATTTCTTTCGAAGAAACTTGTAAGTGGAATTTTTGACAGATTTGAACGATATACGTCAAAATAATATTACTGTTCGAAAAAAGAATAATATTGACGGGGTCCAGCGTTGTCCAGAGTTGGGTTACCGTTACTCCTGGCTTGGCGTGGTCCTGGATATGTCCAGAGTCCAGCGTCGTTCTCCAGCAGTGTGTGGTCCGTCCCAGAGAATTAATATCGGCTGCGAGGTGGATCTCGTTCGGCTGTTAATCGTCTAAAAAGCATCTCGTAACGTCCATCATCTCGCGTCGCTCTTTGTAGCTTCTCTGTAGGTACACTTGGTGACTTAAACGGTCCCGGTACTCTACGTTTCCCGTAATAGTGTAAACATAATTACTGAAAACGTCTTTATTCGTTCGTAGATGAGACTTGTAACAAAATAAAACTGTTCTGCCGACGGACAGCGTGTCCGACTGCAATTGTGTCTTGAAATGAAGAGAAGGGCTTCCAGTCGAACCCTTAATTTATACCCTCTCGAGATTCCGCACCTGTTGGTTCCGAAATTGCCCTGTCGAGATCTGCAGATCACATGATAGCCCCCACTCCCGAACCTTTTCATATATTTGCAATTTTCTGCAAATGGCAATGTTTTGTAAGGAATTGAGATAGCACAAATCATAGATAATTTGATTAAGCACTCACTGTATTAATTTGAGCGTCTTAGTGTAATTGCGTATTTTTGGCACACCTTATTTCGCACTGACTTCTCGTAGTGTGTCCTACTAACGTCATTTTCTTACTGTGGATAACTATAAAATTTATACACACTTTGGTGCCTTTTGTTTGTTTATACACTAATTAGTTTTCACACAGTGAATTAAAATAATTATTTTAGTAATTAATTGGGGAGGGTTGCTGGGATTCCTGTCTGTACATGCATCACTAACACACACAAAATACACGCGTAACACACATACACCCAGACATGTCCATTTACCCCAAACTTATAACAATTTTACAAATTTTACATTTATTTAAATCAATGCTCCATACAGCATATGGCTGTATCGTTGCAATATACTGTAAGTATAGATTCAGTTATATCGGAGTGTAACTAATAGACACTTAGACTATTCAAATAGAGATCATTATGTTATAAAAATGTTGCAAAAGTTTTATTTTTGTATAATAATATTGTAGTGTGTGGTAGGAAGGAAACATTACTATTGTATATTAAATAATGATAGAAATGTAAGGGAGAATGTAATGTAAATAAACTAGTAGTATAAAGTATGACAAATAAACTGACTACTAGCCAATAAAATAAGAAATAACTATTGCTGGTTATGGACAAATAATAATGTAGTTAGTAAGAAATAAATGTTAAACAAAACCTACATCTACTTGGTAGATAAAAAGAGGCAATATAATCAATAAAATTTGTAATAGCCAATGTCCAGTATATAAAGGAATGGTATATGTTACTAGATTAAAGTATAAGTAATCTTAAATGTCTGTAATATACTAATACGAACGTAATTAACAAGATGTCTACTTGGACAGAAACAATACATCTACTTTAGAAGGTAGACAGGGACATTACAAGGTACATAGCATGTCTTAAATCATAATGTGTATAGTAAAAGATCATGTTGTTTATTAGGATTAAATACCAAATGTTACAATGTATTAGAAGTAAGCAATTTTATTGTAAGAAACCAGAATAGCCCAATGTACACAAGACATTTTTAGGCCTTGAGTCAAGAGTTTTATAGAAAGTTAAGGTTCATACTTATGATTTTAGTATTAGAATGTTTGTTAATAGCATAAAATCATATATACAAACGAGAAAACAAAAAATGTAATAAAAAAGATACCTTTTAACAAATAATGTATTAGCATAGGCCAAACATTAAAATTGTTCATTTTTAGAAATACCGTATGGAAACATATCATATGAGATCTTAAAATGATCAGCAGAAAGAAAGCAATTCAATGGTAATAATATATTGACAATTGTAATTAGCATAAGAAAATTATGTTAATTTTAAGAATTTTGTTAATTTGGATCTCAGAAAACAAAAGTGTATCAACCCAAAGACCGACGCTTATCAACGACAATGCGAGCAATTTCAACCAATTGGAATTTTTATATTTTGCTGTATTAACCCAAAAGCACACGCCGAACTATCAAAAAAGTGACGCTTAGCGAGGAAGTCTAGTATGAGAATTCATCGAGTCAAGAACGTCTCTTCCGCGACAGTCGTAGCCGGGAATTTAACATCAGAGTCGAACCTCGGCTAGATTAGGTGAAACGCAAACATACAAACATAACCAAAAAGTGTAAAGAGTGTCGTGAGAGTTCATACTAACAAAAGCAGAGTTAAAGTGCAGTAATAATTAACAGTGAATAATAAAGAGTGTTTTAAAAGTAAAGGAAAGTATAGTGTACATACTTAAAGTTATAATCGACTTATAACAAATTACTATAATATAATTATAACACTTTCTGTACACTTTATCCCAACTAACACGCCAAACTATTTATCCCACCAGAACTAAACAAAAACACTATCAATTATAATTTTTTATATTACAATATAATTACATTATTTTATATTATATTATTATTATTATTATTATTATTTTATTTTACATTATATTACAATTACATTATAATTTTTGACATTTAAACCATTATTTCGTTGTTTTTTAATGTTAAAGCGGTATAACCGATAGAAATCAGTTAACCTCAAAAATTGACATCGATCGTCATACGAAATAATTGTTATTCTAGATCTAAGATATTGTTCTTTTTCATTGTAGTCACTCTTATATTGTGAGGTTTTGTACTTCGTAAAAAACATTTTCGTTTATTATTATTGTAGTCAAAAGAACCTAATTTATATTTAAATAACGTAAATAATCTGTACACTAGGCTTGAATTATATAATATTGCCAACTTTTGAGCGAAGAATTTTAACCAGCATGGACCAATGTTTAAAAAGAAAAGGTTGTCACTTTATTTTAAAAGGAAAAGAAACAAATATAAACAGGAATAAAAGGAATTGAAGAGAATTAATTGTGTATGGAATTATTTTAAATACTTAACCATTTTTTATCAGTTTAGGAATATTAGTGTTTGTTTACATTCGAAGAAAAAGTTGGTAGTACCTATTGCCCGGCTACCATATGCGATTTGATTTAAAGTAGGTAAGTGAATTCAATCCGCCTCCAGGAAGTAATTAAAAGACGTTAAATCATTTCAATCTATTACACCATTAAATATATTAATTCCTGAAAAATAACCTCAAAACTGGAACACTATAGGTAACAAATCAACAAGTAAAGGTATAAATATAACCACCACTCAAGTCGAATACAACACTCAGTTCTCAATTAATAATTTTTTTATTAAATTGAAAGTTTAATTGTTAATCAACAGAACCATAATTCTTATTGGTAATTACGTTACAAATAGCGCACCAACTCTGGGGCATAAAGGGATTAACCGTTATATTATAAATATTATTTCAATCACTTTCTACTACAGTCCGTTTCTTGATGTATATAATACATTTAATATTTATAATGAATTTACCTCAAGATATACCTTTTTTTTCCTTATTAGGAACATGTTTCGGGTACCATCTTGTACCCATCCTCAGCCTTCCGGTTTTTGTGTCTGGTGAAGTACATATGTGTTGGTTGACTATTATTATTGTGGCTTCCTGTTGGCTTCTGGTACTTCAAATTAGTTTTATTGTGTGTGATTGTGGTGTATGTGTTAGTTTTTTGTGTATTTTCGATGTTGAGTGCTTTGAATAGTGTGTCATGTTTTGTATTGATTTGTATTTGTTTAGGTATTAGCTTGTTTTGTGTTTTATGTTTGTATATTTGTAAATTTTCCCAAATGTTCATTATGGTGCCTCTGTGTGGGATATGTTTTATTAGTGTCACATTGGTTGTCTGGGAATTCATGTCAATAAACACAGGGCACTTTGTTTAGCATTTACCTCTTGATAATATATAACCGACAAATACTGTTTAAATTCCATCATCAAAGTGCTGTTGGCTTACAGAACCGTTCGCTGTGAAAGCCAGAGGCATTTTATTCAACTCACAGTTCACACCAATGGACGTCGTTTGTTGGGGTCGCTACTACCACTACTGGCAATTGATACGAGTTGAATGACAACGCTCAATAAAACTTACAGTCTATTTGAATGACACAGATACTGTGTGTGTGTGTGTGTGTGTGTGTGTGTGTGTGTGTGTGTGTGTGTGTGTGTGTGTTTAAAAGTTGCGGTTTGTTAGTTCTGCACATCATGAAGCATTCTACTCGCTCGCTTCCACTGTACCAAACATTTATTTTAAATACATTTACACTGTCTTCTCACGTTTTCTCACATTTCAAATGCATATGAAATGTGTTCATATATATATATATATATATATATATATATATATATATATAAGTAGATATATATATTGTAACGTTATTGTTTCTATTGATTTGTTTATATATAATATTTATACATTTAATATTTATAATGAATTTACCTCAAGATATACCTTTTTTTTCCTTATTAGGAACATGTTTTGGGTACCATCTTGTACCCATCCTCAGCCTTCCAGTTTTTGTGTCTGGTGAAGTTTATTATTTAAGGTATTGTTTATTTTTACACAATATCTTACACAGTTTTATTAATATCTCTCTTTTCTTTATACGGGGACACAAACGACAACTTTTCCAATTTTTCTCTCCAGTGCGTTCACATCCTAAATGCTCTTGTGCCACTGCATTATCTCCTACTTATGCCTACAGAATCTAGTCGCTTCCTCCTCTTATGTCAATGTTAATTCCAAACATCGTGCTAAGAGAATATTGTAGGAATGCCAATAATTCTTCCTGTATCAGCTTTCTTTATGATTTCAAGGCTGAGAGGTATTTTAGTGTTGTCACTTTGTAGAGGAATCTGCTAAATGGGTACTTCGTCTCCTTTTTATGTCGAATGAGTTGTAGTTTTTGCACAAGTTTTGCATTCTATGTATTTTCTTCTGCTTCAACATTTTTCCACATTGAGAATAAAAAGTTTTTATTCTACATTGTAGTATATTAAAGTTGGTTATTATCACTGTTTTCTTATTGTCTTTGTATTTTAAGTAAATATATTTATTGTCGTTTGACGCTGCCGATTAACCTTTAACATGACGTGTTGTGTGCGTGGTGTGTGTGTGTGTGTGTGTGTGTGCGCGCGCGCGCGCGTGTGTGTAGGCGTGTAGCGCGTTCGTGCGCATTCCAGCTTCTACAGTTGTCTCGAAGTAAAAAGAAGTTACTGAGCAACGAAAGACGATACCAACATTAAACGATAACCTGATTGCAAGACAGAGAATAGTCTTTCAGATTATATAGCCTATATAGTATAGCTCTCATCCCCGACAATGATTGATGAAAGAGTAATATTCCCGTCCCGGATTGTCATAACAGGTTTCCAAACATTTTCGCCAATATGAAAAACATGTGCGTATGTCAGCGAGTATCACTCGTTAGAAAGTGTGAGATTTATATAATAGTTGAGAAATATACAGTTCAACCATGTAAAATTGGAACAGAATAGGCGCACGGAGAAAATAAAATGAAAATCTTTCGAAACTATATGCAGAAGAAACTCAATAAGGTATGCTGAGAATCAATGAGAGCTGTGCTCATTAGCTTAGGAGATCGGACGTAGTTTTTACGTTTTTCTTTAAAAGGGACGTAGAATCATATCTCAGTGGGATATACTCTCGGTCTTGTACCTCCTACCTTACATAGTATACATCGATACGAACCATTTAATCTGCTTTTCACACTGTGTAGAAAGTAAATTACGCACGTTCTGTTCATCATCATCATGCGTTTATGTGTTTACTGCCAAAGGGCAGGTTTTACAGGAATGCTTCCTCCATGCTTTCCTATCCTCGACTAGTCGCTTCAATTTTTTGATATGGCATCCGTATATCGTCCAATGCAATAAAATCAATTAAACACGAAACGGGACAAGACGTATTTAGTACAAATAAACGTGCAACGCATTTCTTGTAAACTCAATTTGTGTAGAGAAAATAAAAAATTATCTCTACTCAATAATACAAGCGACCTTTTTCTATACTAAACAGCACCTGCAGATCTAAAAGTGTTTAGGTTTGCTTGACGCTTTGTTCCATTAAATTTACTGTTATAAGGTAATAGCTTACCAAGATTTGTTAAGGTCCGGAAAGGTAATTATTGTACCTTGTGAGTCATAATGAGTACATTATTCACGTTTTATTCAGATTTTCATAGTATATATTTTAAATTTAGCACCTGTGTGCTCAAAACTGAGCAAAAACCTTTCCAGTTCTCCTTAAGGTACATTTTAATTACACTTACTCTTAAAAACTTGTCAAATTACTTATACAATTTAATAGTTAGTTTGAAAAGTTCCCCTGAACCCTTGCAAACGCTTAATTACTGCAGATTTTAATTAACCTCAGATTACAAGAATCATAAGTTACATAACTCATTTAGAATACTCGAATTGAAAAGAAAAAAATTCTTGGATTAAGTGGTTGAAAGGGCATAAGAATTTAAGAAGATAGCAATCAATGAAGTGACCTAACAATTTTAATGTACAACTACTGGCCATATTAAGAAGTGGAGATTTAAACAAACCAATTCTTGCTTTCGATTCAGTGAGGCGAAAGGAACACGCCAGTAATAATATTTTTTTATTAAAGCAACTTTGAACCGCCGCACATTTTATTGTTTTCTCTTTTTCCTAATATGCTTTTCATTCTTTCACTATATGTAATGTATCAGACCTCTTTTCTTTTGTAATTTTACGTCAGTTTCCTTGTCTCTTGATCTTTTCTTTCAGCCTGATTTCCTCTATTATTTTACTGTTCTTATTCCTGTCCTAAATTGTTTGTTCGACTGTATTTGGGGTCTGTTCAAAATCTTTCTGTCCTTCTTCGTGCAATAAAAATTTATTTTTAATGTTTCTTACACATTCAAAAATCTGTGTCATTAATCTTTAATTTTTCAATTATAATGAATGTTTAAAAAGTTTTCATCTGCCCTTCTGCATTTCGATAAGAACTTTTTAGAGAAATCTACGTAAATTTCTTTGTCTTATCTCAGTCTAATTTATACTCTTTTATTATTTTTGGGCATTAAAATTTTTATTGTTCGTCTATTTTTAAAATTTTTTTCGGAAAAGACTCCTAAGGATTTACATGCATATAAGATATCCAAGGGCATATTACTGCTTTTTAATGTATTTGGTTTTTAATAACAAATAAAAATATTTTAAAATTATTTAAGTATATTAGAAAAAATAGTATTAATCGATTAATACTTTTTAAGCAGCATGAAATAATAAAGACGAGCAATATACAGTAGGTTTGTATGCTGTAGATAAGTGATAAGCTGTCAAAAGTTTACTTTCTGTATTCTTATCCGTCAGTTGAATTGTTTGATTTGACTTTCACTAACAATTTCTACATTCCTATCTAATATACATTTCTGCATAATTTGTTTCTATTTATGTTATAAGTACATCTGTACGCCATAACTAATAATAATGTCTGCATCATAACAAAACATACAAGCCTAATGTAAGCGTAGAATCAAAGAGCGATATCAAAGTGTTTTGCTATCTAATAAACGTAGCTTTACTACGTTTTTAACGTAGCTAACTGCCAATTTCAATGAATAAAGATCTATTCAGGATGTTGGACTGTCGGGACAACAACTACCAAAAGTCCTTATTATACTAATGCAGATCATCTTCAGTGCCATAACAAATATATGCCACAAGAAGACTAAGCTCCTAACGGCAGTAGGTTGTGTTGCATCGTCGTATGTACAACTCAGATGAAGGAGTTTGAAGTAAATTGGAAGCAGTCGTAAACTGTGATCATTTGGAGGGATAAATTTTATGTTAGCCTGTGTGCGTGTGCGTGGGCGCGCCGCCAGCGTGCACCAGTGCCTATCTCATTGGAATATAAGAGTAAGCGTACGAGGAAGGCTTATGCGTTCCTCCAAAATGTTTATAGCCTTTAATATAGGCATTACTGCCGAAACGTTATACTCTTTAAAAGTTTTCTGCTATATGAAGAAGAGAAGAGGGAGCCCAGATATCAAACGGGAACATTTTAAATGTGATTCAGATGTTTCTTTTAGGTTATAAATTCCCATGGCCGCCTTTTACTAGCATCACGTATGTTTAAAAATTAATGAAAACGAACAAAAATGTAAATTGTTTACGCCCAAAATGAATAAATTGGTTGGAACTTCTAAACTATTAAACATTATTGTAAAAATAAAGTTTGAATCCATTATTTCCAGTCCGGCTATTTTCTTGAGCCTTACAAGTAGTAAAGAACCTTGAGCCTGGCCACGTTACGAGTGTTGCGCAAGGCTAGATCAGTAGTGGGTCTAGACAAAGCTAGTCAAGAGACGTCCATCAAACTTTATAAGACAATGACACTGCTGTATGGATCCGAGACCTGGACTATTAGGAAGAAGGACTGGTGCCAATTACAGGTTGCAGAAATGAGCTACTGGGATCGGTAAAGGAATATACGAAACTCGACATATAAGAAACGAGTATATTAACGAGAACTCGATATAGTTTCCCTAAATGATCTTCAGAATTTTAGAAATTGCTGGAAACAACATGTATAAAGAATGGACAATACCCGCTTTTTGAAATTAGCTTATGAGTATGAGCCGGTTGGAAGAAGATCTGTAGGCAGGTCAGTCACAAGATGGCGGGACTCATGAGGCCGAAACAGGAGAAATCCTATCCATGACGTTATGATGATAATGTAAAAATAAATGTCAGGATATTTATTCCTATCACCTTTAAGGGAGGATTTAATGCTCAACGTTTCTAATTTTTCTTATTTTCTTTGGTATTTTTGAACACAGAGTAGTCTAAAATAATGTAAAAAGATGATTTATGATATATATAAATTGCAAAAAACAAAAAAATAATAAATGAAAAAAATTTATATTACTTGAAACAACAAAGATTTAAAAATTCACACGTATGACAGAACACGTACAGCAGAATGTAGCTGCAAGATCGTTTTGTTAAAAATTATTTAAACATTTTGTAAAAGTAGACAGTATTAAGCGTCTGCGTTGTTGACTATTAAATTATCTATCTACAGTTAACTCAATTTACTATGGCACTGAATAAAATGTCAAGTGCTGTCTGCTATTAAATGTGACTTACACTGGTTTTAACCCTTTTAGCTAAACGGCAATTTTTCCGACGTATTTAAGGTGTAACATTTTAGTCTTTTAGTGCTTCGTAGAAAAGAGAGGGAGTGTTGCAGTTATGTCTGTACTAGCCTTCAAAGCGCAGTTTTTGGGTTCAGATTCAGGTACCTACTTTAATCTAGTTTGATTGGTTAGCTGGTCTGCGTCTGGTTATTTTTTACAAACTAGTTTTCAAAATTTTTGAATGGCTTGTTTCGACTATGTTAATCTTTATAATTCGTCCCATAAAATCTTTCCAGGATCACCTAGATTATTCTCTACTAGCTTTTTAATGTACTTAAAACTTCCCCAACCTCAATTCGTATTCTCGTGGTTGGAATGTACGCAGGCCCTATCGCAAAGACGAGTGACCTACAGTTCGACGCCGGCTCTGTATATATGAATAGATAACTAGACAGTACAGCGTCCGAGCGTCGAAGGAGACGCGAACCAAGAGTCGGAGAACCTCGTACTAGAGGAGGAAGATGTGGCCCATATAAGCCCGTGGATTCCAGAACACACACCCTAACTCCCAGAAAGACCAGTTTAGCGAAAATCTACCCTAGAGGAGTCAACCACAGCCACCACGAAACTTTTCCTAAACTCGTAAACACCGGGGGGACAGGATCCCCGGCCAGGGTGGTTCACGATCCCGTGGTACCATTTTTCAGTACGCCACTGATCAACACGACTCCCGAAGCCCAGAATTGTTGAGGAGCAGAACTCCGGGTTCAATCCAAATTATCTGCCTTGGAGGTCTACGGAGTTTTCTCCAACTTCTGGCGTCGGCAGAGGACCACTATCCCATGAGGCTAGTGGGAAGGCATGTTGCCGTATCCTTCCCCTCCCGGTCGGTTTAACTTAGGACCAGTCCGCCGATGAGGAGAAAACAAGCGGCCCGAGCCCGATGATACTAGGGCTCATCAGTGTACTTAATGGACTTTACGGACTGGCGAGAGAGGTCCGACACAGCTAACTGACCAGGCACCCTCGTATCCATTCCCAGTGAGCTACTAGGTGTAACGGCGCACCCTTTGCCTTTCGCGCGAGCGTTAGGCACTTTTTCCAACCACCAGTGCCGATGCCATCGATGGAAGGGGTACCTAGCGCTCGAGAGCAGTGCGTATCTGGGCGGGGTCTTGGTCCCACAAGATGCCAACCGCAATCGGCGGTGGTAACTAACCGTGAGTCCCACGCGCCTTTCATGGGTGCGTGTTTTGGGTTCACCCCCCAGCTTTTCAAAGAACGACTCGTCTTGAGGCTACTTGCCAGGGAAGAGAGGAAAGTACATTTCTGTACTCCATAGAATTACATTCAATTATGTAATTATTTGTTTTGCTTTGTTTATTCTTGATTTTATTTCAACATCATCTGTTCCTTCTCCATTAAAGTTTATTCTTAAGTATTTGTAGCTGTTGCATTTTTTATACGTTCGTTGTTTTTTAAGATTAAATCTGTTGTTTCTTACCCGACACAGATACTGCGTTTTTTCTATGTTCGTCAGGAATCCCCATTTTTTATACTATTCCTTCAGTTTGCGTGTCATATATTCTAGGTCTTCTTTTTTATTTCTACATACCACTTGATCGTCTGCAAACTGCAGGGTGTACAAGCAAGTGTAATCGTCAATTTCAATACCCACAGCTTTGCATTTTTTCTTCCAATGTGTTAGAGCTTTTGAAACATAAATTTTGAAAAGCTTGAGTGGAGATACAGCAGTCCTGGCGCAATCCATGTGTGTATTTACTTATTTTATATGCGACACGTGTTTTGGGCGTCAGTATATACGGACGTTCCTACACGTTTTGCAACCTTGTGGCTTGTTCTGTTGCAGATTGCTTTGGTTGAAATTGTAATGTGTTAGGCATGTTTGCCACATCAAATGTTTGAAGACAAGTGTACATTATTGGAAGAAATATTAAAAGAGTTAAAATACATTTGTCAGTAAAAGAGACACAATTAACTTATTAGAACTCTTATGAATAAGTTTTATAAATTATGTAAATCATTTTTTTCTCCGGTTTTCGAGATGAAACTGAATTGCTAGTGTTTCACGCTGGAATGATATAGATCAAACGTCTGTAATAATTGTAGCAGAAAATGTGAGGAGTCTGTCAAGTGGTCGCTACAGCTACCAGCACAACTATTTGCTGGCTTCTTGCAAAAAAAAAAAAAAAAAAAAAAAAATGAAAATATAAACCGACGTGTTCTAAGTGTAAGTTTGTGTTTATATTGCATAGCAAAACGTGGATTTCGACTAAATTTTAATGTAGATTTATTTAAATAAAGTTACAAACAATAAAAGGGTCGCAAAATTAAAAAAAAAATTTGTTTTATGTAGGCTTAATGGCCTGTTTTGCTTCTCGCGTAAAGGGGATTTTCTAGAAGTAGATTCAAAGTCATCCGTCTATTTCTTCTATGGTCGGGCAGGATTCTGTTTCCACAACGGTCTAAAACGGGGTATTTTAGTAGTCTATCGTCGTTCGCTTTGTTAACATTGTCATTTCATTCTCTTCTTTGCCTTCTGACAAATTTGACTGCACTATCTCTGACTCTGCCGTCGTAGGTAACTATTTCGTATTCTATTACGTCTCGTTTTTCCAACGATTTTTGTTGTTTTTTTTTTATATTATTATTCCGGCTGTACAATGTTTACACATTTTCTGGAACCAAAGATTACAGAATTAATTGAATTGCTGCTTGTCCGTCCAACTCTCCTTGGTAATCTTCGTTTACCATTCTTTTCGTGTGTCCATACTATAGTAATTTTTTTGTTTGGTTAAAACAAACAATTGAATTTTTCACATTCATCCTGTCCTTAATAACTTCATTTCTGATTTGTTGTTGTTTTTTAAACACTTTAATTTACAGTTTTCTTTAAAAGTACAGCATTCAAATACTAATCACATTTTACGTGATAATGATGTAGTCGTTATATTACTAGATCATATTAAAATAATTATTGTACATTTCATTCATGTTAGAATACGGCTACACAATTTCTGACAATACACATTTAAAGAGCTTGCTTAAACGGAGATTGCTTGGCAGTGAGGTATTAGACCTTACTTTGAAAGTTTCAATCATTGTTGTCAAAAATGAGACTCAACATCAATTATTATCCAAATTAATGAAACGAGACTGGTCGAGATTTAGAACTTGATAATGGTAGAGTAGTGAAAGGCCTCGTCCGGAGCGTGACAGGTAGCAGTTCGGCAAGTAAGCACAACAAAGTTGGAATTACAGACACTGATAACACAGGCCTGCATTTTTCGGTTGCATCATGTTTTTCAAGTTTTGATGATGGATTCCTATGTATGTTTGTGCGCTGAATCCAAAAATGACCTTAGTTTCTTTCCATCACGTCAGAATTTTTTGCAAATCGCAATTTGCCAAATGTAGTATATGTCGAAAAATATCACAAATATGAGACTTAATGACAGAGTGAAATAGGTTTGTTTCGTATAAAACGTATTATTTTGCGGGTCATAATAGACATAATATAATAGAATATAGAAATATAGAAAATAAAAAACTCACGATTTTAGTCGTTGTGTCGACGTCTTTTTGGACCAGCCAAATGTGTTATATATCGAAAAAAATCACAAATATAAGACGTACTGACAGATTTAAATACATAGGAAATACCCATAGGGCATTCTGTACACTTAAAAGAACGGTACGACAATTTAAAATTTGTTCTCCAGAAAATTAAGTACGACGATCATAAGTGGATCATGTGTGGTGATGTCAAAGTAATATCGATGATCCTTGGACAGCAAGGTGGGTACACAAAGTTTCCTTGTTTTTTATGTGAGTGGGATAGCAGAGACAGGGAAAATCATTGGAAACAGCAAGATTGGCCACAACGAGCTTCATTGGAACCTAGAGTAAAAAATGTGCTCCAAAAACCTCTCATCGAGTCGACGAAAGTTCTCCTTCCACCTCTACATATTAAATTAGGCTTGATGAAGCAATTTGTGAAAGCCTTACCAAAAGATGGTAAATGTTTCCAGTACATTTGTAACAAATTTCCAGCCTTGTCAACCGCAAAATTAAAAGAGGGTGTCTTTACGGGTCCGGACATTAGAAAACTTTGCAAAGATGGAAATTTTGAAAAAGAAATGGAAGTTGTTGAAAAAGAAGCCTGGATCGCCTTTAAAGACGTAGTAACTAAGTTTCTGGGCAACAAGAAGGATCCGAATTTCAAGTCTATTATTGAGACTATGCTGCAGAAGTACCAAAATTTAGGCTGTTCCATGAGTTTGAAGGTTCATTTCCTACATTCACATTTGGACTACTTTCCTGAGAATCTGGGTGCTGTTAGCGAAGAGATGGGTGAGAGATTTCATCAGGACATCAAAGAAATGGAAAAGCGTTATCAAGGAAGATGGAATACTACAATGATAGCGGACTATTGCTGGATGTTGCACCGAGATGATCCCAGAAGAGCACATGCACGGAAAAGCCTGAAACAGAGCATGGCTGGTCCAAAAAGACGTCGACACAAAGACTAAAATCGTGAGTTTTTTATTTTCTATATTTCTATATTCTATTATATTATGTCTATTATAAGCCGCAAAATAATACGTTTTATACGAAACAAACCTATTTCACTCTGTCATTAAGTCTCATATTTGTGATATTTTTCGACATATACTACATTTGGCAAATTGCGATTTGCAAAAAATTCTGACGTGATGGAAAAAAACTAAGGTCATTTTTGGATTCAGCGCACAAACATATATAGGAATCAATCATAAAAAATTACAAAACAGAACCATAATTCAAATAACAAGATGCAAGAAAGAAAGAAAAGGAAATAAAATCATTGCATTGACATATAATTGATTCTTGTATGCTAACGTTAGGTATACGCTCTAAGCGTCTGTAGTGGATCGTGAAGGTTACAGTGACTAAGTTATATACTTCAGTTTTAGACTCAGTGCTGAATGCCAAGCTTAAACCGTGTCCGGAACTTGAAACAACCCTTAAGCTTGATTAGCTGAAACTTACAAATCCACGAATGAACGAAACAAACTTTATTAATAATTGATTTAACGATTAAATTTCCTATTTAGTTCTGAAACGTGATGGTACCTTATAGCTCGGAACTACAGTGTATATCGTAAATTGATACCATTTAATTTGTATGGCAACATTTGAACTAATATAAAAATGACGAAACTCCGCTATATCTTGCTCATTTAACAAGTTAACGGCAAGAGACGGGATCATGAACCTTCCTGAAAGGCATATTGGGTAAACAAGGGAAGGTATATTGGGTATAAGGGAAGGTATTCGATAACCAATCCCCGCTACCCTGGAGTAGAGGCAGAGTGACAAACAACACATAAAGCATAGAGACCGAAGGGCGAAACCAGGCCAAGCTGTACGCGGTCAGGCTAAGCTGGAAATATGTCTAAACTAACTGTAGCATTCAAACATAACCGTTACAATATGATATAACTGTGGAGGTGCACATTTGATAAAAACGGAATACAATAAAACGTAATCGAAATAACAATAAATCGGTTGCACAGCTACAAACGCCTGTAGATAAACAACAAAGATTAAAATACATCAACACGGCAAACACTTTTAATATGAAGTCAATAACTGAAGTCGTTAGAGAATTCGTTGGCAATTACGTAAGAAGAATATACGAGGATAAGTCAAAAATAAAAGCATGTTTAAAAATCATTATTTTTATTTGCAAGCACACACAAATACATGGTCACAGGACAGAAAGCTAGAGAAAGAGAGCACGTCCAAATTGGCTTTTATTCCTTCGAAAAAGTCAACAACTTTGTTTATTTAGGATGCCAAGTTAACTCAGATGGGGAAATAACAGAAGAAATAAAACGAAGAATCACCTCAGTTAATAGGTGCTTCTTTGGTCTCAGACCCCTGTTCCAGAGCAGAACAATTGCCAGTAGCATCAAGCTGCTTCTGTACAAAACACTGATCCGCCCAGTTCTCACCTATGGTTCTGAGACCTGCACCATTTCTAGAAAGTCTGAGTCAAGCCTGGTGGTTCGTGAACGCAAAATCCTCCGCAGTATTTCTGGTCCAATATGTGTGGGAAGTGAATGGAGGGAAAGGACCAACTAAGAGCTGAACACTCTTCTGAACGTTATAAAACTTGGTAGATTCAGGTGGGCTGGATATATGATCAGAATAGGAAAGAACGAAATACCCACTCACAGAATGAAAGGCACTCACAGAACAGGTCTATGGCACCAGGAACGTTTGTAGACCCAAACTACGGTGGGAAGACAGTGTGAATTATGATGCGCGCCATAACCTTGGGACCCGGAACTGGAGATCAGCTGCACTTGGCCGGGACAACTGGCGGAGGCTGTTAAAGGAGGCGTTGACTCAGTAATGGGTTGTCGTGCCACTGAAGAAGAAGAAGGCACACAAATGGAATGTCTAAGTAATATCTAACTACGTCTACCCATTTAGTCCGACTGTTAACGAGCATCTGATTTCCTTCCCGGAAGAGACTTATCAGTCTCTTGTGCAGCCAATTATCCATTTTTCGAGGCCTTTCATATTGCTACGAAAATTAAGTAAAGCTCGTAGCTTTTTGAGAACGTCATTCTACACGTTTCTCGGCTAGACAAGCAGGTGCAGCGTCTCGGTCAAGGCCGGGCACTCACGTAGGCTCCAGATTGTTCGAGCTCTTTTAACTACCCAAATTAGGTTGACATGCCGCCAGGAATATGGAAGGTTATTCTGGAACCTCAGCGGGATAAGCAACACCGGCCGGCTTAGAAGTTAGTTACACCTGGCGATATTGTAGAGTACGGATCAAGGTATCGTTGCGTATTAGTGGAATGTGATTATATTGTATTATAATTAGTACGGACATCTAATAGTTGACATTAATATTGTGTGTGGACGAATGTAACTTGAATTACTGTATGAGAGCATCTTGTTGATTTCAAATTGTTATTTGTGACTAATTGGAGCTACTAATAAGCGACTTCATTGGTGTCTGTATTCTGTTTCCACTGTAAAATAGGACGATCCGTGAGACCGTCGTTACAATATGAACAAAAATGTTTTTCACATTATACGAAAACCTGAAAAACTGGTTTGAGCTAAACCATACTATTGTATGGTAGGTGGTCCTGGTGCTGAAAATCAAGAACCTAAAAAGAGATTATTGTCTTATTAATTGTAGGAGGTAGAGAGTCTTCCTCAAGCAAAATCATAGCTTTAAAATTTTATCACGTGTTCTGGATTTGATTTTAGGCATCGGTAATCCTAGTATGTCACAATAGTTGTGAGAAAGTCACTTTTTCGCCTTTAAACGTGAAGTAAACTGAAAGTGTTTCGTATGCCAAACTACACCTTCATCGATAATATTGCTAGAATAACTTGAGTATTGAATTTTTTGTTGTGGGGCAATATTCGACTAGTTTTAAAGTGACCAATTAATTTGCAGAGCTTAATACCACTCAGAAAACAATTTCCGTATTGTTATTCCATTATACTTGTAACACCTGCAGATTCTACCCATTCCGGGTTTATAAAATGTATCACTCCTCGTATTTATTCTTTTACGAAGCCAAACAATAGATCGCCAAATTTAAATTGACTTTAAAACAAACGTGAGACTATATTCTAACGTAGGCTTCAGCGGCCGGTGTCCATTATATATTGTATGGACCGCGTGAAAAATGCCTTGTATGACAACGTTTTACTCATATCACAACGAGTATCCTCAGATCTATGTGAGGATAGACCTGAGGATACTCATTGTAATATGAGTGAAACGTTGTCATACAAGATATTTTTGACACGGTTCATACCGGAAGAAGACTTCAAAAACATAGTAAATGTGTGACTGTTAATAATAAATCAGTACACACAATGAAAAGAAGCTTTAAGTCAGGATTTGTTACGAAGCTGTCAGTGTTAGTATGTACAAGACTCGGAAGGAAAGAAAAATTTCCGTCTAGTTTTTTAACTTTCCGTTGTACGATTGTGGGACAATGTGCAGAATATTAGACGATTCAAAATATATAGAGCTATTCAAACCACTGACAGAAGGGACTGACTCAGGAAACCAACGAGTGCTTTCCTTAGAATAATATCAAATAATAATTGTTGTCAGTAGTAATAATTTATAAAGTATAAGAAGAAATTGTATTGACCATAGCCTTTAAAGAAAAACTAGCATACAATTTATTATTTGAATAAGGAAATAATTATTATAAAATTATGGAAACTGAGGTAATGTGAAAGAAATACCAACCCGTGCATAAATCGTTTGAATGTTATTTACTGCGTAGGGACGACAATCGATGTTTTTGTGAGGCAATCTCGGGTCCGCGACCTGCACCACACTAAGTGGATTGCGTCAAGCATGCACCGCTGCCACAGGCGACAGACAATAAACAGCTGATTACTCTATAGTATAGCCAACGAAACAGCGTTGAAATTGGGTTACTTTTAATAGGATAGAAGTTCGATAATTGCTTATCGATATCTATTTAGCCTATAGGGTAATAAACAGGATTTCACATACAATATTAAAGAAGATTGTAAGGTTGTTTGCAACGAATTTTCTAATAGGAAAATCTGTTTATCATGATCACGTTACGTAGTTGGCTTTGCACTAGGATTAAACCGCAGGGGAAGTATACATCTTGTGGGAATTACGAACAATATGCTTGTATTTTAAACTGTTTAAACATAAACTGAGTAAAATGTAAACATGCCGAAGTAGCTAAGTGATAGAGCCAGATCGTTTCGTGTGGCGCCCATTCGTCGTACTGGGTTCGGAGCAAGGTGAAGTTAATCCAACCCCGCCCGCCTAACGTTGCAACAATTTAACAGTCTAAGCGAACCGCAGTCATTATAAATGCGACATCTGGTTAAGAGCGCTTGTAACTACCAAAAGTATGCTGGGACTCTGCCAGGAGTATGGAAATTATTCTGGAACATCTGAGGGACCTATATAAGCGTCTACAGCCGGCTTAGAAGTTAGTTACACCTGGCGTTATTGTAGATTGCCGATCATGTGATTGTTGCGGATTAGTGGAAAGTGATTATTGTGTTATAATTAGTGCGGAAATCTAATAGTTGACATTATTATTGCGTGTGGTCAAATTTAACTTGAATTATTGTATGTGAGTATCTTGTTTATTCAGATTGTTATATGTGACTAATTAAAGCTGGTAATCAGTGACTTCATTGGTGTCTGTATTCTGTTTCCACTGTATAAAACGACGATCTGTGAGACCGTCGTAAATTCACTGATGGCCAATTATTAGTCAGAAAAGTGGCTGATCATGGAGTAATATGACTGGCCGGCACTGTTCTAAACAAAAACAATAAGAATTTGGAATGGCAGTTCACTGTACTTGTTCGTGGCCATTAGTCATTATCAAGTAATCTGTTTTCCTGATGATTTTTGTAATTGAATGTGCAATCCTCATGCTTTCTCCGATTTGGCTCTTCTATCTATGTTGCACGTTTCGATAGCTTGTCTCGAACATCGACTAAATTTGTTCTCATTTCTTTACATCGTATGTTTATCTCCAAAGCCTAGATTATTATATAAAGTATCACACAACTATAGGTTATTTAATTAGTGTCTAAAATTTTGTTTTTAATATAGTGGTCTTTTATATTATTACGACGGTGTCACATAACATTGTACTGTACAGTGGAAACAAAATAGAGACACCTATGAAATCACTAATTACTACCTTTAATTAGTCACAAATAACAATTTGAATTCAACAAGATAATATCGTATAGTATTGCAAGATAATTTGTTCACACGCAATAATAATGTCAACTATTAGAGATACGCACTAGTTATAACACAGTAATTACTTTTCACTAATCCGCAACAAACACTTGATCCGCACTGTACAATATCGCCAGGTGTAACTAATTTCTAAGTCTGCCGCAGACCCTTATATATACCCCACAGAAGTTCCAGAATAATTTTCCATATGTTTGGCGGCGTGCCAGCATAATTTGCGTAGCTAAGAGTGCTCGAACGGTCTCGAAGCTACGTGAGTGAGTGCACAGGCTTGACAGAGGTGTCTGCACCTCTGTGCACTGCGCCTCCGCGGTTAGCCGAGAAACGTGTAACGTTTACGTGCCTGCACCTGTCTACGTACTTGCACCTGTCTACGTACCTGCACCTGTCCACTTTTAGAGAGCGTTACATAATAGTCGTGGAAATAATGCACAGTAGTATTTAATAAGACGATAGGGTTTCTCTGAAACGTAAAGAAAATCACAGTCTGTAAAAGACGAGAAATTTTTTATTACGCTAAATGGTTCAGAGGCAGAAGCGGTATAAATAACGTTCAATGGTAGAAGGCGTTTAACATTTTGCTCTGTTCTGTAGTAAATTGAGTTAATAAGCCACCGACGTTTATTGCTGTCCGCTTTTGTAAAATACGGTTTTTGCAATTTATTTTCAACGAAACGTAACTGTTGCTATGCGCTGTCTAGTTGTTGCAGTCTGTTTCATGTTACGGTATTGAACGAAAGAAACTTCGCTTCTAGAAAAACATTCTATACTTTTAAAAACTTCCCTACGAAACTGACTTACTTCATTATATTTATTTTTATTGTAACGGTGCAAATGTTAGTTAGTTTAAATCTATAAAATCCTCTTGTCTGCGCCTAATATAATATTACAATAATGCCGACGTACATGATGAATGAAACACGTCTCAAAAAAAAAAAACTGAAAGAAATAATAAAAAAAATATGAAGATAAATTTTGTGTACAGCTTAAACATGGGCAATGTCTATCAAGAAAAAGTAATTAGTGAATGGGAACGTAAAGACTCTATGGACCAATAAAGGAATGACATAACTATAGGACGAACAAGAATTAACAAACAATGATCTAAAACCATGGTTTTAAAGGTAAATATCCAGTGAGGATTAAGATAGTTCTAAACAACAGGACTTTAGAACATGTGAGCCGTTTTAAATATCTCGGCTGTGGAGTAAGCTATGAATACAAGTGAGGCGTGGGTCATGACAAAAAAGGAATGCGGCAAGATTCAGAGTGTTTAAATGCAGTTTCATCGAAATACTTTAAATTATACTTTACTTTAAATTATTGCAAGATAGAATAAGCAATGAGGATATCACAGCAGAACTAAAGGACATAAGTGAGATTATTTCAATTTACAGAAGACAATGGTGGGAACATCTGCAAACGATGACAGAGGATCGATTGCTGAAAGCGGCACTGGACTATAAAACCAGTGGTAGAAGAGACGTGGGTCTTCCGAGGATGAGATAGGTGCCGGAACAGGTTTATATAATCTAATCCTTGAAAAGAAGAGGTAGAAGTAGATTAAGAAACCTATACAATAACTCAGACTTGGTGGGAAGTTTTAAATGTAAAAACATTAAGAGGCTCGGGCATGTTCAAAGGAGGGTGAAAGAGTTCTAAAGAAGGTGAGCAACTGTTGGGAGACGCCTAAGAGAAAGGCCAAGAATAAAATGGTTATATAAGGTGGAGAGCGACCTCAGACGCCAGACTTTGTGAGTTACAAAGTAAAGACAACGAGCACAAGACGGGGAAGGGAGGAGGATCATAGCGCTATGGAATCAATGAACGAATAGGGTGAATGAGAATCCGCATTAGAGATAGTAAAGAAATTGCAATTTTTAGATTTCATGTATATAAGTAATATATCTCTGAGTCACTTGAGAAAGTTGTAGATAAACAAAACTACCGAGTACAGACTACAAACTACAGACGCTTACTAAGTGAGAGAGCATTTATTTGAAGTATCCCGAGGTACTTTGTTTTTCTACAGATACTGTTCATTTGCAACATTTGTTAGCATTTTCAAAAGGTAACTTTACCAGCGTTAGAGTTAATATTGTGAGGAGAAGCCTATCGAACAGCCCAGAACATTCCCCCCCCCCGTCCAGTGTGGCAGATGTTGCCTCAGTCAAGGTCTCGCACAAGTAGGTTCTAGTGTTTTCAAGAACACTTGAGATACGCATTGAGCCAGCGTGCAGTAAGGAGGGAAAGCTATACTGGACCTCTGCGCGACCTATAAAAACAAGAGCATCTGGCGTTGTCAGTTCAGTTTCGTGAGCAATTTTCCTGAGTGCGGATCAAGAGTTTGTCGAAGAATTGTGTAAAGTGTTATTGTGTTACAAATCGTGTGGAACTCTATTATTTGACATTATTATTGCGTGTGGACAAATCTATCTGGAATTATTATATGAGTTGATTACGAATTATTAATTGTGATAATTAAAGTTGGTAAATAATGATTTTACTGGTGCCTTGTATTTCGTTTTCCACTGTACAATTCGACGATCGGGGAGACCATCATAACGATATGTAGACATAATTATTTGTAGTACAGGTTTTTGCAAGTAATTTCCTTAAAATTTAAATGTCAAAGGATTAACTAACAAACTTCACAATTGTATTAGGCGAGCAAGAAAGGAAAGAAAGAAACAAAGCCATTAATTATCGTAAGTTGAGGGATTAAAGCAGAGTGGGAAACTTACCGTATAATTGTGTTACTGTATATCTACCAATTACAACTATGCAGTTAGGCAATAGAGTTATACTGAGACAAATACCATCCTTCAGGGTGATATAGTGAGGCTTCTATCCTCGAGTTACGAAATCGATTCCAAAACGGTGCAGTTTTATTCACCACATTCCGTGGAATTGAAAGGCACGGTGTTACACATGATAGGCCTACGTAGATACGGGTGTAATAGAATCGCTTTAATTGAAGTTTTTCTTGTAATCTGTAACTAACACTCGTGACAATCATTAACGGTCAAATCTGACTGCAATGATGTTACGAATGTGTAAACTCTATTTTAATTTCAGTCAATGTTATTTTTTTGGAAAACAAGATATAAATAATATCAATTTTTATAGGTTAAAATGTTAAAAGAGTCATTACGTTCTTTTTGTCCCGGTTTCCGAGGATACTGTTAGAATTGTAATCTGTTGATTGAGACCATCGTATTGGGCAACCAACCCTATGCGGCACAGATTTTTTAACGACCTTCTCTGGTCTAGATCTGTCGTGTTTTGTTATAGGACCACCTCAAAAAGTGTGTGGCTCTTCACCACGCACGACGATCTTGAGTAGGTAGGGGCTCTGGTACAAACGGCTTTATATTCCGCATATCCTACTCCTGGATGTGAAAACATCCTAAGACGATCTCCAGCGGGCAAAATACATCTTACACATCAAATTGGGAAAGAATATAACTGTAACATGTCTGAATTAAAGTGAATCAAAACAAACGTAATGGCCTTTATAGGAGATGAACCGGTTCGGGACGAAAATATGCAAAGGCAACACATGCATAGAACGAGTTAGGAATTTTAACTATCTTGGACGTGCTATCACATATGATGAAGATGGAGATGTAGAAAATAAAATAACGAATTTCACAAGAATGTGAGGAACGATTTGTAGAACGTTGGAAAATAAATATAGAAAAAAACCCAAATAAAATTGTATACAACAATGGCAATAACTACACTACTCTATAGTTTTGAAACTTGGGTCATAAAGAAAAAAGATGAACAGAAGATACAAACACAGGAAATGAAATTTCTGACATCAGTTAAAAGGTGTACTATCTTATAAGAAATGAAGAGATAAGAAATGATTTAGATATTTTTGCAGTTAATAAAAGGATTAAAGAATACAGAAGAAAATGGATTCAACACTTCAATAGAATAGAAGAAAGAGGAATACCGAAGATTGCGAAATATTACAACCCTAGAGGCAAAAGAAAATTTGATAGACCTAAGAAAAGGTGGACTGTGAAACACGAACAGGCCGCTAGAGCCTAAATCCGTTAAGAAGATGATGTTGATGATGACATTCTGTTTCTTTCCTTACTGATGTAAAAGTTTGATGATTAAAGGACTAAAATTAATTTAATAGCCACTAATGGAGTGTAGAGATGAAGTTCCGTAGATTAGTAGCCAGGTTAGATAGGAAAGGTTATCTGTCCGAGTCGTGAGTCGTCTATCTGTCCGACCAGTAAATAACCTGGTTAGGGAGTATTGACAGAAATCGTTAGATCACGCAGAACGTATGGACCCACCAAGAATACCACACGTTAAGTGCAAAATATAGGCTTATGCTTAAAGTTAGAAGGAGTCTGGGACGCTCGATGAAAACATGGAGAGATCACACTGATCGATTGGTCGGTTGTCTCTTGGAAGAGCATTTGACTAATACTTGACTTTAATAAACAAACACTTGGTAAGTTCTACAGATGATTTTATTATCCTGACAATTGTTTCACCAGTTACAGGAGCTTCAGAGGTTGGATTTGAACTGACAGGGTTGAAATGTATGTTAGGTGGGGGAGGGTTGGAGTTAGTAGGCCTATAGTGTATGACAAAGGGTCCATTGGAAAGTCCCACGTAAACTGTTGGACAAAGGCGTTCATTGTTGTTAACAAAAAGTACCGTTACTGGCTAATTATGAAACGTATACAATACGCTTTTGTGTGAAGAAAAATTACAATAAATTGTTACTTAAACTAATGTAAGACTAAATATAAATTGTAAATTTACCTTTCTCGTTTATAATATTCGTAAATTGTACTTATTTTTTATTTAGACTTACATTAGTTTGAGTAACAAGTTGTTTCAATTTTTCTTTACACAAAAGTGTATTCAAATGTTCATAATTTTGAACAAGGGGTGTTGAGAGGTATTGATTTTGTCATAGTATTAGTAAAAGCAGATTTAGTGTATTCAAATCTAAAAACAAAACTCCTAAATTTATTTTTCTCTCTTCTAAAAGATTTTCCATTTCACCAGATCTTATGCCTACATAAGCAAACTAGTTAATCTGCTTTTTGTAGTTGACTTTGCAGCTAAAGTTCATGTATTTTAAAATAGTTTGTTCTGCGTTCTGTTCACGAAATTTTAAGAATACTTCCGCAAATCAATAATTCATAGGCTTCAATTATTTTGCGATATACCCGTGTCAAAATTCTAGTTCCAGACATGGAATCGACTGTACCCATTTTGTAAACTATTCAGCACCACACTACTCTCAGTAAGCTCTGTTCCTTCAAACCGTCTGTAATGACTTGCGAAACTACTAAACCACTTCAATATCTAAGACAGCTATTTCAATTATACTTGTCATTTACGTAATCGTTATTCAGTTTCATTAAGTAACCCTAATTCAAAATTTAAATTCACATTTATCTGTCTAAGGGTACGGTTATACGAGCGTTTTTTCCGGCCGTGTACGTACGGTTGGGAAACGCATTGACTTTATCAAACAGGAGGAAATGAAATTGGTCACACAGACGTGAAAAAAACGCCCGCATCGTCAACTCTCCTGCGTTTTCAAGGTCTTCCGCATCGAAACGCAACCCGCTGCGTTTTTAGTGTTTTTTTTTTTATAATAGCATTTGTTTATTTTCTTGTTACTGTTTTAATTAATTTTGGTCCCCATGGTGTTGTTGACATCCTTATAAAAAAAATGTATAATGTAAAAACTTTTCTTAATAAAGATTTATTAAACTTTTCTTAATAAAGATTTATTCACTACTGATAACCAGTAGTTACTTTAATCTAAACACGGGCGTTTCTGTGCAGTTGCATTTTAACCATTATACAGACACTTAATCCTTATATAAACATTACACATTACAGCTGTAGGGATGCGCGTCCAAGACGTCCCAATGCTTCCGTCCGATTATGAACCGCCTGTGTGACTACAGTTCCGTCCGTGCACGTGCGAGAAAAAACGCACGTGTGACCTCGGTGCGTTTTTCCAAACTCCACACGCTGCACGGCCGGAAAATAACTCTCGTGTAACCGTACCCTAAGCCTAAATTCTAAAAATATTATATGGTCTGAGAAATATTTATGAAATATAAGCACTTTCATATGTAGTCTCTGTTGATAGTGTTATTACAGCAGAAGACGTCGACAGTCTTACTTTAGTGGCTATAAAACTCGGTATAAACATCCTACACTTTAGTAGCCATAAACTTTATCAGACGCCTTGCAGTCTTCCTGCCCTTATGTTTTTATTTACACAAAATCCCACGTGTGCGCATGCGCACTACACACCCTCACAAACCCAAATATTACATGGGAAACATTATATTTCTAAAGACTTTCGTTTATTACTACTTCAGACAATTTGTTATTCTCTGATAATTTAGTGATAATTTAGACATCGCACAGTCTGGCGTAAATCCTGTTAAAATATGCCTGTGTCATTTTTTAGTGACACAAACATATACGCGCGCTTATGATTCGTGGATCTTGTGTCAGAATTTGTATTAGTTGCGTCAAAACGTCAAATTACCCGTGGTGTTCCTTGATACTTGTACGATTTCTAGTTGAAGCTGCAAAACACATCTAGCTCCCACAAGCTACAAATAACTGTATATAAAAATTATGTACCAATGAAAACAATATAAAAATTTTACGCTGACTTGCAAATAACCGATGGAATATTGATTTGCCGATAGTGGAAAAGTTGCTATTAATAACGTTAACTTATCCAAGTAAACAATTAAGATACACATCTATTATGAAAAACTGTAACTGCACATCGTTTGTCATAAAACCATAAAACAGGCTAAAGTATTGTTAAACAGGTTAAACAGGCCATCACATTTTCATCATCATCATCTTGTTAACACTTTTAGGCTTTAGCCGTTCCTATTCCATAGTCCACCTTTCCTTAGGTCTAACAACTTTTCTTCTACCTCTAGGGTTGTAATATTTCGCCATCTTCGGTATTCTACCTTCTTCTATTTTATTTATGAGTTGAATTCATTTTCTTTTGTACTATTTATTCCGAGGCTAATGTTGGACTTGTGGAATACATGTCATTCGCCACCAGCGACAATCGCCACCAGCTTAAAATTTGTGACAATGGCTACCCACTGTCCCACTACCCACTCCCTCCACTGAGGCAATGACCGCTGGAATAATAACGGGAAAAACCGCAGGACCATCCCCTTCGCCCGCTAGCCCCGCTTTCTCTCATTATTGCTCTGAGTGTCATAGTGTTCCGGTCATAGTTATTTAGTGCATTCTAGTTGTGTTTGATATGGAAGTGTCAACGAACAGTGACGGGAAGCCATGCGCCCACTACCAAGGTTACACGTTGCCGAGGATCAATCAAGAACCAACGTGGTGAAGTACTGTGTTCAAGCGAGCATCAATATGGACCTCCGGATGATGCTCGCTCAGAAGTATTGAAGGCTTTCAATCAGGCGAAGAAGCGAGCACGCGACAAGGACACGCCAATTTCTAAAATATACTCCGAACAAATGGGGTAATCTCCAAAACATGGGCTATGATTTTGTAACCGAAATGCCAGATCATTAAGTTACGAAGAGGTCTTTATATCGCCACAGGGCCAAATCGCAAGGTAATCAACGAGAACCGGAATCATCTGAAGAAGTTGTTCTGGAAATGAGAATGCTTACCATGACAGATGGAAGTAGTTTTAGTTTGAAACACGCAACACAGGCGGGCGACTTATTATTTTTAGTGGAGCATTAGGAAAAGCAGCTTTGAGAAGTAAGCAAGATTTTTTTATGGATGGCACTTTTAAAAGTTGCAGTAAACAATTTTCGCAAATTTATACCATTCATGCAGAGTTTGGAAGCTCAAAAAACGAAACAAATATATATCCAGTTATATTTGCTCTCTTGCCAAACAAAAGGAAAGAAACATATATTCGACTTTTTTCGCCTTCTTATTGAGGCCATACCAGAGTGGAATCCAGCGACGGTGACAGTCGATTTTGAATCGGCAGCAATTTCTGCCCTTAAAGTTGTATTTCCCGCAGTAGAGGTAAAAGGTTGCTACTTCCACATGAGAAAGTCCATCTGGAGAAAAGTTCAAGATTTGGGACTTGCTTGTGAGTATATGAAGAACGAAGAAGTGAGAATGATCATCCGCATGTGTGCTGCTTTGGCGTTCCTTCGGCCTGAGGATGTTCCCGACGGCTGGCTGGAAATACATTCCAAAGTGCCTGACAATGAAAAACTTTCTGGATTTTTGACTATTTCGTGGAGAGATGGACGGTTAACGAAGAAGTTCCAGTCGAGCTTTGGAGTTGTTACAACAGGCGTCATCGAACCACCAGCTCTGTCGAGGGATGGCACAATAAAATTAATACCGAACTTGGAAGACCGAATCCTCGAGTCAAGGACCTCATCAACTGGTTAAAGAAAGAAGCAGAGAGCACAGCATGTACGCTAATAAGGGCCCAGCTCAACATGGAAGCTAAACGAAGGAAGACTGCTTACATGACTCTAGATGACAGACTGGAAAGGACGGCTAAAAAATATGAAGAAAGTGGTGATATTGTCACTTGTTTGAAAACAATTTCTCATCTCCAAAAACTTTGAAGAGTTACTATAAAGTCCAGGAGCTTGAACGTTGACTTATGAGAGTAAAAAAATGTAAATAAAGTAAATATTAGTGACGGAGCTTAATTTGAGCTCAAAGTAACTGACGAAGCCAATAGCTGATTTTAAACACGCCTATATGCAATAGATATTGCATGTAGCCAGTCCAAAGCCTGTGAAAAGTGTGATGGGAATCAGTAAAATTCACTTGACTGTTCAAGGCAGACCAGGCCTGCGAAACCCAAGCTTTAAATATTAACGAGAGGTGGTGGTGGTGGCGATTGTCCCTGGTGGCGATTGTTACTAGTGGCGATTTACAGGACACCGGACTTGTGAGATGTTGATCGAGACCACCGTATAGGGCAACCGACCCTATGCCGGCTAGATTTTTGTCGACCTTCTCTGGTCTAGATCCGTCGTGTAACTCGAAAAGTTGTGGCTCTTCACCATGGACGACGGTCTTGAGTAGGTACAGGCTTTGGTCCAAACGGCTCTATATTCCGCATACCCTACTCCTGGATGTAAAAGCACATTGTTAACCTATAATCCAGTGAAAATTTAAATTTTCATCAAAGGCAGAATACATTGCTAAATATAATACTTACTTTATAAAATCAGAATTAAAATGTTACTATAATCAGTACTTACCTTGGAATACTGACATGGATAGAAGTTTTTCTGTGAATAGCACCCATTTTCGTCACATGTCTTCGTCTTCTGGAAAACACACACGCATGGATCGTTATTATAATTCCCACAAAAGTTAGAAACGCAGCATCTAAATCTCATATTCCAAGTTATAATTAAGTCTTCTCCTTTAACTTTCTTGTTAGGACTCTGTCTTGTTCATAACAACGGTCCTACGTGCTGTCACTCCACCTCTTTCTTTGGACAGTGATTTAAGGAAAAAACTGTCCAAAAAATTCCTACTAATCTCGATTTTTGTATACAGCTTTATTTCGATGTCCTGAATAACGTGTGCAAAAGTCACAATGCCAATCGTGTACGCGTCTTGAGTTATTACAGGTCAAAGGTCACAAACAAGTTTTTTTGCAAATATCTCGCTTCCTATTGGTCGGACGACAATAGAGGTTAGTATCAAAATTGTAGATCTTAATATGCTATATAAAAAAGGTTCTAAGCGATTTTCACGTAAAACTCGCCGTTTCTGCGAGATAACGCAGAGAATATATCAAAGCCGCTTAATGCATCCATTTCCGCACCATCTTTGAGGTAAAATGCAAGGCGGTTTTTTTTCATGGTTTCCTCAGTAGGCCTAACCCATGTTCTGTAGGGTTATGACATTAATAATTTTAAACAAATTTTATTTCATTAATAATATAATTAAGTAATATAATTAACTACTTAGTTAATTTATTAATTAATTTTCGCTTTCGTCTTCATCGAAAGACTGACCAGACTAACTAACTCTTTCGTCTTGTAACTAAAGACTAACTTTCGTCTTGTTTTCGCATTAAAACAAGACTGACCATGACAGTGCCCACAGACAGCGGAACATTTTAAGCCAATTTTTCTGCATCCGCAATTAGCACCGCAACCTTTCGCACAGTTCCAAAAAATTGTATTTAGCAATACGTCTGGCGCTGGTGGTAATAAAGTTGTAATGGGCTCGAAAAAGTTGTTCCTGACAACCCATCCCCTTTGTTGAGGGTGTAGGTTTTCCCTAACCAAGTTTGTACCTGGTAATAGACGCCGAGATGTTGAGCGGCTGCAGCAGTAGGAGGAAGAGAGGACAATATAACGGTTACATTAAGCCTTGTTGACTTGGCAAATTGCAAGTACAGTACCTACAATTATCAATGGACTCTTCGGTTTTTGGAGCACCATATATGGCCAAAAGAAAAAGTATGGCGTTATTGTATGTGGTTTCTGGAAAGCATTTTCCTGTTGAAATACTTATGCCGCTTGGTGCAAATCAGGAATTTTTTCAAATAATTTCATCACTTATCAAAGATCGCAGAAGTCGTGTCACATCCGGTGATCGCGTGTAAAAATAATGTTTTTTACAATGAATAAAATTGTTGATGTTTGCAGAAGAATATTCTTTCGTGTCAATATTTCCTTTACCAGGTTTCATAAAGAAAATGTTCTGATCCGGAATAGTACGCCATATTAAAATAATCACAAGATCGACGTCTTCCCCAATAACGAACGCGGTGTTAAGTTGTGATTCTTCAATAGCTGTTTCGATTATTAATACATCGGCATCGTCACGAGCTTGTCTAGCTGTGATTTTGACGTCTTGTAATTTTTGGAGTAGCATCTGAATTAATCTATTTTTATTAAATCGGTTCGAAAGAAATTTTCTTGACTGATAGGCACATCCATAGTTTCTTTGAAAAGAACTTCGACAGATCCCGTTACAGCTGCAGTTCGTCGAAGTTTTTCCATTGCTTTAACATTTTGACTGTTGTCACAATAGCCATCAAAAACTACAACTAAATTTGAGCGATAATGTTTTTGTAAATAGTCAACATATCTAAACATTAAACATTCCTTTAAAACCAATTTATTTCAATTTTCCCGGGTCAAAATGTGTAATATACTGAGAACAAAATATCCTGAAAATTTCATCTTGATATCTCAAATAGTTTCTGAGAAAATGTTCCTTTTGCATAAAAAAACTGAATTTTCGGAAACGGGTGAAAACTAAAACTATATCACTTACCAACTAAAACATTCCTGCTTCATAGTCCGAGTCCCCCTCTTCATCTTCCTCTCTGATCCTTTTAGCTAACCTTTTCTTCCTCCTGGCTTCCCGTTCATAATCACTTAATTTCCTTTCCTTTCAGAATTTCGGATGCGTTCATTATCCAAATCTTTCAACATACTCACAGTATGGACACCCGGATTCAGTCCCAGTTTTTTAAGCACCTTACATTTTATTATATTTCCACAATTAAATACACCTACAGCATCATATACCCCTAACTGTAATGTCTGCAGTCGCACAAACACATTTTTTGGTATTCGGGTCCAAATTCGGTTATTGAATGACTCGTTTACGTTTTGTGTTTTACCGTGAATACATCTGGCCAGGAGAGCAGGATTTGATAAATCACGGTAAATTGGCTTGACTGCGTTCAAAATAGCATGTGGAATCCTACCTGCCTTTTAATGTATGTAGTTGGGCCCAGCACCACATTCCATTTTCCTGTACTCACACCATGAGTCTAACCTAACCTAACCTAACAAAAAATTTCAAAAATTCGTAAAAAATATTTATAAGCATCATAATTCCACGAGTAATATATCACTTTAAAGAGTAAAAGCTGTAGAATTTTATAATACCAAAAACAAAAAAGTGAAAAAATTTGCAAAATCTACCTCCGGGTCCCGTCTATTTCACACATTACAAGTCTATTTCCGTTGAAAACACGTGTCAAGCTGATCAACAACTGCAACTCAAAGTTGTTATGCTAGTAAAGGCCCAGGTTCCCTGGAATTTACTCAAGGACAACATACTATAATGTTTAAACACTCTATATAATACTACACATAATATATAGAATGGAGTGTACAACTGTATTCGCTCCGAGCTGATGCGTGGTAGGCATTCGTGATCGACATACCTTCTCACGTTGGAAGAACGTATCGCTTTTTCAGGACGCTTATGAACGCGTTTATATGAAACATTTGCAAAAAATGTGTCATTTTAGTTGTTGTGTGGTAATTTTACTTACTAAACTTACAATATGTGAGTAAATTTAATAATTAACATAAATATGTAATTCACTATATTACTTACAATTGTATATTTGGTGTATTTTTAATAATTGTTTATTCTTCATGCTTTTCAACGATGAAAGTCATAGGAAAACGGGGAAGGTAGAGAATGTAGTCACGTGACGTCACGTGATACGCATCGTCTCGGAGCGAATGGTCTCTAAATTGTATTTTTTGATGTTCTTTATATAAAAATTATTCATAATTTTACTTACCAAAGTTATAACATATGAAGTAATATTAATAACGAACATAAATATGTAATTCATTTTATCATTTACATTTATATATTTGATATATTTTTCAATTATTGTCTTTCCTCCATGCTTTTCAATCACGAATGTCCTAGGAAAACAAGGAAGGTAGATAATGTAGTCACGTGATACTCAATCGACTCGGAGCGAATAGAATATATAAAGAGTGGAGTATATGCTTTGCTCCAAAATTAAGATGTGCGTTATTCGATAAACCGTTGGTTTTACGTAAAAATTGTATAGGACCTACTTTTATAGAGAATAGTGAGATATACAATTTTGGTATCCACCTCTATTGTCATCCGACCAATAAGAAGCGAGATATTTGCAAAAAAACATTTCTTGTGACCTTTGACCTTTAATAACTCAAGACGCATACACGATTGGCATTCTGACTTTTCACACGTTATTCAGGACGTCGAAATAAAGCTGTATACAAAAGTCGAGATCAGTAGGATTTTTTGGGCAATTTGGTCCTCAGAACTACTTAAATCACTGGGCTACTTGGCCGACCAATGCTTCTCTTGATTTTTGGTTGTCTATCTCTTACCTTTTTCACTAGCCTCGTGTCATCCATTCTTGGTATGTCTTTTATTCCATATCCTTCTTCTTTCCGCAATCCAAGAATTGTTACATTACACGTTTCTCTTATACTATTGTTTGGCAGCCTATAGTACATTGTCTTTCCTAGTACCCTCCGTAATGTAGTCAATTCTACAGTTTGTCGTTTTGTTTGAGTTGTTGCTGTATCTGGCTTGGTCTCTGATGTAGCCTATAGGATGTTACTGGACGTATTGTGCTCTTGTAAACCCTAGTTTTTTCTCTTTGTGTGAGGTATTTATTATTCCACATAAGGTTATCCATGCATCCAGCAATATAATTAAGTATAGTTATTAAATAAAAAAAATTTAAAACAAAAAACACACAAAGAACGCCACTAATGCGACCGAGCACATCGCTACACGAGTCAACAACACTAGGTAACGCATTATGGGGACTAGATGTGCTACGTCACATGTTCAACGATGACGTAGTTGTTGGGCCTGTAATATAGATAGGTGATGACAGTAGTCACTAATACCACGTTGGAAACAGTACCATTCGCGTTAGTGGAAGAGTTCCGTAAACGATTAGAGACACTTCAAAATAACGGAACTTCATCTTTATACACTCAAGGCAGTAATAATGATTACTCACCATAATAACAATTTGGAAACGTACAACAAATTCCGAGTCTACAAATAATACACGAAGCGATCCTGAAACCGGGCGATGAAACTGAAGAGAACAAATCTACAGTTCTTGTGTACTGCATATGAACAGTTCGACTTCATATCAGTATTCATACTTTAGAACTAAACACAACAGACCGTCAGGATTCAAGTTTTCAACCAGAAAAATTTATTTTGTTACGCTTAGTTAACAAAAGTGCCTACGTGGCACATATCACGCAGCATCGCACGAGGTTATTCCAGACGTTTGTCTATCATTCTGTCCGGTATTAGCCTATACACGGTCGGACATGACTCAGTTTCTAGCTAGTTCCAGAGCCCTATAATTAAGCAGTTATATCTCGGTGCATCGTCCGGAAAGTGTAAGATTATTCCCTAATCTCAGCGAGGCATAGATATAAGTGCCAGCGACCATCCAATTTTAGATTTTGACCAGCAACTTCAGAGTGCGTTTCGGAGAGATGTGTTATTGTGACATGCAGAATTAGTGTAATTGTGTTACTGCGAAACTGTAATAAGGTGACATTTATTATTGCGTGTTTCACAGATTTAATCTGAATTATTGTATAAAAGTGTCATTGCTATTTCTAACTAAACTACAGTTGTACTTTGTGACTTTATGTGGTGTCAGTTATTCTGTTTCCACTATACAACACGACGATTCTTGTGACCGTCGTAACAATATACCTTCCATGAGTAATGGTCTCTAAAAGACAACAGACTGCAGAAAAGAGAATAATAATTTTAAAGAGTTATTTAAAAACAAAAAAATAAAATTGAAAACATGTTAATTTATTTAGCTGTGTAAATGTAAATAAATTGGCTATACAGTAATTTGTAATTGGTTGATCAAAGATATGCAAAACATTGTAGGGGTCACCAGAATAATTATCATGTTCCAAAACTTCTATGGGTGATAAAAACTTTATGATTTATAAAAGGAATCGTATTTTAATTGGCTCTAAAAATACAACTATTGTTACGACGGTCTACTTGATCGTCGTAGGTACAGTGGAAACAAAATACAATACACCAATTAAGTCGCTAATAACTACCTTTAATTTTCACAGTTAAACAGTTCGTAATTAACAACACAGTCTCTTACAACAAATCAGATAAAAATTGTTCACACGCAATTAAATGTCAACTAATATTAAAACACAATTGTATTACAATATACCACCCGATTATAAAACACAACACTTCACTATTAACCACTTGAATGCACAGAGTAATATCCCTTGTAATGGCCCGAAAATAACTCGTAATCGCCCGACGATAAACTCTCGAACCGCACAGTAATTTATCGCCACTATAACTGACAACTGAGGCCGCTGCCGCCTAGCATTTATACATCCGCGCACAGACCAGAAGATTCCAAACTCCGTCTTAGCGCCAGCGTGTACGACGTAATTAGTTGCGGCCTTGACACAGTCCGCGCGGCTGGCGGCTTCCAGAAAAGTCTCGCGAATGCGTCTACAGTCACGTATGCCACACACATTAGATTCTTCTGGCACATTCGACAAACACGTAGACTGTTCTGCAATGTCGTAACAATATATTAAAACGGGACATATTTTAAATGAGGTCATATTTGAGAGAGTGGTTTGAATGGATTACTGTTTTATATAATACAATATTTGTAATTTTAAGAATGTTAAATGTCAAATAAATGTAAGTTTAGTAATTCAACTGACCTACTGTTAAATTATCCGACCCGTCTGTTAAATCCAAAATTAGGCTTAGGCTCCACTATTCGAAGAACTCATAAAACGATATAAGTAAAGGAAAGGGTCAAAAATGTATATCGTGTTTGCGTTTTAAAAAGTGTACGTACAAACAACTTTTGAAACAATTTAAGTATTCATAATAAAAATGTCTCGACGCAAATTGTGCAGGCGACAGAGAAACCGCTATTGGTGCAGAATGGGCTGCTGTTACGCGAAGTTGTGCAGAATCAACAAACCGCAACGAGAACACACACACACACACACACACACACACACACACACACACACACACACACACACACACACACACACACACACACACACACACACACACACACACAGTATCCAACTGCAACTGAAAACTGAAAACTGCAAGTTCAACCGTTGTCAATAACCGGCAGCGAAGCCAGTACTACGACGACGACGTTCATTGTTGGAAAGCGTGCGTTGAACAAAACTGCCTGTGGATTTTGCGGTCGATGGTTCTGAAAGGAGAGAGCTATTTGATGACAGACATTCAACAGTCGCTAAATCGAATCTGCAAAGACTCCGGATGCAAATATCCACACTTAAGACCAAGGTAATGATCCTGGTCCTTCGTGTAACTGATCCTGTACGAGCAAAAATTGTTATAGACGGTACTGTCCTGAAACAAGTTAGCAATTTTGAATACATGGGCTACAGCGTGTCTTGTAATGCAAGCAACGACTTTGTGAATAAGTCGCATAAGTTCAACCTTATGTGCGGGACCGTTAGGCGACCCCTTAAGTCAGCAAGTAAAGGAACACGCCTAAAATTCTACAATGTGAGGGCCCTTTCCACTCTTCTTTATGGGTCTGAGAATTGGACTTTAACAAAAGGCCAGGCCAGACACACCCGAGCGGCTGAGATTTCTCAGGCCCTTGGCAGAGCATAACTTACTCTCCACGGTCATAGAAGAAACACAGATATATAGCAGGAACAGAATATTATGAGTATTACTCGACAGGATTCCCCAGTATCGGCTGAATTGGTGGGAACATCTTTGCCGAGTGGATGACTCCCGCATCCCCAAACAACTATGGA